>VZRQ01004751.1:774783-843935 GCA_013397975.1 Machaerirhynchus nigripectus | reverse complement strand
GGCTTTGTCGCCCGCGCACAGCCGCGTTATCTCTTTCCCCCGCTGCCTTATCTCTGCGTTTCCCGCTGGCTCCTGTCTCTGACCCTCTGCGGATCGGGGTCCCCCCGCAGCACAAGCGAACCCCGAGCTCGGGTGGCCGAGGTGCGACCCCAAGGGCAGGGGTTTTGGGGCCTGGAGGAAGGGAAGCTTTCCAAGGAAGCTAGAATCGAAGGAGACGTTTAGAGGTCCCTGCTGCCCCGCTTATAAATCTTTCTGGCACCATCTTAATAGTGTTTTGTGTTGGTAATCTCCAAGGTCCCAGATACCCGGTTTTCCTGGTGTGTAATAAAGCCCTTAGTGCTGAGCAAAGAGCTTCTTACTCTTTTTTTAGAGTGCAAGCCCCAGAATTCTGTCCCCGTTGAAACCCCAAATTTGAGCTGCCCAGAGTTGCAGTTTGTTTAATGCCATATGGAGGGAAGAAATGGGGCCTTTCTGATCATTACATGGTCTCCTTGAAGTGATTCAAGTGACTGAGTAAACACAAAACGTTTCTTTTCTATAATCTGTTTTCTAGCATAAAACTACAAGTGAAAGCAGCTGGTCATATTAAATCCAATTACAACTTAATAACTTTATATGGAGTCTTTGCATTGCTTAAAAAAATTCCACATTCAGGGCACATTCTGAGGGGAGATGATGGCAGTGTAACACACCTGAGTTCTGTGTAATATTGGTCTTGTTATCAGGCT
The DNA here is from genome assembly GCA_013397975.1 of Machaerirhynchus nigripectus. Taxonomy (NCBI): domain Eukaryota; kingdom Metazoa; phylum Chordata; class Aves; order Passeriformes; family Dicruridae; genus Machaerirhynchus; species Machaerirhynchus nigripectus. Next base: position 843,207 of record VZRQ01004751.1, on the reverse strand, counting down.
TAAAGCCAGTCTTCTAACTGTATTTTTTCACCCAAATGTTATCAATAAGGATACATCACTACATGATAAATTCCTAACTAAAATGGGTGAAAACCAACCACAACTAATTTTAAATTTTAAAAATCTAAAATAACTATTCATCTTCACAAAACTCTAGTTCTGCAATGAAGCATCCTATTGGGATAAAACAGTGAGTGTGTCTCTTGTGGTGAGGGAGAAGAGAATGTATTTGCTCTCAGCTTGCTCTGTTTCTGTACCCACTGCTGCTGGCCTGTCTGGAAACATCAGGCTCTCTGCTACACAGAATTTTTGCCGTCCACTGCAGGTGACCTGATTGTGTATTGATGAGCATAGAGCATGATGAGCATTTTTTTATAATCGAGGCACCTTCCTGCTATATCCAGCATTATGGTGTAAACAAACAGGTGGGTGGCCAGAAAAAGGTGGAATTAATTTTTTTTTGAAGTTGCAGCCAGAACTAAAGAGAGCTTTTGCACAGGTATTGTTGTCCAAGATCTGGAAAGTTCATCTGAGGTTTTTGAGAGCTCTGCTCAGAGCACTTTTTAGAGGAGACTGTTGAAAATTTTCTCTGGCTCTGGGAAGCATCTGTGACCGGGCATCCGGAGCCCAGACACGGATCCCAGGCTGGTTCAGAATTAGAATGTGACTGTTCTTTCCAGTTTAGCTGTGATGCATCTGCTCAGCACGCTTAAATTGCTGCCTCATTATGTGACAATTAATAGTTTTGTTGATGTTTATATACATATGTTATTATTTTCCTCAGTATTGTCAGCCCCATGTGAGTATTGATGAAATGAAATTTCACCCCATTTAGCATTTTTAATGTAGCATAAACAGAGCTGTTTGTTTAAGTTTAGGCACGCTCTGCTTACATCAGTACAGCTCCTGGTTTCACCGAAGGCTCTATCAGTAAAAATGAGATGGGAAGCTGCCTCCAAAAATGTGAGTTATATAACAGGTAGAAATCCTCTTTAGCTATAAAATATTTATTCAGTATTATGTAAGAAAATGGAAAAGCTTGGAGGTGGAGAAAAAAGAGGAAAAAAATCTAATATAAGATTTGAGTGGGAAACTGAAGCAGATAAAATCTGAGAAAGTGAGCCTGGTGATGGTGGAAAACAGAGTCTATTTAAGGTTTCCTTCATGACTTCACCATTAATTCCCAAAGTTTCCAGGCTGAGGAGAGGAAAGAAGTGTACAGGGTCTGAGCTTTCTGGTGCACAGCTCTCATGGATTCTCAGACTCCAGGTAGAGAAAGAAACGTCTTTTATTTGCTCCGTAAAGCTTTCATCACATCGTGTGAGGATCCAGTGGCAGCTTTTTCCAGGGAAGCGTGACTGAGAGCTCCCTGCCCTCGGTGCCACCACCCACTCCCTCACCTGGCCCTGCTCCTGCCAGGGGCGTGGAGGGCTGTTGGAATACCTGCAGGGTTCCTTCTCCCGTGCCAGTTAACGCTTCCAGGAAAGCATGATGTGAAGTCAACATGTTTAAAGCTGGGGTTAACCAGTGAAAGTTTTTCAGCCTGTTACTTGAGTCCTGCTGCTTTCTGCTTCCTGTGGCTGGGCTGAGGTTTCCCTGCTGGATGCTTTCTGGATGGCTTGGAGCAAGAAGCAGCTCCTGAGTTTGCCTTCTCTTGAGACAGAGGGTTTGCACCTAGGTCTGTCTCTCAGTGCATGTACATGGGTTTCTTTGTGTTCTGCACACAGATAGAGAATACTGCCTTCAGTATTTTGTTTTTAAATGAGAGGTTCATCTTATTTATCTCCAATTTTAAAGCCTTGGTGGTTTTATGCTCTCTTTTAATTTAAATCTATAGTGTAGAGGTAGAAAAAGCCTTTAGTGGTTTTATTAGTGTTTTTCCTTACTGGTTACATTTACTCCTGCAAGAGTTACAGTGGAAAGCATGGGTGACACATGTACTGTTATCTTAGTAAATGATTGATTTTGAATATTTGGCCATAAAAGCAGGGATGAATTCAAGTGGATGGTATTCCTTGGTTCCAATTAACGTAGGAGCAAAGGATTCTCACCGGGGAAAGGCTTTGGTTCCCTTATCTTGCTGTCAAAGCACATGATGAGGGAAATGAAATTAACTTGTCAGAAGCAAAGTTTGGTGAGAACTCATCTGCGTGCAGAATAATTCCTGTGAGCATGACATCTTAATTTCAAGATGTTTCTGACACTGCACAGAGAATTTGTCATGCAAATGAGATCCTCATTAGGAAGTAATATTTTTAGAATGCTTTAAGCAAAAAGAAGTGTGTTCTTCTAAAGGCTTTCTGTACATACATAGAACAACTCTTTAGAAAGGAAGATCAGACTGGACATGGCTGTGTTAATGTGAGACAAGAGTTTTCCCAGATCAACTCCTCCTTAGGAAATCTAAATCGGGAGTTCCTACACGATCGTCCTTTCACAAAATGTTATGCTTTAAAGGCCTAGGCTTTAATGTCCAAAATTCAGCCTACCTATATAAGATAACAGGGGGCTGTTGCCTTGCTGCAGTGCACCACTGGATATCCTTCCCAAGCACCTCATCCAAGAAGAAATGGGTCTGTTTCTCCTGGTTTCGAGCCTAAAGGCTTGGCTAGACTGACAGGGACTCTGCATTCATCTCAGTTGTTTCTGTTTGCCTTGTTTTGTAACGCAGGTACTTTTGTAGGTAATTTCTAGTCCATTCCAGAAGCTGAGGAAGTTTTCTGTGTGTCAGCAGGAGGAGGCTTGACTTTGCTGATGACAGAAAATACACGGGCTCTGTGCAGTCCCCTGTGGTGTGAGCGGCAGAGAGCAGGAGGTGATAAGAGGTTTTGCTCAGTGAACTGTCCTGAACCAGCTGCAAGAACCAGAGAAATCCTTTGCTTTGTGCATTCCAGCAGTGTGAAGGACAGAAACCGTGAAGGTGTATGGGAAAAGTGGTGATAGAAATCAGGAATTCAGGTCACTGGATGGTGGGAGTGACAAAGAGGAAATTAATTAGTACTCACATCCCATTTGCTACTCTGGCTCCCTTGTTGATGACCAAATAGGTATTGTTAAGGAGGAGCAGTTTGTGTGAATTTCTTATGCTGTAAATAGGAGCAACTGAGTGAAATTAATGTTCAGTGTGGTGTCAGTCTCCTGTGAAACTGATAAAGTATCAGGAGCTGGGATGTTCTCTGGTATGTCAGTCTGAATATTGAAGTACAAAGTATGTGAGCCCTTCAGCTCTGTGTGCTTAGAAAATGTTTAATTGATTAATGTGGACACTTCTCCTCAAGTGAAGTAATCAGAACTTTTCTCAGGTGGGTTTGGGTTCACCTGGAGAGCATTTTAGAGACAAAGTCTGGAATGTGCTGTTCCTGGCCAGAATGCCAGGTAAGCATGTACTGTAGCAACTCCAGTGTTCATTTATATCTCTGCTGAGATGCAGTACTCTTATTTTCTTTTAATATAGATCCTGAAATTACTGAATTTCTAAGTAATTTTTTATTATAGCTGTCTAGAAAAATCCAACTGTGAAACTTCTAGCTTGAGTAACGAAATAGTTTCTGAATACTTCAGTATTCAGTTTTGTATGGTTTTGGGTTTGATATAATGTATATTATAGAGATGAGGTTTGGGGTCGAGTGTGTGCTTTCACCAAGTGAAGCAATGCTTCTTACAGCTACTTAGATGGCAAGGAAACAAAAGCAGTTACTGTTCAAGAGCGTGACGTTCACTTTGAAATATGCTCTGGAGTCTGGGCTGCCTTTATCAATTGCACTCCCTCCTTGTCTGAGAAGGATGCTGATGTCAAAGGCTGGATACTGGGCTTTGGTGAACCTCTGTGTGCAGGGAAGGAAGCAGAAAGTACACTGGGAAGTGTGGTGATGGGGAAGAAAGGAGCAGAGAACTGCATGGAACGGGGTCTGCTCTGTCCACAGAGGAGTTTTCCCCAGGTGGGGTTTTGGTTTTGTTCAGGGAAATGGAGCTTATCTGCGTGCTTTAAATAACCACATTTTCTTTTAAGGAAATCCATCATTAAAAACCAAACAAGCAAAAAACCAAAACAAAGGCAACCCCCCTCAGCCCCAAATAATAACCACCCCCAAAAACCCCCTAAATCAAACAGAAAAGCCCCCCAAACAACTAATCCAATGAAAAACCCCAATGCCGTGCTCCCTGAATCTGGCTAACTCCAGGCACAATAAAACCATAGTGATTTTAGTTGGTGGCAAATAGAAATGGAAATTTTATCATCATGACAGCAGTTCCTCGAGGGCCACTTAAGCACTGTTGAATGGAATATGCATATAATAGATCTGTATTTGAGAATCTACAGGTAAATAGCATATATATGAACAGAGTAGTAACATGCACTCAGACAAATGAAAGTGTTATTATTATTATTGATAAGGTACGGAAATAGGAGCAGAAATGGGATAGAAAGGGTAGATAGAAACCCCACTAATGAAGGAAATAAGAGATGCAGGCAGGTATTTGTGTGTGTCTGTGAGAAAGTGCATCTCAGTGTGGTGCCAAGCCCATGCGTCCCTGAGTGCTGCTGCAGATTCTCACACTGCTTAATGAAGGTATTTTGCTAGAAGAGTTACTGACTTTTGGGGGGGCCAAGCCTGTGTCTTTGAGAATGTGGTGGAAGAGATAGAGAGCAGTGGGGACCATAGGTGCTGCATTCCAGGCTGCATTCCAGCTGGCAGGCACCTGACACCAACGCTTCGCCTGCCTGCAGTGTTGACAGAGATAATGGCAGCATTTCTGAAGAGAAAAACTCCAGTCCTGTGGCAGCCAGCTCCAGGGGGATTCCTTCCTGAGGCACTCAGTGCAGGTGGGCGCCTGTTCTGGTGTGACAGAGCTTGGCATTGTCACCCAGGGGCTGCTCAGGTCCTGCAGCAGGAACAGAGTGGATTATTGAAGGTGCTGCAGAGAATAGAATGATTGTGCTTGGCAGAAAAGCAAAGGTTTCCTTATTCCCCTTGCTTGTGGTGTAGGACATGAGGGGCCAGCAGAGCATGTGCTGATGTCACCTCTGTTATTTTAAATGAATATTTTATGTTCAGGGCTCTGGTCACAGTCTGCCAGACTGTGCAAGGGCTGGCACAAAGCTGCCTGCAGAAGTGGTGAGCCTGTGGCTTGGATGCCTTGGGGAATATGCCACTCTGTGGATTTACTGCTAAGATTCAGATCCTGATTGAGTCTCCTGAAAGGATCAACCCCAAAAGCGTACATTTGTTAAAGGGAAATTTAAGAACGAATATGATTCTTCAGTAAGATGCTACTTCTTCGAGGGTAATCCAGAGTTCTGAGATGTAGATGGCTGAAGTCTGGTGGCATTTCTGTGAAGTCTGTCTGGAGTCACAAGCCATGGCTGCCCAGCTGGAGTTGTGTTGACAGCACAGAGCTTCTCCCTCCAGTTATTGTACAACAGGGGACAGAGCTGCCTCTCTTACCTGAGCAGAGCAGCAGGGTGAGTGACTGGGCATGTAAGAACACAAACAGCCGAGACAGGATCATTTCCTCAAGGTCAGAGGCTGTCCTGGGGTTCAGGCTTGGTTCTGTGGGGCTTTGTTTGTCATGCTGTACTTTGTTGATGCAGTGCTCAGAATAAACAGCTTTTTAAACTGTGAAGCACAAGTGACAGAGGATGATTTTTTTTTATGCAAGTACCTAACAGAGCAGTAAGAATAGAAAGGAGGCATCCTCGTGCCATCAGTGTTTTATTTTTTAGGGATAAGAAGTGTTTTTAGATGGGATTAATTCCCTAGCATGTACAGCAGTCTTCTCTATATGGGATATTTAACGAAAGTTTAGGGATTGCTTTTATTAATCTAATAAAGTAATTTTATCGATTTTTTTCCTTGTCAAATATAATAATTCAAATAATATCTTAATCATGCTGTAATTACCCATGATCACAGACTCTAGTCTGTAAACGCTACAGATGCTTGTGCTTTTAGTAAACACTGGGTTACCACAATAATTAGTCCTGGGTGCTCCAGCAATTACAAGTGCCTCTGCGCTCTCTGCTTAATGAGTGGCAGAAAGTACAAACCATTTTGAGCAAGGACACTCAGGTGTATTTGATGAGAATTTAAACTTTCCCATAGCTGCTCATTCTTTGAATTCCCATACCAAAACTAATCTGGGAAGCTGTACTTTTTTTTATGTTTCAGGACAGATTTCCCATGACCCTGACTATAAATAAAGCAAGATTATTATTTCTGCAGGCTGATTCTTTCTCTAAGTAGTTTTTCGTGGATGCTTTCTTAGAATTAAGACAAACCAAAAAAAAGAGGTTAATTCAGCCAATTTTTTTTTCTGTTTTCACCCTATTAATTGTCTTTCTGTGAACTGAATCTTACCCCTCCAACAGGCTGTGCTGAGACAGCAAGGTGGTTTGCTTTTGGTTGTTTGCTCTTTGGAAAAGTTGATGGTAAATACGAGGCAGGTTAAGACTTGCAAAGTCAGAAACAAAGATGTATGCAGTCATTTTGTATTCAAGGTGCAAGGTTGGCTGCATGATTTATATAAAGTTTGCAATTCCTATTTCTCAGCACAACAGCTGAGCTGTGGGCCATGTGTTCATGGCTGGACACTGCTAAGCTGGCCACAGTTAAATCTGGACAAGGTTAAATGCAGGTAAAATGTAGTCTTAAAGCCATATGCTTTGTCATCTATCCTTGCAGAATTCTCAGGGAAAAGGTTAGATTCTGATTTCCAGCAAAATACTGGAAAAACAGCTTCCTGGACTTGCTCAGAAATGATTTATACTTATGGTGTTAGTCTGTAGATAAAAACCCACAAGACAGATCTGCAGAAGATGTATTTCTGTCCCTGCTGGCTGTCGGGAGGAGGAAGAAGATCTTGTGCTCTGAATTTACTGACCCCTTAATGGAAAAAGGTAATACAGGATGATTAGAATATTGCATAGGCTCATGAGTAATACAAATTCTTTAATGAAAATTTAAAGTTGGAGAATGCTAACTGCAGCAATATTACTGGTGCCACGATCCCCTTGAGCAAAGGACTTGGCTCTGTTTTTTATTGCTATTGAAAGGTAAATAAGGCAAGCAAGTGGGGAGATTGAAGTTTGCAAAAGCCAGTGGCCTTGCTTGAAAGCTGCTCTAGGTGACCCTGCCTTGGCAGGAGGGTTGGACTAGATGGTCTCCAGAGGTCCCTTCCAACCCTGACTGCTCTGTGATTCTCTGAAAGCTTTGAGCTGAAGATATCAAAGGCAAAATTTTAAATCCTCCAAGTAAGATTCATCGTTATGGATTAAGGGAAACAAGACCTGAATCCTGTTGGAAGAGGACATAAGTGGCACATGGACCTGGAGAAAGAGTTCCAAACCAGCCTGGAGTTGTCCAGCGCAGTTTGAGAACGGGGTTTGTGCTACCTGAACAGTTATTTCTGTAAGCAGAGCAAACCACAGCTGTACCATGAGGAGAAATCAGAGTGCACCTTCCCCTTGTGCTCCCTGCGGCCGGACCGAGTCTGGGAGCGTTGTTTCACTGGGGCAGAGGTGCTGCTCTGGCAGGAGCTGAGCCCTGTGTGTTGGTGTGAGCTGTGGGACAGGAAGAAGTGACCTTTGTGCACAAGGCCACCCCCTCTGCTCGCAGGCATCCTGGACTTAAGCTAGAACTGCTCTGCTAATGACAACTGTGACAAACACATCGCTGTGGCAGACACATTTGGTTATAAAGACCATGGCAATTATAGTCTATCTCCAGAACCTCAATCCATAGAAAATGCTGTTTAATTTTGGGCCATGAACACCGTGGGGCTTGGAGGGGAAGCCCAGTGGGAAGGGAGAGGTGTCTGTGGCACAAAGCCACTTTCTTTCTCTGCTGTTTTCCTGAGCACCTTGAAGCTTGTGTCCAAAGCCAGAGGGAAAGGGTGTCCTCCCTTGTCCCAGAGGGGTTGGAGGAGATCGTTCTCAGACCCAGGGGGTGTGAAACTGTGGAATCCAGCTTTGCACCTGTCTGAGGTTGGCGCTGATCCTGCTGAGATGGGCAGGTTCAGTGGTGGTGGCTGGCAGTGCTCCTGACACTGGGAGTCCCAACGCAATAATGCAGGAGGAATCATGAGAGATTAAAGGTTTTCCCTTCAAAAAGGCAGAAAGAGAAACAAGCAGAAAAGAGCAAACTTAGGAGTAGTCAGTGGGTATAAACCAGGGCAAAATGAAAAGTTCAGTTTGTTGGCACAGAGGCATTATGATTCCTGTGTGCAGGTAAAGCCCAAAAGGAAAAAAAGTAGGAATTTCTATTTAATGGCATTTCTATAATTTAGATAAATTTCCATAATTTAATTCCACGACTTCTGCTGCCCACTTGAATAGGATTTCCTGTATTTGGTTGCAGATGTTTGTATTTCAAGGTCAGAAAGTTTGAGGTGCTTCAGCCTTATAGGTTCTAAAGGAAAATAACTCGCAGCAAAACTGTACGTGACCTCAGAGGCAAACACAAAATAAAATAATCCCTGGGATCTGCAGACTTAATTTAGAATGCAGAACGTTTCCCAAGGAGTGTTTTAGTGTTTTGCTGAAATGATGGAGCATATTGTTAATGTCTTGTAATTTTTAAGAGCATTTAAAGATTTATTTTTGTAACCGTTATTTTGCTTTGTTACTCTGAGATTGGGTTGAGTTTGTTTTATGGCTGTCATGTTGTTTGTTTTAATTCCTTATCAGGTCACAGGTACAAGACAGACATCTCACTAGGCTTGCTTTTGATTCAACCAGTTATTTTTTAATAGTATTTTCTGTGCTACTCATTTGCACCAAAGGTAACAACTAGTTATGGAACTAGTGCTGTGTGTTTGTTATGTCATCTCTTTCCTCTCATGTTTATGGTTTCATTTTCTTTTTCTTTTCCTTGTTACATCTTCTCCAAAAGGAAGTTGTTCAAAGTTTAATTCTAAACCACAATTTTCTCATTAAAAAACACATCATGTTCAATACCAACATATATAGGATTTATGCAAACTCTAAAAGTGATATTGCATAGCAATTTTTTGATTTGTTTTTTCTGAAGAGGTTTTTCCATTAATAAAAATTTATTGTCTTTTCTCAGTTTATTTTTCTGATTTGCTGGGTTCTCATGTACAAATATGTTCATTTGGAAAAGCTCATAGTTATTAAAACCTTACAATAGAAGCTGATTTTGGCAGTTAAGTTGCTTTTTTTAGCCATTTGTTTTCTAACATTATTTCATTTTCCTTTGCCTTGGGCTAGAGAATGAATTTTGTTATGTTGGGGTGAGGAGTCATTTGCTTAGGCTGCTCTTCTATCAGAAGAGGTTATGAAGCAATGAAAGATAGTTAATTTGGAGAGGAAAATAAATGGTGCTGTATCTGGGAGTGCCTTCCTTGTAAAGTGTTGTAATGGATCGTATCTATACGATGGCATTAAACTCTGGCAGCCTGAGACAGGTGCCTGGCTTTAATGGAAAAACCCACCCCAAACCACGCTTTGGTGAAGGGGGTGGAGAGAGCTGTGCTGCTGTGGCATTATTTAGTGATACTGAGACGTGGCCACACGCGTGGGGATAATTAAATGTCCGTGAGAGAGGCAGAGAGGCGTTCCCAGGGAGAGCGGGCAGAGCGGGGCTGTTGCTGTTCTGGCTGTTGCTGGGCTCGCAGCACTGGTTGTGCTCGGCCTCAGTGTCACCGACTGGCCTGGCTCGGAAGGGACCTTAAAGCTCACCCAGCTCCACCCCCTGCCTCAGGCAGGGACACCTTCCTCTATCCCAGGTTGCTCCAAGCCCTGTCCAGCCTGGCCTTGGACACTTGCATGGATCCAGGGGCATCCACAGCTTCTCTGGGCATCCTGTGCTAGGGCTTCACCACCCTCCCAGGGAACAATTCCTTCCCAATATCCCACCCATCCCTGCCTTCTGGCAGTGGGAAGCCATTCCCTGTGTCCTGTCCCTCCATCCCTTGTCCCCAGTCCCTCTCCAGCTCTCCTGGGGCCCCTTTAGGGCTCTGAGCTCTTCCTGGAGCCTTCCCTTCTCCAGGTGAGCACCCCCAGCTCTCCCAGCCTGTCAATATCAATCACAAAGTCCTTGATTTCATTTTTAGTGCCAAGAGTGCCTGAGACAAACAAAATGTCTTTCAGGGAAGGCTGTCCCTGTGGACAAACAGTGCTCCTGCTGGTTCTGCAGCAGGAACTGACGCCAGCACTCTCTGCATGCAATAGTTCTTCTTCTGCTGAGCTGCAGGAGATGGGACTTCTGTTGTTGTAGTTGTAAGTCACAATGGAGATTTACATCAGTTCTTTTGTAGCACCCACTTTTGTAATGCCCACTTATTGAGGCTTTGGGTTTTATCCACCCTTTACTGAATGTGCCTTTTTTCCAAATTATTTTGTTATGTTGTTTTTTTGGTTTTTTTTTTTCATTTAATCTTGGTGTTTAAAAATAGATAATTTTCAGACATCATTAAAGCCTCTGCCTCCATGAAATTTGAACAGATGTGACACTTGAGAGGCTCTGTAGTGGGCAGCGATCATTTATCAGGCAATGCTTTTTAAGACCTGCATTATTATTCAGTGATTAAAAATTCACAGGAGTGAAAAGATACCTTTGTAAATATTTTATTCTTTCTTTTTTTGTTGTTATTTTGGTTTCTTTCCCTACAAGATTTTTTAAGATGGTGCTATCTGCTATGAAAGGCTGCTAGCAGCTGTGGGATCATTTTCTGTGGGCAATTCTGGTGCTGAGGTAGGCAGTGGGAGATGAGAATTTAAAGGAAGGGCTCAGCATGTGGAATTGTTTCACAGACTGCACCTGGCCACGTTCTTTTGAGAATGAGCAAAGAAATACTTGTAGTAATGGGCATATTTTTCTTGTGGTGTTTGGCTGAGATACTGGGAAAGCTTTGACATTGAGTGGAGTTAGGATCTGCTGGAAGAAAAGGCATAATATTAACATATAATAGATACTGCTAGCTCTTTTTGGAGGTAATTGGCTGAGGCCTTTGCATTGTTTTCCACTTCTTTATTGCTTCTCCTTCTATCATGGAATAATGAACATTCTTGGGGTTTGAACATTTGAATAGCAATGTTCACCTTTTCCTTATGTTCCACTGCGAAGATTTACATGTTGTGTGTGTATTGTTAAAAAGCTGGTTTAACACAGACTCTTTTGGGAGGGCCAATCTGTTTGCCTTTACTTTTGTGTTTGGTAACTCTTTAGCCATAGTGGTGTCAATGGGATGAAAATGCCAAAGCCAGCTTTGGTGGGAACTCCTGGAATTCCAAATCGCAAGGCAGTAAATTTCCAGCTGGTTTACACTTGCAGTGTTGTGTCACTGGAGAAGTTGGATCACCTTTCTTGTTTAGAGTTTTGCTTCTTCTGGCTGTAACATCGGCATTTTGTTTTGACCAACTCCCAGCAGTCACTGTTGCAGTACAAAGCTCCAAATGTTTTACTTTCTGACCTCACGTCTTAGAATTCGACTGAGTCACCTGCTTTTACTATTTCAGGTGGGGAAAAAACCCATTTCTTCAAAATCCCTTGTAGAAAGGAATATTATGTATAGAAAATTTCTGAAAGTGTGCATGAAGTACGACAAGGCAATGGTTTAAAATCTTTCTTTGTATAGCTCACTTGTAAAAACATTGAGAATAGAAAGGCTTTCCCATGAATGGAAAAGACTGAAGAGGAGTGGACGTGTGTGTTGGATCAATAGATGTGCCATCTCATCCCTTGTCAAAATCTACTTATTCTTTTTATAAAGCACAGTGGAAGTCAAAAAAATGAATGTGGGTGAATAATGCTCTGTCAAATGTCTCTAACAAATGGTGTTTCCAACAGTGTAGTGGAGTCAGGACTAGTGAGATGGGACAGAGCTCACAGTCATGGAATTAGATACAGGAATTCCAGCAACGTTTTAAGGATGAGCTTTCAGTTTGCTTCCTGTTGTTTTGGGAAAAAAAGATCTCTTGCAGCAGTGGAGCAGTGTATGATTGAATTGAATTGGCATCTTCCCAGAGCAGAGAACTTGTTGTATTGACAGTGTATGTATTTCAGCTGAACAATTTTAGTTAAGCAGTTTCCTTCCTGGAAATGTCAAGTTTCAGTAGTAATACATTTTGGGGATGGTAACTGATATTTAAGATAATTGTGCTGCATGGTTACTTCTTTTTTTCCTTAGTGTGCATAGATAAATCCTTAAAGGAGACTTAGACACCTTGGATTAGTGCAGGTTTAGCTGGATGCTGTGTTATACTGAATATTGTATTTGAACTTGTCTCTGGCCTGAAGTGTGAGAATGGCAGATGAGCACGAGGAAGGTTTGTTCCACTGAGGTTGTGTTTTTATTTTGGGAAGCAGCATTCTGGTTGGAGAGCAGCAGAGAAACACTGCAGGTGAGTGGTTGGTGAAGCTCTGTCTGCCATGGGTGTCCACTTGCACGTGTTCCCCTTAGCTCTGGGACCATCTTTCACTGCACACAGTGCTCCTGGTGTCACATGGGTGTCACCTGCCCCTTTCTGAAATGAACATTAACACACTCAATATTTTTTAAAATGTACTCCACTTGCCCAGAGATTCCCAGCGATCATCTGAATCCCTTTCATGCTGTTCAAAGCTCTCCCTTTTCCCTGGGATCAGAGTGATGCAAACCCAAGTGTTTGTTTTTCCCTTGCAGTTCAGTTCTGCGGAGATTGGATCTTTGATATTCTGGGTTTTCTCCTCAGATGGAATAGCAAGGCTCTATTTCAAGGGCACTGCGGGGAATGTGTGATACTCAGAGAGCTCTTCTTGAGTAAGGAGGAAAGTTATTTTAGAAAGTTGATGAGGCAAACTGGTAGGATTAAACTGGCACACACCATATAAAGAAAAGCTGGTCAATCAAGAGAGAAAATACCTTTTAAAAAAGGATTTTTTTTATTATTATTTAGATGTAATGCCCTATTCAAATACTATTTTTTTTTCCTCTTGCATTCTTCAATAAATGAGTGGCAGCAGAATGCAAAATACAGTTGACATGCTTATAATGTTCTTGTGAATTTTGGCCTGGTATTTCCTTCCCTGTTAATCCTTTCAAGACTTCTAATAAACAAATTTAATGATACCAGTTATATAGTATTTTTTAAATTGAGAAGGTTTTTTTCCTGCTTTTGTTGGATCCATCTCAGCCAGAAAAGCAAATGCCTGCTGTTTCATGGGATTGTTGTTTTAAACTGTGTGTGGTGACAGAATAAATATTCAGGAGACAACATCATTTTGTGTGTGTATATATATATATATAGGCAAGGGGTTTTTTTTTATTTTCAGCTGATTTCTTCTTGGAAGAATAATTGTGGTTGCTGCTGTGGGCTGGGGATGTGTCTGCAGTGAGGGCTCCTCTTCGACCTCTGCATTGGTGAATGTAGAAAGCAATGTTTGCTCTGACAATGCATTTGTGTCTCTATGAAAAAGGTACTGAATTGTCCTCATTGTGCTGCTGTTCCTCTGAACCCATTCATGTTTCACACAATAAAAAAAAGGCATTGTGAGAGCCAAACACTTTTATGCCAACATAACAGTATTTGAAGAAGATAATCAAAGCTGTTTGTTCTGCTTTACTGATTTTGCTTTGTCTGCAGTTCGGGTCTTCATTACGAAGCAAGATGGTGTCTCAAACATTGTCTGTGAAAGAGGTTAAAAAAAAACCCCAAACCAGAACAGATCTGTGACTAAAACACCAAGGGGATGGGTATTGGCTTGCTGGAATATTCCTGGCTGTGTGTTCTGTGTGTTCATGGCCTGGTGTGTGCCAGGCTCCTACAGGTGTGGCTGTCAGCTTTGGAAAGAAACATGCTGAAACCTTGACATGGGAATATGTTTTTATATATAAAGGACGTAAATATCTATAAATGTGTGTGTGTATATATATATAAATTTGTTTTATTTGGAGTTACACTTAATAGAAAACCATAGATGTTTTTATCTTTCTTATGATAGGGCTTTCATGTAAAATAATGATACTTCTGCTTTGTTGCAGAGGCAGAATTGTTATTTAAACAGTGCTGTAATAATGATTGGTGAAAGCTTCAGCAGAGCAGAACCCTGGAGTAGTTTACGTGTAGAGCAGAAGAGACAGTGAAGTACCAACAGAGCCTTTGCTAACAGTAGAACTCCTTCTGTCATGGTTTTGGTTTTCTTTTCTTTGTTTTGTGGGTTTGTTTTTTGCTGTTGATGGTCCTTCAGCCTTTTGCTCAGTTGTCAGAATAATAGGTCATATGGTAATTGGAAATATTAATAGAGACTAGCCAGAGTGTTTGCATGCAGCAGACAGCAAGGGAAACCTGCATATAGCACAGGCTTCTGCATCCTAACTTGAAAGTTGTCTTCATTTCTGATGGGCTATGGAAAGGTGTATATATAGACAGAGGTGGGCTGGTTTGCTGAGCTTTTCTCAGCCTTAAGATGGTAATTTTCCCAGGAAATTTAATGCAGTATGAGAGCTTTCCAAATCAGTACCTGTAGCCACTGACACTTTGAATAAAATTGTACTGAAATAGATTTGGCTTTTTTTAATTTGAGCTGAAAGAGGTGTCTTACTGGCTGTGTGGAATTGGGAATTATTTTGTGGGGAGGCAAAATAACTACAAAAACCCCCAAATCAAACTACCTAATACCCATTCAACACCTGTCCATGGATCACAAAGCTTTGCACTTCCTGAACCTGTGTTTGGAAGGAATGATGATGATAATAATATCAAGTTTCTGATTTTTTTTTTTTAATTCAACTACTTAATTATTCCTGGAAATTAAAAGGTTGGCACTAAAAAAAAATCTATTTATGGAAGTGCCCTGCATGATTCCAAATGTTACACCCAGGAGCTGAAGTCATGCTTAGCAATAATTTTCTCATATAATTAAATGCTTTGTTGGGTTGGAGCCAAACTGTAGAACTGACCTTCGGCATGGCACAGATATGAGTCTTTTGTACTCAGCTGTATTTTGTATATTCTTCTGCTCCCAATCTTCTAGTGCTCAGGTCTTTGGGGATTTTGTGGCAGGTTATAGGAGCTCCCTGGCAAGCTGGACAAATAATTAGTGATGTCTTAGTAAATGCCAGTTAATATTTGTGCTGTTCACACCTGTTCCATTAATGTCTGATCTCCAATTCTCTTGGAAAGGCGAAGTATCCATAATTGTGGCTGAATTTGGCTCTTCCCTTTAGATGAGGTTGATGTTCATATGTGAATGGTCGAAGGCCACAAAATAATTTGACTTAACAGACTCAGAGTATTGGAAATGTAAGGCAGGAAAAAAAAGATTTTAAGACTTCTCATGGTAATTTCTTTGATCCAAACTGTTGTAGTATTTTAGTGAAATAAAACTGGGGGTTAGGGATGGGAAGGGACTTCTTTATTTGCTTTATTTTGTCAAACTTTCTGTAGTGTCAAGGTGAGAGATGAGGCAGCAGAAAAGCACTGGAGATTCAAAGAGGGGCGTTGATGCTACTGGAATATCTGCTGGACAGTAACCAAAGGCCATATACACTTATTCCCAAATGTGGTAATAAAGTCCAACATAGTAGTTTCTTTTCAATACCCAACAATTAATTATCTCAGTTTTCACAAAACAAAATGTCACCTTAAGTATATTGTTTAAAATGTGACATGTAATGTCTGTTGAAAAGCCTGAGATGGCAGGAAGACAGGGAAAAAGAAGAAAAATTAAAGGGGGGAGTGGTAATGATTTTGTTACCCTGCAAATGACTTTGCATTTTGCCACTAATTTTCTTGACTTCAGCACTTAAGTGCTTTAATTACAATATAAAATACTTAATTTTGGTGTGCTTTCATTACAACTGAAATGTATAAAACAATTAGTAGTTTGATGTGGAATTTTTGCCAGGGGAGAGCTCCACATCAGTTTAGTCTGCTGAGAGAGTTTACTTTTTCATGGTGTGAATATTAAATCTTCCCCACAAAAGCCCAGAGGACGTGCTGGGATGTGCCTGCTGCCCTCTCCGGTGATGCTGCCCAGGGATCTCCTGCAGCCACTGAATTCCAGTGGTTTTGTGTCCTCTCCTGCTCTTGTTTTGTGTGTGTGAGCATTTCCTGGGATGTGAGGATGGACGTGGAAAATGAGAATGGAATCTGCACTCTGTAGCTTCTACTCACTTATCACTTGGTGTTTTAGTGCTCAGTGAATGCAGCAAGTGGGGTTTTACCATAGCTGGTTCAATGGAATATTTACCCAGCTTATTAGGAGATGAGTGGTTGTTCGAGCTGAACTTTGTCCCTGTGCTTCCAAGTTTCATAAAGCACTTAATGATGACTGAGCCAGCCATGAAATCCTGATGATTTCAGTCCTTGGAAGGGAATGTTTTCCAATGACTTTATTTAGACTGCTTTCAGCCCAGAAGGTAGAATCGTGCTGGGGGTGTTAGTGTAGCATCTCCTTTTCCCAGATTTTATGCAATACAGCTTCATTTTTATTCTGTGAGCAGTACCTGGTTGATGTTCCTGAACAGCAGTTGCACTGATGGCCACTGGGTGATTCCTTTGGGTTTGGAGTGCAGATGTGTGACCTCTGGGCTTTGGCAGTCTGGAGTGCTCAATCAATACCTGTACGAGCCCAGCCAGTTTATTTTAACCATGACCCTGTGGGAGACTGGAGTGCTCTGCAGCCGTGCCACAGCAGCTCTGCTGCCGTGCTGTATCCTGAGAGAATTCCATGTAGGAAAGGGAAAGAAGGACCAGAGGTGGGATATAAACCCTCGTGGTTTTGGGGAATAAAAACCATGTTCACTATTGCACTCTGCTTGATCCAATCACACTGGAGACAGGAAGAATTTTAGGAGGATGCTTTGACATTCCTGTCCAGAACTCATCCTTATGTAGGTCAGAAATCAATTTTCTCTCTAGCCCCAAATGAACCCATTTATTCGTGTCAAGATCTAGACTTGAAATTTGATTTTACTTAGGATATTTCCCCCTTATTCTAATTACTTCTAAAAAGAAAGAAAAGTAGGTGTAATTTGGAATTTAATTGCTGAAACATCCACTGGAAGAACAGGGAGATTTGAGCACGTAGTTATGATGCACTACAAGAATAAATGTTAAACTAAACTTTGATTTTTAGTTGCCTGGTGCTAAATGATTTATCTGCTACTAAAAGAGTTGGAGAAAATAAGTTTAATGAAATGATCAACTGCACCTTGAGAAAATGAAGAAATTTTCTCACATGCTTCTGAAACAAGGCTGAGAAGCAAAATGTTTAGTATGGAATAGGGGTCAGAGGGAAGGTAGATCACAAAGGGAGTGCTCAAATGTTTGAGGTGTTCAGGAAGGTATTGCTGAGCACTTCTCTTTGCTTTCTGCTTGTTTTCCTGCAGAATTTACCCTGTGATATAGACTAAGCACCAGAGAACAACCCCTCTTCCTATTTTGTTTTCTTTCAACATTTTATACTTTCAGCCGTTGCTGGTTCTCGAAATGTTGTATGAGGTGAGGACTTGACCTTTCCTGAGTAAACACTTGTTTACATCAGTCAGATCATGTGTCTGTTTTCTTTTCCACATTAGTCTTTAAGTCCCTGTATTTCTGACAAACCAGTAGGACTAGATTTTTCAAGAGCTTTTTCTTGTTTGTGCTAATTCGAAATAACGAGTTAATCAGCCCCATGTGATTGACAGTGGGAATACAGATTATTTCTGGTGATAGATGAAATACTGTCACACTCTACTCCCCCCCACCTCACAAAGGAAAACTAGATGGTAATTTGCAAGGAGATCAGCAGTGTTTAACTTCCTGTGAAAATCTAGGCTCGTTATGGCAGTGTTTGTTCCGCCTCTTGTTGCTCTTCTGGTCGGGACCCAGGTCACTTGCACAGTGGTGTTTATAAGCTGAATTCTGTCGTCCTCCAAGGAAAGAGGTCTTTACATTCCTGGAAAATCTGATTCCTTTGAAGGTGTTTTAATTTTTCTTAGGATGACTTTGGGAAAGCTGTGAGTTCCTGTGTGTTCTCA
This sequence comes from Machaerirhynchus nigripectus, assembly GCA_013397975.1. NCBI lineage: Eukaryota > Metazoa > Chordata > Aves > Passeriformes > Dicruridae > Machaerirhynchus > Machaerirhynchus nigripectus. The sequence continues at coordinate 825,240 of VZRQ01004751.1, read as the reverse complement.
AAGGTTTTTAACTTGTGCTATTTTGAGCAACGCCATGTGATTATCTAAGAGTGTATTAAACCCCTACCACCTCCTTTTATATTCATCTTTTTTCTGCCAGATAATCACAAACACAAAGGGTGAGTTTTGAGCTCATCTTGGGCTGATACAGTTATTTTAGTTAATCCTAAATCGTGAAGTTTTTTGGGAAAAAAATACAGTCATATTGATAGTTTGTTCCAGAAAATGAAGACTATGTTCATCTTAGGTGGAAAGTATTGGCAGAACTGTTGAGGATTAGGTTTCCTAAATGATCATTCCTAGATGTTTTGGTGCAGACTTCAGGGCTCTAGAAGAGGTGGGAAGGTTGGAGGTTTCAGTCACACTGCTGACTGCCTGTGGGGATGAATTAACTTGCATCTCTTGTACACTGAAAAGGGGGTTTATGTTTCAAGAACTACTCAGCTGTGGAGTAGATAATGAACTGAGCTATTGTAAAACAAATAACTAAAACCCAAACCCATTTAATTCTGATAAGCCTGCAGTTTGTGTTGTCAGGAAATGATTGCACTCTTACTGTAACTGCACAGAATGGAGTGGTTTGGTTTGGAAGGGACCAGAAAAGATCATCTGGTTCCAACCCCCTGCCATGGGCAGGAACACCTTCCACTGTTATAAGAACAAAAAAAAAAGGCCTTGGTTTCAAGAGCTGTATTTGCCAGAAAGGAACAAGGAGTCTGTTTATTGCTTCTGGGTTAATTCTGAGGTTTTGCTTATTGTAATAGCAACAGGGACACCCCCCTTTCATTCTGGTTCATAAAAGAAAGAATATTATCCTTGGCAACGTTTCAGCATTTCAGATACCTGCAGCTGAGTTAGTTTGAACAGTAAGAGCTGATAAGCAGCTCTGAAGGGGTGCCAGGAAAAGATCTCCATCACCTCTCCCCCCTCTTCCTTCTGCTGTTCCCGCACTATCTCTGTGCTAGATAAAGGCCTTCCCCTACAGATCGATTATCTTTGTCCCTGGAGAGAAGCAGCCAAATCCATTAATTATTCCCATTTCCTTTGCCAGGGAAAGCAAGTGCAGTAGTCAGAAGAGCCATCTATTTTAAAATTTATTTTTAATAAATTCCTCTATCGTATTAATTTAAGAGGTTATTTACTTAATGTTCTGTTTATTTCTGACGGACCTCCCCACTGTTTAGCTTCTTTAAAAACATTCATCACAATATGCACAGCACTACTAGATGGATTTAATTCTTCCTTACCCTTCACTTGTGCTCCCAGGCCTGTGTTTGGCATTAATGAACATTGCTGGGATCGTGCTGCCACACTGGTAGGGATTATACAGAGACAATTATTAGGTGACCAGGCAAACTTTTTTCTTTTTCTTCCCTATTTATTTCTAAAATGGGAATTATTCATCAAGGTCAAGCGCTACACAGAGAGGAATATGGTTGGTCGTTTTGTTTTATTGTTTTAAATACGGAAGACATAAGCAAAGATGCATTTTCTTTAAGGCTTTTAGATACCTTATATTTTCCTTAGAAAAACCTGTTCCTTTACCACTGCATTTTGATATATTGAGTCTGATATGCCTAAGCCCTTGGTGGATGTAAGTAAGGAATGCAGCACATGATAACTTGCCACAGCTAAACCTGAGATGTGAAGCAAGATTTGTTTTTTTTCTATTGAGAGGGAGAAATGTGGCTGTAGTTGTTGTAATATGGTAATGCTGCCCTTTTACTGACCGTTGTCTCAAACTTCTTTTCATGATCAAAATCAAAGCAAGCTTTGCAGTGACAGAATCTGCTGCTTTAGCTGAGAACCTTTAGCCTGCTGCCAACACTGCAGTCGAGGTGGAGGAGGTTGCAGAGCTGTGCAGTTGATATATCTATCCAGAGCTATTTTTTCAGTAGGAAAAAATAACTTTTTTTCTGATATATTTTTTCCCCTTTAACAGATATGCTTGATTTATTCTGTCATAATTAAACTTATCTTTTGGTGGACCATGTTAAGACCAAAGATTGTACTCTGAGGCTCGACAGATGGCTGTGTGCAAGCAGTGCCTGTATACTGCAATAAGTTAGGAGAAGAATTAATCCCTTGTATTGCTTCTTGTTTTGTTTGCTTAATTTAATGGTACTTTTAATGCTTAGTTCAAAATAAGACCAGAATTGGGTTTGTTCAGCCTGGGGAAGGGAAGATTTAGGGTGCCCGAATTGTGGCCTTCCAGTACCTGAAGGGAGCTGACAAGAAAGATGGAGAGAGACTACTTACAGAGGCCTGGAGTGACAGGACAAGGGGGAATGGCTTCACACCGACAGGGAACAGGTTTAGATGGGATATTGGGAAGAAACTGTCCCCTGTGAGAGTGGGGGGGCACTAGCACAGGGTGCCCAGAGAAGCTCTGGCTGCCCCTGGATCCCTGGAACTGTCCAAGGCCAGCTTGGACGGGGCTTGGAGCAACTTGGTCCTAGTGCAAGAGTCCCTGCTCATGGCAGGAGGTGGAATGAGGTAATTTTTAAGGTCCCTTCCAACCCAAAGTGTTCTAGGATTCTATGATAAAATCAGTTTGGCCAACAAAAATTGCCCAGTGAGATTCTCTGTTTCCTGCTAAATGTTAAGAGTTGCTCGACTCTCCCTCACGAGACACCACCCATTTGTCCTTTCTCCTGTAGCAGATACTTCAAAGAGCTGGCAGCTGGTAGCCCTCCACAAAATCCACTGAAAGCTGAATATTAAATCCCAAATGGCAATTGCAGCTCCCAGAAACAAGGCCAGTGACCAGTGATGGCACTGCCCCTTTCCCTCTCACCTGGGAGTGTTCTGACCCAGCCCCAGCGCTGGTGGCAAAGCTACCAAGAAGGTCTGGCTTGAGCAAAAGCACCTGTAGGACATCACCTTGGCCCTAGATGGTGTCCTGCAGCACTTCTCACTGACTTTTCAGCACTGAGCTTTAGGGAGATGAAGCTGTTGCTAAAACACCTGAGAAGCAGGATGGTGCCAACCCTGCAGCATCTGCCCAGGTGTGCTGGTGGTTTGTCTCCTAACCACAGGTTGCATAGCTATAAAAATTTTCATTAATTCTGGGTCCTTTTTTTTTTTTTAAAAGAACTTCCCATTATATGGTGGTTTTCATGCCTTGCCATGCAAACCACAGCCAGAAATTACTCAAGGCTGCACTTATTCCCAGTGCAGAGAAAGCTGTACTGGAATGAAGATTAATTCAACCTCACCATGTTCACGTTTGAGGTGGCATTATGTGGTGCTAGAGCTCCCTACTAGTCGGGGAGCTATTTGCAGAAGTAGCTGCCAAGAGAGGTGTGTGTATAATGCACATGTTGTATTTGTGATGCTCAGCAGAGATTGGTTTGCAGTGTCACTCAGGGATCACACAGCCTGGCCGGGCTGAGCGGGCTCCTGGACATGGTGCTGGGTGGGATTCAGGTATTTTCTGAAGGCTGAGTACAACTAAACATTGTTTTTCTTGCTGTCCTGCCTCCCTTGAGGGATATCCTGAGCGTGTCTGTGCCCCTTTGTTGCAGGAGGGGGCTCGCTGTGCTGCCTTCTGTGCTCAGCAAGGCAGGTGTGGGGAGTGGCTCTGCTCCCCCTGCCCACACAGCCATTCATTTTAATTAGCGTGCAGCCACTCGCTGCCTGCTGCATGATTTGTATAAATGACTGACTTTAATTTGACCTCCTGGAGTGTGAAGGGATTTCAGCCTTCAGTTAAATGTTATAAGTTGCTGTCTTTCCTGGAGTGTGCAGGGAGTGGGGACTGATGAACCAATGCCACTGGAGAAACACCTGTTGGAGCTCAGGCACGGAGCTGGGTGTGACAGGGCTCAGCTTCTTCTCCATTAAAGCGTAAAATGAAAATAATGGTAGATTTATTGTGGTTATAAGGAGCTATCTGGCATGAAGGCAGCCATTTATTTTATCTACTATAATTATAAGCCTGAACTTTTGATACAATTCTAGCAAAATAGTCCCCTACTTAGATCCTCAGGCTGTGTTCTTTGGAGACTTGGAGTACATCATTTTTTAATGCTTTCTCAGCTCCCGCTTCCAGTGTGCTGCCCCCATGGAGATGTTTTACTGACTGATCCCTTGGAAAGTGTCCTTGAGGGTAGGAGAGAAGGGCTGGAGTGCAATGCCAGCTCTGCAAAGGCCAGAGGAGGAACTTTAGTTTAACTGGGACATTGCAGACACTGACAGTTCCTTAAGGCATTCCCCTCCTGTCACTCACTCAGGGTTAGGATAACCAGGATAACTATGTTTAAGGATCACAGAGGTAATCCAGTGAGCCAGATGAGCTGAATGTTTTCTACTGAAGGGGCAGAGGTCAGAAGGAGTTCCAGCTCCAGGCTGGGAAGCCTCTGAGTTACACATGGACATGCTCAGGAACACATGGAATGTAGAAAAGACTTCTCACTGGTAGTTGCTGAAAGGAGAAGGACACTAAGATTTAAACCATAATTTCTTTTCTCTAGTAAAATACTGAATAGCTCGTAAAGCTTGGAAAATGAGAGGTAAAGATGCATCCCTGTGTGAACAGCCAGGATCTTGTATTTAATAATGATTCTGTTTGCGCGTTGAGATGGTCCTGCCTTTGTCAGAAGGAAGGCTAAAATTCCAAGCTGATTTCCATTTTAAAGGAAGAGATAGAGGGCATGGAAACCAAGTGGAGCTCTTGGGAGCTTCCTGAAGGCAAAGAATTGAAAAGCTGATTCCAGAACGAGTAAGAAGCTGTGACCTCAGTCACTTAGAAACCATCGTGGTAGAAAAATACCAAATGTGGCAGGAATCTTTTTTTCCTCACAGATGAGGTACTTAAAAGCCCAAACCCCCAAACCATATTTTTTATTATGTTTTTACTAGCTACAAAGGTGGTGATAAACTTTTAAACTTATTTACCTTTTTAAAAATCGGTTATTGCCTTTCTAATTTTGATGACTGAGGGGAAAAATGGGAGAAAATTTTGATAAGTAATGGTTTTTGTTGCTCTTGGGACTGCACAGACATGGGAATGTGTTCCCCTGTTGGCCATTAAATACAGCCCTGTGCTGTCACTGTTTTGATTTCTCAGTGGCCAAAACAGACAGTTCACTAACATGAAGGTACTTATGTTTTTTAATTTTCTTAATTGTTATTGAATGCTCTTTGATCTCCTCTTGGACTGGAATTCTGGGGAACAGGGAAGGAACCCGTGGTTATAGACCAGTGCCTGCAGCACCGTGGGCAGTGTTTAGTTTTAGTATTCACTGGGGTGGATGTATGTGGAGAATATTTTGGTGAAGTATTTCCAATCTGAAAGTGTTATTCAAATGTAATTTGAGTCTTTAATTTTAAAGCAATCAGAAATAGATGCAGTATATTCTTCCAAATCCCTCTGCTACTCTTTGGTTTCATCAGGTAGAACTTTTTGTCTTTGAGGGATATTCAGTGTGCTGGGCTGCTTTGTTTTGACTTATTTTTTTAAACCTGTAACTGCTCTCTTGGAGTGCTTCAGATTCAATGAGACTTAAATAATGTTTAGAACATTAGAGAGGAATGTGACTTCTGTGAACATTTGGATTTTCCCCCAAGTTTGTGATTTGCACCTGGACTGTGGTTGGCCACCTCCAGTCTGCAGAATTTGCCTTGCTGAGAATTCTTCAGTTCATCTTCCTTGACTGCTTAAGAACTAATTGCATAAACAATTTTTCATTAATTAAGAGCATCTAAACCAAGTAGCAGCAAAACACACTCCATCAGATAAACTTAATTTCACCAACCTTTTCTTAAAGTATTGTAAAGTAGTATTTTTAAAAATGATTTTTCTGTCTGGTTTTGCCCCACATTCTTACATTGGGAGATATTTTAAAGACCTGGCATATTTCCCAGGTATTTCATTTAAAACTCAGTAAAGGAGGTTTAAATTCCTTTCCACAGAATGTTTTAGTTCTGTGTTACAATTCAGAATAGTTTTTTTGGATATGGAGGATGCTGCAACCGCCTCTTCATCAATGTGAAAGAAAATCTTCCTTCTTTTACAGAGGAAAATGTATTTTGTGTGCTGGCTTTACTTAGGTATGAAGTGTTAATTGGAGGTCCTAATTTGATGTACATATTTCTGACAGGCATTTAGGTACCGTGGTGTGATGAATACTAAACAGGAAGCACACACGATGTGAAGGCTCTTGATGCTGTTCTGTCACATTTGTTTTCCCTTTTTTTTTTTTTGAAAATCATTTTTCATTCTGTAGAGCATCAGTGACTTGCCATTACTCCATAATTCTTGGAAGAAGCCTGGCATTTCTGGGATGCTGGGGGAACATTCCCTCGGGTTTGACAGGATGAGCAGTGGCAGGGTTACAGGTGTTGCTGGTGATTTTCCTTCTGTGAACAATAGGGAGTGATGCCTCTGACTAGAGAGATGCTGACAAGCACATAATTGCTGTATCTTTGCTTGTATTTCCAATTACACTGAAGGAGAAAAGAGCCTTTTCACCCAGACTGTGCTATGGGTATTCATTTATTTAATGTGTGTTACTTCAATAGTTCTGTAAAATTCAGCTTGTGACGTGGAAGTTTCCCACCATTTTAGCGGGATTGAAATGGGAATGGTGCTGAAGACAATATAGATGGAATTCTGTGTGGTTCATTTGAGACCAGTTATTTTGGGAGGTGTTTTTCCTGGGTTTCTGAAAAATCTCCTATCATTTAATGAACTTTAATGCTTGGCACTGTATTTTGCTGAGACTTCCACAGCACTTTCTTTCCTTTTGTGCATTAACAAATTCTCTTTAAAAAGTGTGAGAAAAGTGCCTGTAATATTCCCTACCCTTCTCAAATGTATGTCCCAGTATTTAATCCATGTGGGATTTTATAACCTCAACTCAAGCACTGGTATCACTGTCTGTGGATGTTACAGCTGGTCTTACCCAGACAGTCAAGAGATAACAGGAAACCTCTGTACTTGGAGTTCTGCTTGGCTCAATTATTTTTAAGTACTGAATTCATGTAAAGGCACCATGTGCACCTTCCCCCTCTTGCTTTTGCCAGAACCCGTTTCCCATCACAAGCTCAAGTCACTGCATACTGGGACAGACTGTGGGCTTTGAAAATGTTTGGAGTTAGGTGGTGTTGAACTGAAATATGTCAGGGTAAAAGGCCAGAAATATTTTTATCCGGGAAATAATGAATGTAGAAATTTTTGCCAGACTTCTGGCAAGGATTAGGGTTACAGGATTTAAATTTTGGCAACCATTTTTGCCTACATTAATTTAAATAGTGCTTTTCCTCCCTTCATTACCGAAGAAATTAGAGGAGCTTTACTGCGTTTGGTTCAGATACTTCTTTCTCTTTCACAGCCTGTCATTTTAAATTGTCAAATATTTACTTGTCTCGTGTTTGACGGTAGTGCCGGGCTCTGTGTGTAATTTGTGTTTGTGTAGGTTTGCACCTGATGCTTTGGTGCTGTCAGGATGTGTGTAACGTGATCCCTGGCTTCCCCGGCTCCTGCCTCGCCCTCTGACTGCACATCAGCGGCTGCCACTCACTCGGCCTCGCTGGCAGCTGCAGGAGCATCGGGAATCAATCCCAAATACTACGGGCTGGTTGTGCTCTCTCTGTGCTGTACCTCAAGAAAACTGTAATCCAGCCTGAACTTTGCCAGTTCAGGAGAAAAAAACCCCGTTTTGTTTTGCAAGAAAAGAAGAATTTTTAGCTTTTTCTTCATCAGGTTTTAAGACTCTGCCAGCTAACAGTGTCCGATTTTATCTTTGAGTTTTGCCATGTTATGGTGAAGGGAAATGTGCTCTGTGAAGTCAGTTTGCACCTTGCCTTGACCACAGGAGTTTCAACGTCTGAGCTATTAAATGAACAAGTTGAACTGCCTAGCTTGGTTTCTCCTGGACATCTCCGTCTGGATTTTGGGAGGAGGATTTGGTTTTCAAGTGCTTATATGTGGCAAAAAAGATTTTGAGTGTTACCTTTTTTTCCAGTCTGTAGCTTCAAATCTCTCACTGATGCTCAGCTATTAAATGACTGAGGGTGTAAATACTGGGATGCCTGTCCCTGGGCACCAAACCCTGTGTTCAGGCACTGAAAGGGGAGCCCGTTGTTCTGAAGTGTTCTGTATCAGATTTCACTGATCTCTTTATTTGCATAAAATGGGGAAATTGTGGCTTGCAGTGACTGTGTATTTGTATTTGAACAACAATAGAACATAGATGGAGGTCTAAAAGGACCTTCTGACCCGAGTCCTAAACAAATACAACGATTCATAGTTTGGCACAGCACTGGCTCTCTCTGGAGGCAGTTCTATACCTGCAAGTTTATTACTCTTTGTTGTCTGTAGTGAATCGCTTGCAATCATCATCAGAAGGTTCATTAATTATTTTTAGGGGAGCTGAGGGTGCCTTCTGACTGTGTTTAGTCAATGAAATAAACGTGTTTATTTCAATACAACTCTGAAATTGAAGTTTTTTGAGAATGTCAGGGTTAAACTCAAGTGAAGTTACATGTGCCAGGGTGTGTTTCCAGGTCCTGAGCCCACCTGGCAGGGCTGTGTACAAACTGCTTGTAGGGAACAGGCCAGCACCTCTCACTGGATCCCTCCCCACCTCTCTCTTGTCTCTTTTTTTGCTGCAGCTCAGATTTGGAAAGAGCAGTGTTTTCAGTGTTTTCCATTCATTGTAAGATGTTAAAAGAACCAGTAGAATCCCAGTCCTCCAGAGCTTCACCAAAGATGACTGTGAGGCTTCACTGCCAGACTCGGTCTTCTCAACGTCAGCTTCATTGATTTTTGTCCTGTGCTTCCATGTGTTGAACCACTTCTCTCATGAGCTTCCTCATCTCCAGTGGATTTCTGTTCAAAGGGAATGCCCACTTGTTGAGGCTCCCATTGAAACCATACAATCTATTTTCTGTTTGCTCTGAGTTTCCTCCTTGCCCAGTTTGCGCAGTTTATCTCAGGATTCTTATCCTGTAAGTTATGAACTCCACACCAAACTGTGCTTGTGCACAATAACCATACACACAGAACCTTGCAGACAGCCTGGGAGTGTCGTGGCTGCTCAGCCCTCAAGGCCAGGAGAAAGAATTTGTCACCACCAAGGTGTGGCTACGGAGTCACGCAATCCCTCGGAGCAGGGGTGGAAGGATGGCACAGTCTGGATTTGCACTTCCAACCCTTGCAGCTGCATTCACTGTGAGGTTCCAACCCAGTGATGTTCAAAAGGAAACAGCATTATCACAGTTCCTGCTGGGAAGCTGTAGGGGAAGATCATAAACTATTATAGTTCGTAGTCAATCATGTATTAGATGGTTTTTATCCTGAAAATCTGTTTAGAGGCATTTCTTTTTTTTTACTTCTTGTTTCTGGCAGTCTGGAAGAGAGAGTCCTAAAACATTTTATGTGCTTCTGGGAATTTCATGCAGCTGAAAATAATGATTGATGGAAAGGAGCAAAGTTGTGAGAAACGCAGTTTCATTGTGCCTGCCCCATGTCCTTAGGCTTGCTAAACTAATCCCTCTCCCTGGATTTGCATGTGGTGACGATGGCTTGGGTTTCTATTTTCAGCCTTTGTAGTGTCACAGTACGGAACTGAGGCTTTTCCCACTGAGTTTTCACTTCTGACCCTGGATCAAATCCACTGCCAACACAGGACACCCCTTTGTCACCTGTGCAGAAGGGACCAGGGGCACGGGGAGCTCCTGTGCTCAGCACCAGCTGCCACAACACCTGCACATCACTGATTGATTGTTCTCTATATGCAGAAATCTCTCCATGAGGTAGAAACCAAGAACACCTGAGTTCATCCATAGCAGCATCCTTACCAATATATGGCATTTTTAAACTCTGTATTCCAGAATATGGAGCTTAAGCAAAGGGATTTTTCTCTGTGAGATTCCTGCCAGTTACTGGTTAAAAGCAGCTCCTGTATCCAGCCAAAAGGAACCAGAAAAGGCACATAGAACATGAGTTAATCCATGGATTATTCCTTTATGTACTCGAGATAAATACTCTCTTTTAAAACCATTTTACATCAGGAGGAATTTAATGTAATTCAAATTATATATATTATAATCTAAGTTGATAATAAATAATGACTTTCTTTCTCCATAGAAATCCAGCTGCACAGACTAAAATGCTCTAAGAGATTTATAATGCTTTTGAAAGGAGATTTTCTTGTCTGACCAAATGCTAAGTGTTAGTCTGATTCCAAATTTGAAGTTGTCCTCTTAAAAAGTCTGCTGAGGTTGGACATCACTCTTTGCTGTGCAGGGAATGCATTATTACACAGGGAAGTGCACAGAAGTTGGAATGAATTCTGGAACAAGTGAAACAGAACACTGGCAAGGTTGGATTTTTTTTCTTTAATTTTTTTTAATTGCACATTTTAAGAGGCCCTGTGTTTGTAGGGATGTGTTACATTCAGTGCAGATAAACTGAAGATAGTTACTGTAGCTCAGCTTCATTCCTTTGCAAAGAAGGCGGCAAAAAATAGCTGCGCACATCACCCTCTAAAGACAGGGTCCAAAACCTGACATAAATAATAAATACTGTTTATTTTAATAAATTTTCCAAAACTGGTGTCTTAACCAGCATGGAAGAGATGCTGGGACATTGGAACTGAGCTCCAATCCTTTGGAACCCAATGAATGCTGCAGAGGAGGTCGAGGCCTGAGAGAGGTGGTTTGTGTGTAACACGAATTGAGGGGGTGACACTGCACTGCCAGTGACAGAACAGTTTGCCTTAGATTAACTGAGAACTTAAAACTAATGGTCTGAACTGTCTGGTTTTTGTGACAACAGATGAATTTCCAGCTCCATGCACAGCAACAGTTCTGCTGGTTCTGGTTTTATTTGCTGAGAATGAAACTCCAGCCTTCCCTGCAGTGGGGAGGATCTGAGAAACTTAAGATAAAGTTGTCGGGATTTAAAAATACTCTGTAGCGTTTAGGAAATGATTTGTAACTCAAGCACAAGTGATAGAGGGCTCCAGGCTGTAAATGCAGAAGTCAGATGCATGTGTGCAAAAGGCAGGCAGGAAATGGACATCTCTGATTTTTGTCTCTGATAAGGAATTGTTTGAAGTGCCAAACATTGCTTCAATAGCTACAGCTCTGTCCCGCTGCTGGCAAAGTTTAGAGCATGGATCTGGAGCTTCCTGACAGCTCCACTTACAGAGGCTTTTGTAAATGAATTAACTGTGCTGCAATGGTGCTCTTGCCTGGAATTTCTGTCTGCTGGGCAGTTTCTCTGAGCAAAGAATAAGGTCTGTGGTATTAAAAGGTTTTAAAACGTAAATACTATCTGCATTATTTTAAGGTTTTTTCTGTGTTTTTGTGTTGTTTGGTTTTTTGTTTTTCAACAGAGCAGTGATATGAGCAGGTGAGAACAGATTATGAATTGTTCTGACCCATCACTCTAAATAATTACAAACTTTCCTGGACTTTGTCAGTATTAACTTGGTTAATTTCAATACATAGGTCCTTGAATTTTCAGCTTGTAAGAATTTCAGGAAAAATAAATTCTCTGTTTGCTGTTGGCCATGAATAACTTGGTCTTGGCTTTATAAATTCAAGATACTTTTAGAAATACCTGAGTATGGTGTTTTGTACACAGGTGGCTGGGGACCATTTGCCTTAGGACCTAATGGGGGATTACTGCAAGATCCTCAAGAAAATAAATCTGATATTGCTGGAAACCCTGTGTGTGTATCAGCTTGTCAAAAGGAGAAACTGAAATCTCTTGCAGTCAATGTAGTGTAAATAGCTGCAGACAATGTTTGCCAAAAGGCAGAATTAACATATTAGAGGCACTTAACTGACAGTGTGCTGTTCTAAGTTACAGTGATTTGCTTCAAAATTAGGTTCAACAGTTTTGGTTCCCTACAAGCTGTTAATTAACTTGAGAAAACGGTGCTGCAATTAAAAAGGCTGGAGATGGTAATTGGGGCTTCTTTCCATGGGCACTGTCTGGTCAAACCAGAGTGATTGCTATCTTTAGGCCCAGGCAGAAGGAGGTGTCTTTTTCTTCTAGTGAGTGAAAGAAAAGAGCAGATGATTTGGATAAAGCTGAAGCATAGGCTCTCTTTTTTCTTAACCAACCCAGAAAAGATTATCTAGAATCAGATGCTTCATGCAATTTTGAAATAGTGCTGCGTGCCTGAAGGTAAGACCATGCTAGAAAATATTTGGGTAATTTAGATTAATTCAATTTGGTCAGGCCCAGTGAAAATACATTCTTTGCTATTTAAGGAATTCTTTAAAGTACTGTATGATTTACTGCCATTTGACACAGAATTTGTTAGGAGGAAGAATTCCCAGAGAGCTGGATGGTGTGGGTGGGTGGGAAGCAATATTGCTTTGCTTTGTAGGAGGGTAAAGAGGGCCTAACTGGGTATTTGGAAAGATTCAGAATAGAGTTTTAAAAGTGAGTTGGACAGGACATAAAGGACAGATTTCATTAAAGAGTAGTCAGGTTTTACTGTATGGCCACCTCCTGTATGGCTCTGAAAGGCTGGCTGGGATACCAAAAGAGGGGGGGAAACACACAAATGTGGCTTCAGGAGGGCATTTTCCTGGTCTGTTAGGACATTTGCAGAAGAAAAATCTGATTTAGATGAAATGAGTGCAAAACAATTACGTGTTTTCAGGGGAACAGCCACTTTAGAAGACTATTCAGAGTTCTCAGTTATTCACTTTCTTGTTGGAATAGGTAGCTCAAGAACACCTTCTGGCCCCAATCCTTGTGTGTGATTTTTGTATTAACAGGTTGGCACTAGACTAGAAAAACACATGCAAAGTCTAGTGCTTTCAGGAGAGATGCATTTCAGAAGCATTTTGCAGGGCAGTACAGGAATTGCAACTGTTCCTTACAAAGAGGTGTGGAATTAATCAAAACTATTGAAGAACAAATAAAAAAGAGAATGTATTAATTACTATTACAATATAAATAATATTTTATAATATAATAGATACAATATAATAAAATAAGATATATAATAATATATAATACATAATATATATTATTATATTATTTTATATTTGTATATAATCTCTAATAATATATATTAGTATATATAATTATATAATAATATATAAAAATNTACCTCCGTAATATGCACCAGCTCTGAGCTCACCCTCAGAGCTCAGGAAGGCCCACTATGCTTCTAATTTTAGCACTTTAAAAAATGTTAAAGGGAAGGTAAAGCAAAGGAGAAATTGTGGTGAGTAGAGTGGATAAGGGAAAAACAAAATGTTTGGGGACAGTGCTCTGGGAGGAAGAAAACCCTGAGAGAATTGGAAAACCATCAGCTGGGAACATGGTCCTTTAAGTACAAGGGTTCTGAGAAGAGGATGGTGATCAGTTGTTCCCTGTGCTCCAGAAAGCAGAGCAGGAAAAGCCATCACAGTGAAGTCTGTAAGGGAAGTTTCAGTGAGGGCTGAGCTGGCTGGCAGTGGGTGGGCTGGGGGCTGGGCAGGATTGGCACTGGGGCACAGCACCAGGCAGCTCCAAACTCTGGGAAAGGCCTCGGGGTCCTCCCAGACTGTTGGCTTTTCCATGTGAGCAAAGCTCACCTCGCACTTCCTGCGTGGCCCCTGTAGCTTCCATCATTTTACAGGAGGGCTTTGAGGGGAAAGGAAGGGAATATTCCCTGGGGAAGGGGAGCCATCTGTTCCCCGGTGTGCAAAGAGGGGTCCCCACAAATATGGGCACCACGTTCCTTCTTGTAAAGTCCCTGCATGGGGATAATGGGAAACCCTCAGGCATGCTCTGAATTTTACCCATTGGGATCTAGAATGTTCTTTGCAGATTTGAGAAGTGCTGTTGCATCCAACAGTTGCATTATTTTACTCTCAAAACTCAAAATGAGCCAACGTGATGAGACAGCAAATCCACGTGAAGTCTCTCTGAGTCTGTTCACACTGCTGAGGCTCTGCTGCTGCACTGAAAGGTCAGAGGATTGAGTGCTGGTATTGCCTTGGATTGAAGTAGATTGTTTCCAGATATTGGAATAACCAAAGGTGGCTCTGATGCTTTCCTCAGATCTTCAGAGCTTGGGAGTTAAGCGCTGAATAACACTCAGACCCCTCCTGTCACCTGAAAGCTTAACAGCTTCTCATGACTTCCAACCCATGTGCCTCACCTGCACATTTTGAAGTGGAATTGTTTGAAGCTGTTAGGAGATGACGAATTTATGATCTCTGCTGGGGGAAGGGGAGGAATATAATTATGTACCACTTAAGAGAAAGAAGCAACGTTACACAGCATCAAAGCAAACTGCAATGCCTTTTGGTGATGAAAATTAGTCTGAGTAATAAAGAAAGGTTATGTACTTAAAAAAAAAGAGCAGGCTGAGGAATTATTTTTAATGTAAATGAGGTCTGTTAGCAGCTTATAGCAAGTTCACAATCTTGGTTGGACTCTCGGCATTCCATTTGCTGCTCTCCCTCATGCAAAGCAGCAAAGCCAGGTTTTTCTGCAGCATATTTCAGAAAGCCACACAGTTCTCGTGATCCGAGCATTTTTTTTTTATTTAAATCATTCAGGAATGTTTAATCTAAATAAATATGCCATTCTTTCCATTAGCCTACACTCATATATTTGTATGATCTGTGTTTAAGCAGCTGCTTAAATGGCTGCTTGCTGCTATATACTAATAATGTCAAACAAAAATTAATTAGACAGCTTAACGACCCAAAGTAAACTATTTATTTCAAGTTACCCTTATGTTTACTACTTTCACATTTAAAAATCTCTCATGTGACTGTGACTTGGCCTTTTGCCTTTTCATGTTGTGCTTCAGGACAAAGTGAAAAATCTGTTTTCAGGGATCTTGTTAAATGAAGCATAATCCTGCTCGCGTGCTCTATCTAAAGCAAAGGGACTTGTGGACAAAGAGAGGCACAGGAAGAAGGAGGGAGCAACCCAGTCCCCAGTATTTGGAGCTGTTCTTGGGGATTTCAGTTTGGAGCAATGACAAAGGCGGTGATTGGCAAAACGTTAGCAAATAGCAAATTCTTACTTCGTGCTCAGCTAATTATCTTAAAGACAAACTTAATGTGAAGAAAACGAAGCAGCTCTTTGGAAATGCACCCTTGGTGTTAGGAGGGTGGACAGGTGTGACAGATTGATTGTAATTCTCTCAATATCTTTGCATTCCTGAGAAGGAACAGCGCCGTGAGAGCTGCCTGGTGGCCTTTTGCTCCCGAGGCTTTTGTAATACCTGAAATAGTTCCCAGCAGATTCTTGTACAAATCCTGCAGACAATGGCTTCTCGAGTGCTTTGCTTGACCTTCACCCATGGAGAATATTAAGCAGTGAGAAGATCAATGCTTGAAACGTGGAGGACTCCATTTCAGCTCTATTTATGTTTTTTACATGGTTCACTGCTAAGAGTTGGGAGTTCAAACTACATAAATAAAATGTGCTACTTTCCCTTTGCAGTAGTTAAAAATATAGATGAAAAATGCATTTCTGCGAGTGGATTGCCTTTGTCCTTTGGAATTCTCTGAGGCAGCAATCCTGAAATGTTTTATATTTATAGGGTTTTTTTTCCATTTGGAACTTTCAGCGCTTTCCAAAGGAGGGAGCTCAGGGAAACATTCAGTGTCTGGCAAGGGTGGAGGATAACATTTAAAAAAAAACCCCAACCAACGAACCAAATGAAGAAAAATATAAAATAAAATCAGTGCTCTGGGTTTGTTGTGGACACAAATAGGAATTGCCAGCAATCTTGGAGCTATTTAAACGTATATAATGTCAGTATGTATCTGAAAGGAATAAATCCCTTCCATATATTTGGTGTACATCAATCCTGTGAAGCAGAAGTGTTTTCATGTGTCTGTGTATTCTTGCAGGAGGCATTTTCCCCACTAAACAAAGGTGTGTGTGTGGGATCTTCCAGGCTGATTTAGGTTTTGGGATAGGATCACCATGGAAGTTACCACCTGTTCCTGTTCGTGTCCCATTCCTCCTAAAGAGGTTGTCAGAAATAACTTGCCGAGAGTGCTGATAGAATGGGGAAATAAAAATAATTGAAAACCAGTGCTAGATCACTCAGTAAGCAGATTTATAGCTGCTTTTAAATGTTTATTTGTAATTCTATATAAACAAAAAACATTGGTCTTTGTCATCTACATTCTTCTGAGGGAAGAGGGAAGCTTTTCCAAGGTGCTCCTTAAGCACGTCAGACTTAGGCAGTGACTCTGCTTTACACAACCTTTCATTTTTCTCTGTGAGAAAAGATCAGGAATCTGCTGCTCACCTAAAGGGGGTTGGGATTTTGTGGTTCCTTTGGTTTTCACCTTGCTGGGATGTCACTGTAAGAATGGAAAAAACTTCTGTCCTGTCAAAATCTTTCTGATATGTGTGTGGGCTGTGTTTACTCTTAGTTAATGGCATTGCTATTTCTTAATATAATATTTGTTAGAAACAGTATGTATTGAAAAAACCCAGGGCTGGATGTGTGTGGTCAGCATTATTCAAAATTAATGTTCTCTAGCATTTGCTGTCCCATAACATTTCCCATTTGCACTTGTCCTAATTGGCCTACAAATCACATAACCTTATAAATCTCCCTGTTTTGGTTAAAACAAATAATAATAGAAGCTGCTGTTCTGGGTATTCCTTTTCAAAATTTTCTGATCTTTTTGGGAATATTGAAAGACTTTACTGTTTCCCATCATAGTTCTCTGAGAGCAATTGCAAGGGTTATCTTAGTGTTTAGAGTTTTCTTTCATTCAGCTCAGGACTAACTTCTGAGTGACTTTCCCAGCTAGAATAGAAAGCTTAAAAAAAAGTTGTTTTGGGAATGTTTTCATAAACCATGCAGGTGAATATTGCAGTTTTATTTTTCAAGTCATCCTTTGAGACAAAGCTTTTACGTTCTCTCCTTGAAGCTTTGGTTATCAGTGTTTGTGGGTGCTTGTGTACGTGTGGTCTAAATATTTTGGATGTGTATATGCACATAAATTATTTTTCCTTTATTCGTAGCAAAATATTTATGGCTGTTCTTAAACTCTCTTTGTTTGGAGAGGCTCCTCTTTTCCCAAAGTCACTTTTGCAAAGAAGTCAATATTGGCCTCAAAAACTTCCTGATACTTCCTTCATTCCAGTGTCTGAGACCTATAAATATTTTTGAATCAGACACCAAAACCCATAAAAATTTACAAGTGGCTTCTTATCTGCAGATAAAATTTTACCCACAAATAAAATGTAAAGTTGAAAGAAAATTTCCCAATAGGGCTATTTTAATAATTTTTTTTTAGCGATTTTGCAATATATTTGTTGTATATGTTAAGTAAAAATTAATCTCAACTTTCAGGTTACACACATTGTGTTTAAGCCAGACTCTGTACCATGCTACGTTCAAAACAAAGAGTTTGCATTTATCTGAATGAAAAAAAAACTGGCTTAGGCTGCAGTACAGCTGATATTTCCTCAACACTTGCACAGTCTTTCTATTGATTCCTTTTCATTTCCTACTTAGGCTTTTTTTCCCTCCTTGCTAGAAGAAAAAGGACACAAGTTTAGTAGTCCTGTTTGTTGGATTTTGGGTAAAAATATACTTTTAATTACAACCATGCAATAAGGGTCCTGTTGGCTCAGGTCTGCAAGTTTTGATGGGCATTACTGCCAGGAATGGGTCTGTTTTTCACTTGTGGGTAACTGAGGAGCATTTGTGTCTGAGGCACTTAGAGACAGGATTTGATCGTGGTGGTGTTCCCCAAACTGTACATTTGGAGAGTTGAACTCTACTGAACTTGTAGAGTTCAATTAGAAATTGGTGTTTAGACATTGTTAATTTTCTTCTGGTTAATTTATTGTATGAGCCACAGAGGCAGCAGAAAACATAATTTCTTCTTCTGCATTACCTGTTTTCCCCACTCTCCCAGGTACATTTTGCACATTGACATCTTTCCTCGACTCAGTGCAGGGAGATGGAAACCATCTGTCTCAACCTAAATAATTCTGTAACTCTACAGGGCGTTTCTGTGAAGTGAGAGCAACCTGGTCTGCCTGAGAGCATTCAGAAGTCATTAATAAAATTTTTTCACTTCCAGTGAATGTGTGAGAGAAAACGGGAAGAGGAAAGGATCTTTAGGAAGGGGAAGGATTTGTGGATAAAATGTGAGCTCGTATCAGCTTTGCTTAACAGGCTGAGAGGCTGAGTCAAGCCTGGAAACTTGGATGCGCCCTCATACTTTATTTTACTTTTTCTGATCTCTTGGCCTGTGAGTTGAGATCAAGGATCCAAGGAAAAAAACACTACAGGTTGACCTAAAGGGACATGCAGAGATTTGTGCCACCCTTGATGTGAAAGCTGTGAAATGAGCATTGTACCTGTGGATCAGGCAGAGCACAATTATTTTACTATTTGCAGAGTTTACAAACAAAACAAATGCACTCCTCTGGGTTGGGTAATGATAGGAAAGCAGCTTCACCTCTGCTATGCATCACCAAATGTTGGCCTTTCATAAAGCACTCATAGTGATTTTTCCTGAGCACAGATTTAGAGGTCTGGGTAGAACCATTGTGTCAGGAGGGGTTCCCTCCCTCTTGGGCTGCTGCTCTGCCTGCAGGGTGGGGAACCTCGAGGGCCTTTCACTGCTGCCTGTGTGTTCACTGCTTACTGCTCACATGCTTTAGTTCTCTTTAGAGCACACATTTGTGCATGATAAACAACATTTTGAAGCACCAGTAGGGATTATGGTCTCACCTTCTCAAATGCTATTTTCATGCACGATGCCACTGATGAGGGTTATGTTGAGTATTGCTTAAAGTTAGTCTTAATTAAGTATACTTTCTATTCTGCATTTACTATGGAGTCCCTCAAATCTGGCCAGTGGGACTTGGCAATGGTAGGGATAGTTGCTGCTACTTCTGATTTTCGTATTTTTTTCCATTATTAGCTTGCAAAACCATGATTGTGAAAAGATAATAAAGCTGTTTTCTCAGTGATGGCAGTGGGGCTACAATCTGAAATTACTGCCTTCTTGAGTAGTTCTGAAAGTCACTTTTGGTTTAAATTGATTTCTTACCCACGATGGTGTTACCAAGTTCAACCCCCACTGTCCATTGAAGGGTTTTTTTGAAGGAACTGTTCTTGCCTGCCTTTGGTTGTGTCAGCAGTTCCACGGAAAGGTAATGCTGCACTGAAACCTTGAGACAGTTGGAGCTGTACTGAGGCACAGGCACTGAAGGGTTTCCAGAAGGTGAAACTTCCCTTTGTTTCATTAACACAGGGGACAAGAACAGGAAACCACAAAGAGGTGTAAGGAGGTATAGAAGTCAAAGAGAGAAGGACTTCATGTTGTTGTAATTCTAGTAATGTTAATTAATGCAGTTGAAATATTTTACAGGTAGAATTCGGGTTTCATTTTTAAAAAAGTGATGGACAACATCCTGGGGAAGAGGGGGGAGTGGATAATTATGTTGTTGGTATCCTTGGAAGGAAGAAAACAAATATCAGTAGTAAATACTAATTCTCTCTATTCAGTGATGGAATAGGAAAACTGTTCATCCCAAAAGAGAAGTGGAATTGCAGCAGAAATCATCCTGCAAAGAGAGACAGGGCTTTGTTGTGTGCTTGTGCTTGGTCTCAGCCGTAGCTGCGATAACAGGGACGTTTGGTCTGATGCTGATTTTCACCACGGTGGGAAAGTTATGGGGAGGGGGGCAGTGAGGAGAAAGTTTTTGCTTTCTTGTTTTGAGAATGTTGTTCCGAGGCTTAATCACAGATGGATTCTCTCTCCCTGTGATGGAATATTCCTCAGAAGTTTTGCAGTGAACGTGGATTAATGGGCGCACGATAGCTTAGCAAAGTGTGTGCCCTCAGGAGGAAGGGGGAAGTGGTACTTGCATATGTTGTGAAAAACATATGCAACTAAATTTAGCTCGTACTAGCAGATTCTACTTATTTTGAAGATTGTGGGATACTTCCAACCTTGGATGAAAAAGGGCATGGGAAGATTTTTTTTTTTTTTAAATTTCTATTTGGGCTCTTGCATCTCTTTCTCCTTTTTCCCTCCCCCAAGGAAAAAAGCCTCTGAACAGAAGACAAATTATTTCTCTGCCTACACTTGTATCTTAGTAGTCTGATTTTAGCACTATGTCGTCATGCTGCAAGATTAATTGGCATATGCTGGTTTTTGTTTTTAGCCTTCTCCAGTTTTGTACAGTTGCTAATGCTTCTCCCACAAATCTTAGATTTAACTGTGAAGGCTTAGCTTATTATCCAAAACAACTTCTTCCCTGTTCTTCTGAAATGCAGGAGCATCACAAACTGCTGTTTATTGTGGCCAATATATATTTTGTGTATTTGGTACTAATACTGCTGGATAAAACCAGCACTGGATGGCTTAATATTTATCTGCTAGCACTTTAGAGCAGTTATTAACCCTTTTTAGTGTGTGTGCTGAGCTGTGGTGCTCTGAGTGCAGTTCACAGAAACATGGTGTCAAATTGACCTCTTCAGTTCTACTTTCAGAAATTTTATTTTCCTCCTCTCTCTCTTTTTGGGGAGGTTGAACACTAACATTGGATGTAGCATGATCCTTGCTTTGATCTGGTTGGAAAAGCATTGATTGCTTTCCCCTTTGAGGGGAAAAAAACCCCACTGATATTATAATTGCATGTCTCGTCAGCAGCTGAAAGGAAAAAGTCCTTGTACCCTCCACTCCAGAGCATATAACTTCTCACAAAAGATACTTTCTCTCCCTGCAGATCATGCTTTGCATGTGGTGTGCCGCTGCCTTTCTGGCTCAAGCTAAACAAATACTAGTTAGTTGAAATAGATTTTAAGGATTCTAATTGTTTATAATCTTCTTATGGAGTCAGTGACTGTAATATATTCAAATTCAGGGATTGCACCTTGGATTTTCAAGCAGTAAAATAAGGTTGTTTATTCACTGCTCTGAAGCTTTAGAAGATATTCAGAGAATTCCCTTTTAACACTGCACTTCATAAAGCTGTTGGTATTTCTTCCTTGACAGCAGGTACCCTTAGGTGTTGAATCCAAAGATTTTTGGCATCCAGAGGCAAAAGGATTTATAAGACAATTCTAAGAAGGTCGCCAATGAATGCTGAGTTGCTGCTTTTAGAGGTGACTGTCTCAGCTGCTTTTAAAGCTTCTCCTCTGTCTTTGGAGGACCTCATTTTACAACAGAACTGCTGAAGGTTGAGTCAAGTTTGTTCAGAGCTGTATCCCCTGGAAACATATTGGCAAGCATGATTTAGCACTGCTTGTCTTAATCCTGTACGTTCCTGGCCATGGCAGGGCTGCACATTCTTCCATGCTGTACTTTGAGCACTGAAAGTGTGCGAAGCCAAAGGCATTAAAAAGATGATCCGAAAAATGAGCTTTTTTTTCCTTTTTCTGTACTGCAGATATAAACCTCAAAAGTCTCAAAAAGGGGCTATTACATAATATGAAACTATAGTTTTTGAAGTAGCTTAAGAATCAACCTGAAATGGGAAAAAATGTATGAAGTGACACAACTCTCTTCAGCGCCGCTGGACTCCTAGAAGCATTTGGGGCAGCTCGTGCCAACAGTCCATGTACATAAAATGGGTGTGCAAAAAAGCTTGGTGCAATGACTGCTTCATTTAGGTAAAAGGCCTCTTCACAACCACCCTTTTCTCATAAAGGCAAGCTTCTGGATAAATTCAAAAGCTTCCAAAAGAATGCTTATTCAGTAAGTCTGGAGAGATGAAAAGGACACTTATATTTTAAAACCCCCACAAAAAGCAGCGGCTTCAGGCAGACCTGGCAGGAGGCACTCAAAAGGTTCTGACTTCTGTCAATGTAAAAATGAGCAGAATGTTTGTTGAGGGTCCAATCATTGCTTTTAAAACAAGAGAATTGTAGCAGGACTCTGATTTAGAAGATGACCTGGATCTCATTGAGGCTAGGCCTGGGCCACACTGGATATGACTGTCATATGTCCAGCTCAATCCATTTCTTTCAGGAAGCTGGATCATGTACCTCAGTAATTTAGAGAACGTTTCCTACAGTAGAGTTCTGAAGAAAACTGAAAATAATTCCTTAGGGAAATCTCCAACACAGAGCTGGATGCTTTTGGGAGATCCTCGAGTGGAAGTGAGTGTTACCACTCTGTTGTATTTCGTGGTACTTACACCAGTATTTATGGGACTACCATAATATTGTGACATGTTGTCTCAATAGCTCTGAGAAATAGTGGAATCACTCCTGTCTGCAGAGACAAAATGAGTCACTCAATCACTTGAGGGATTGGAGATCTCGTGGAGCAGGGTAGAGTCATTCCCTGTGCCAGGGGTGCAGCAACACTGAGGGGACACACAGCAACACGAGCAGCACAGCATACTGGCCTATTTCTGCTGGTTTTTGGCCCATAATCTTGTTTTCTTTTTCATCACATTAAAAAAAAAGTTAAATAAAATTATTATTGTATTGTCTAAAAGTCTGGGTTGGTGAAAGGAAATATTCCAAACAGTATTCTCTTCCTGAAACAGAATCTGTAATTTTCCAATTGGGATGAAGTGAGCAGAGGGAGAGGCGGCTGTTTCTAACTCATCTAAAATGTTATTTAAGGTGCTTGGTTTTGATTATTTATTTCTCTTAATTACCAAAGTTTTATTAAATGAATAAAAGTAAAAATAGTTCTATTGTTACTCCTTTCATGGAAAAACATCCTGATTGAGTACCACCACCCTTCTTCATTTCTTCCTTATGGCAGTGCTGGCTTTGGGAAAGCAGGGCCAGGAAGGAAGCAGGGAGCCCAAATTGCTGGGGCATGAGCACTCACAATAGACTCTGTGTAAAACCCAGTTCCTAACGTTACCCAGTGTTCCCCCCAGATACTGCAGTCCAGAATGAAGCCCTCACATCTTCACTGCTTGCAGCTGTTGTTCAAATGTCAAAACATTCTCCAAAGGACATTTTGTTACAGAAAATGTGGGTTTCTGCCCATGAAAAATTGATTTCTCAGAGTTTCACTAACTACAGCTTTCTGAGAGAAATTCCTATTTTTTTTGAAACTGTTTTCCTTGGTATTTCAGACCACCTTAGTTTGGGAAGAAGGAAAAGTTGAGAGGTCTTTTAAGGATAGGAACCCCTTTGTTGCAAAAGTTGTGTGCTGGAGCATCAGGGAGGAGCTCCCTTTTTGCAAGCAGACTCTCGAGCAGGTATTGGAGCAGGGCACTGAACTCTTCAGCCCAATCCTTGGCCACTTGCTGTGGTGTTTTAGTCTTGGCCACTTCAGAGGAACTGCAGTTACATCAAAATGCAGTGTCCTGTTGCAAGGGACGAGTCAAGTCCTGTGTTCAGTATTCCCAGTTGGATTTGGAACCTAGAGGTCCCAGACACCACACTGAGGCATTTCGGATTATTGCTGTTATAGGCAAGTTTGTCTGTTATTGTAACTGTATGTAAATTGGAGTGAAAATTGACTGAGTATCTGAAAATCTCTGTAAAATCCTATTTCCTGTATAGGAAGCTTTTCCTGAAAGGAAGCATTATTATTAATTTAAAATCAAAGGAATACAGTAAAAAAATTACGTTATGGAGTGTCAGGGATGGCAACATCAGTTTTCTTCTCTGTTAGTACAGATAAGTAAATGCAATTGTATTTCTGTTTTGTTGTTGCTTTCAGTTGTCTTATTGGAATGTCAATATTACGTATAAGGTGAAAGTATAAATGCTACTCCAAATATCAAATGCTTTATGAAATCATATTTGCTTGAAGTTGGGAGATCATTAATTCCTACAAAAGAGAGAAAGGATCTTTGTTTGCAAGTGTGTTGCAGTTTTGTGCATCAACAGTAGCTTCCAGCTGAGGTTAGAGATCCTAGAGCAGTTTGGATTGAAAGGGAAACTGAAGTTCATCTTGTCCCACCCCCTGCTGTGGCCAGGGACACCTTCCACTATCCCAGGGTGCTCCAAGCCCCATCCAACCTGGCCTTGAACCCTTCCAGGGATGGGGCAGCCACAGCTTCTCTGGGCACCCTGTGCCAGGGCCTCCCCACCCTCTCAGGGAACAATTCCTTCCCAATATCCCATCCATCCCTGCCCTCTGGCAGTGGGAAGCCATTCCCTGTGTCCTGTCTCTCCATCCCTTGTCCCCAGTCCCTCTCCAGCTCTCCGGGAAGCCCCTTTAGGCCCCAGAAGGGGCTCTGAGCTCTCCTTGGAGCCTTTTCTTCTCCAAGTGAGCACCCCCAGCTCTCTCAGCCTGGCTCCAGAGCAGAGGACTCCAGCTCCTTGAGCATCTTTGTGGACCTTCCATGGAGCCACTCCAACAGCTCCATGCCCTGCTTTTGTTTGGAGGCCCAGAGCTGGACACAGTGCTGCAGGTGGGGTCTCACTGACACCAATTACCCCCATAAGAACTAATTACTCCGATACTTCATGCTTGCCAGAATCAAGACTAATCTTTTAAAATCCTTGTTCCAGCAAACTGTTATGTGTCATAATGGTTTATATTCCACTTGCCATCCCTTCCCTAATGGAAAAGCTGTTAGAGACTGAAGTAAATAGGTTGGGATAGGGTGGATTAAGTTTTTCTTCCAGTAATTACTCCGTGTGTTTCCCTGTGCTCCTGGTTGGGCGGGGCATGAGAGGAGGCTGGGGAGGAGCAGTGAGACCACGTTTCGTCTCTGGAGGTCGTTCTGTGAAGCTTGATTTGTATAAAATGTACAACATGGAACAACTCTGCTACCCTGAGCTTGGCAAACAATCAGTCCTTGGAGAGTGAGCAAAGAGCTGGGCCACGGCTGCAGCAGGGACAGCAATACCTGCATTGATTCCTCCTGCAAAACCATGATCAATAGTGCTAATGAAAGTAATTAATTTGTTTCTGAAATGACTTAGTTTCTTTCACCAGCAAGGGGTAATTATTGGAGGTGGCAATAACGCTTTCCCTAGCCGGGTCTAGGGGGGGAATCTGAGTTTGTAATTTTTATTTCCGAAAGAATGTATTTTGGCGTGGCTCTGTTGTGTGGGTGTTGTGCAACATCAAAGCCAGGCAACCAGGGCTTCTGTGCTGAGATGTCAGTAGGTCAGTGTCAATACATTTCTCTTAATCTTTTAATCATGAGGTAGCTAAGAAAGAGAATCTAATGTTTTTATGACTCAGAATGCAGAACAGTGTCACCTTGTCAAGAACCTTAACTTGCAATGCTGTCAGTCCTTTGAGAAGTTTTAATGTATTAACAGAACTTTTTCTGTTCTGGACTCCAACACCCACCTTGCAGTTGTAGCTGGGAGGTTCATCTGGCAGATGCAGGTTGGGTACACAAAATGCACAGTACGTGATCCCTGAGCATGGGTGAAAAATTTGGTTGGTTCCAGGTCATGCAAGAATTCTGCAATAGCTGCAGAGGAAGAACCCAGCTGGCCACAATTGCACAACAAGTTCATTCTTTTTATGGTTTTTAATTTGGTGGTGGGAATGGTGGAGACTTGTGACAAAACATTTTTGGCTGAAAAATTCAAATTCATTGTGATCCCAAGTGTTTGTGGAAATGTATCCTTTTGAAATTGCAATAAAGCAGCCCACTGGAGACTGCTTGTTTCCTGCTGGCTCAGCTTTGGCTTGGCAGCAGCACACAGAGCCTCTGTGACATTGCTGTGGTCCCAGCCTGGGAGTTTTGGTTGGAGGTGTCAGGACAGGGCTCCCTGGTTCCCAGCAGGACCTCCCAAAGCCTGAGAGTCCTCTGCTTTCACCCTGCCACCAGCTACTGGTGATTCTTAGAAACCAAGCTTAGTTTTTGAAATACATGACAATCAATTTTGATATCCTCTCCTGTGGGAAGTTTTGCAATATCTGTCTTCTGTTTTTCAGAATTTCTTGCTAAATAAATTGTTTGTTCCTTCTTTTGCAAATCCCATGGATAAATGAGGGAGAGGAGTGACAACACTTGTGCTCTCAGGGCTGACTTGGCTGGGTTATGTTAATTTTTTGTCTCTACTCGTTATTCAGTCCCAGGCACAGCTTTGTTTTGGGTGCAGGGATGGCTGGAGCAGGAGTGACCTGTGAGGCCACTTTCAGTGGCACGAGGCAGTGGGCAGGTGACAGCTCCATTCTTGGCCCTGAATCACAATAATTTCACCTCACTACTTTCAGGCTGTGTGACTGCAGTGCACAGAAGTAGCATTAGTCCCAGTTATTCAGAATTCATTATTTTGCAAGGGGTTTAACTCCATTAAAAGGTTCTAAAGGCAGAATCATGTGGACTAGACACATGTCCCTTGCCAATGACATTTCACCATATAGAAACTTCATTCAGAGAACCCAAACCCACTGGTGTTTGTGCAGAAACAGCCTTTTATCCTGGAGTGACGTGTCTCTGGAATTTTTTGGGTGAGTTTTCCAAACACTCACCTGCTCAGGGTGTCCAGCCCCTTCTGCTATTTTAACTTGATTTTGCTCCAGGCTCAATGTAAGCAGAGTGAGCATCACTGCTGTGAATATTTGATGCTGTCACTGGAAAAGTCCCAGCTGGAAGGTGCTCCTGTAATGGCTTT
This sequence comes from Machaerirhynchus nigripectus, assembly GCA_013397975.1. Classification (NCBI taxonomy): domain Eukaryota; kingdom Metazoa; phylum Chordata; class Aves; order Passeriformes; family Dicruridae; genus Machaerirhynchus; species Machaerirhynchus nigripectus. The sequence continues at coordinate 798,754 of VZRQ01004751.1, read as the reverse complement.
TGTTTGGACTTTTTTTTTAATAAAGAGACAGACAAGGGTGAATGTGACCTGCTTTGAGTAAAGGAAGAAGCTGAGAGGTTTTAGGAAAACTTTTATGCTTATATGAACACTTTAAAGTTTCTAAAGTTCTCAGTGCTTTAGACATTAGGAGTCCCAAGTATTTTTAGCACTTGAAGTAGTATTTTTACCAGGTGTAGAGCTTCATTTACTTGAAAATATTGTACAGTCTTGTTTCAGGTTTTTCCATATGGAAACAGGCACAGGAACATGTCACAATGCAGGTACCAAATACATGTGCCTGACTGTAGAACTCAGATAAGGAACCTTTATCTTGAGTGTAATTATTGTTGATATTGTTGAACAGAAATTGCAAAGAATCCCAAGGTATGTAGAGTTAAAGAGAGTTTAATATTTAGGCTTTAATTGCTTTTTCTAAATTCTGTAGTGTTGTCAGCCCATACTTTCCTCCATTATTATGTGTTCCAGCAGTTAGAATTCTGCTTGTGACTGTTTCTTTCAATGTTTCACTAGATTTCTTTTTCAATTTTATTTTGGCAAATTAGAGTTTACCAGCTTCTTTAAAGTGATCACAGAAGTGCTTGAATATTAGACTTGGTTATGAATTTTGAAAAAGAGCAGAGTCTGATGAAGGAAAAATTAATGTGAGTGTCCTGAACACACTTCAGTGGCGCTTGATTTGGAAATACCTTTCCTGGTGAATCAGCCTTTCTGTTGCTTTTGTTTGGGTTCTTTTTCTGTTGTTCCTGTTAAAAACCCTTGGTGACTTCAGTCAGTTTGAGAACAGTTTTAAAAGCAATTCCACACCAGTTTTCATTTCTACCTTTAAAACTGAAGTGTGTTATGCATCTGTACTGCCGACGTAACACTGAAGTTTTAACCCAGGGAAAAAACCAGCAGAGATGATAAATCTTTGAAGAGCTCTCATAAAACAGGTGGTTTCTCTAGGACCTCCCTCTCAGAACTGCTTTCACCTCTCTGGTGTAGAGCACCTCTGGACTTAGCAGGCAGGATTGAAATTTCACAGATACCTGTAGCTTCCAAATGTCTTACAGGAAAAGCAATAATTATTATTATTATTATAAGAGGAAACATGAAGTGCTTTTTCCTTTGAAGTGTGTACCGCTTTCCATGTGATCTGATACCCTGCATCAGTGGAATGGTTGTACTCATTTAGAAAATGTCTTTGTTGAGGCAGCTCTTTGGAGTTTGATAATACTTCAAGGTGGATCTGATCTGTCAGCCTCAGCCCTTGTGCCCTGTTATTGCACAGACATCTCAAGGACCCCTGAGATGAGGTGAGAGCGTTGGGCACTATTGGCTTTTTAAAAGTGTAATAGAGCTTTCTTTTTCCTTCAGAACTATTTAATTTTTTTTTTGCTGTACTATTTGCAGACCATATTGACTTAAACCCCAAACCAAACAGAGCAAGCCCACTGCTTTTTAGGGCAAAATAACCTTCTGCAGAAGTTCAAACCAGAATTTGCTGTTGGTGCTGAAGAGGGTGGAAGCAGCTCTGTTCTTCCAAAGGAGCCTTCTGTCAGACCCTTAAGGATGAAAGCAAAAAAATCCAAATTTTGTTTCCATAGTACTTTAATGCTGTCTTACTGCACTTTTTCTGTTGCATCACTGAACATTTACAGCCATGTGCACAAGCTGAAGGCAACCCCTGGGTAGTTCTCCAGGTTGTCCCAGGTCTGGCTCATGCTCCACCACCTCCTCTGCAGCACCAGTCCTGGCTCCTGCTTGTGCAGATAGTTGCAGCTCTTTTGGAAGAAGGGTGGGTTGTGTGTGTGTGTGTGAAAGGGACAGCCCAACTTTTTAACGTGCCTCATTGAAACTAGAAAGGAGTGGGGTCAGAAGGACCTGTCTGTCATTTGCTGTTCCATACAGGGGTTGTCGTCATGGCAAAATTCAAACTGAAAAATTCTTGGCCAGCCCAATTGCTTGGTGCCTGTGCACAGCTGGGATGGTTATTGCTGTACGTTGACAGCAGTTTAGTAGCTGATTTTTTGGCTACTGAGAGATTTGGCTTTTGTTACTGTGCTGCTTCATTCTGCTTTGGAAGTCAATTATCCAAATTGCCACACAGCTGGAGAGGGGCAGGGGCCATTGGAATCAGCACTGCCTGGAGTAATTTAGCTCAGGTGAACATTAAACCCCACGGCTTGGAGAGGACAGGGAACACCAGTTGTATTCTGTGGGGGGAGGCAATGATTTAGCAAACCATGTCAGAGACAAAGCAAAGGCTTTTCCCTGGGCACTGCCAAAAATACTGAAAGGCTGCGAGTTCACCTCCCCCTGCTCCTTTGCTGTGACTGTCCTGCTCTGCAGGTTTCTTTGCCAAAGCCATTTTCTGCCTGGCATTCCTTCTCCCAGACGCTGTCCTGATGGTCCATGTGAATGACAAAGGTCACCTATTTTATGGACCCATTTGGAAGCCTAACTGATGTATAAGCAAATCTGAGCCAGGGTGAAATCCACACGCTCACCTCTAACAGTGTCTCTTCACTCCTGCTGTTATATCAATGCCCTATTTCCTCAAAACACATTTCTATTTAGCTTACAACTAAGTTTAATATTTTCCCTCAGAGAGCAGGGGGTTGGTTGTTCCATGTGAGTAATCCCACAGCATTGCCATTTCATTTTCCTAGCAGTTGTGTAACAGCCAAGGTACTGTGACATTTATAATCAACAAGAATTCAGAACTGCTTTAGGGCACTGGGCTTTTTTTTTTTTTCACCCCCTGAGTAAAGTGAAGTGTTTTTTTCTTCACTACGTTTTCCTTGATTTTTGGAAGAGAGAAAACATTAATGTTTGAGAAACAGCACTCATTTCTTCAGTGGAAAGCACTGTTTGAAAAATATGAAACAGGTTACAGCAATGAGTTATCTTCTTACTCATGGATGAGAAGATCTTCTCCCCCAGATCGTGCTTTTTGATGTAGAAGATCATCTAAGACCTTGTGATGTTCAGCACAGCACATCTTCATCCACCAAGTGAGGTATTTCTTCCCGCTGTCAAATTATTTTGGCTGATCAAGCTTGCCTGGGCCTCGGAGCTGTGTGACAGTTGCTGCAGTGAGAGGGATGTTGCTCATGGAGAGGAAGCTGCTGTCCAACTTGGAAGAGAAAGGGTTCTGGCAGTGACAGGCCCATGCAGTTCAGGAACGATGGTGCTGGAGAAACAGAAGGGGAATTTTCAAAAATTTCATTTTGGCCTTTATCACCAGAAGAGTGTGAAGGAAAAAATTTGTTTTCCACCCACCAAGTGTGGCATCCTGGTAGCAGAGAGTTTGTCAGCACGGCAAGGGAATGCTCATGCAATCCTGCTGAACAGTGTGGCTGGCATGGCAAGAAATGCCAATAACGTGACACTTGTGGCACAGCCTTACAAAGCCATCACAGCGTGGTAGGAATGAAGTCATCCCAAGCAGATGTTTCCCTGTATATGCTTGCATTTTTGTTTTATGACTAACCCATTCCTCGAAGTTAGAGGTAAATAAAAGTAGCTATCCCATTAGTAATTTAAAAATAAGCTTTTAAACTGGGGGTTTTTTTTGTGTTTCCATTATAATGTTTTAATGGCAGTATGGTGGGTTAATCAATTTGTGTTCTAGAAAGCAGGGTTTCTAACAGAGTCACTAAAAGTTTGGTTTTAATTTTAAAATAATTTCAGGGCCATTAAAAGGGTTTAAGGCAAAACCATGAATTATTTCCTCAATTATATATTTCTCGAGATCAATTATGTTCTCTCATCGTAGATTTTGTTCTGCCCAGGTCTGGTCAGACACCAGACAACACCAGTCATTGGATAATAAAGCCACTTCCAGTGCCTTTAGCTGAATTCTCAACAGAATAAGATGTTTATGAGCTGAATTTCCTATTCCTCCCATTTTTAGGTGTTCAACTTTTCAGTCCTTTCCTTTCCCCATTCTACGATCCCTTTCTTCATATTGTTGGTTATTATTATTGCCAGAGCACCATCAGAGCTGCAGCAGGTGCACCTTGGTGGGATTGAAGTTGCAGGTCAAATGTACGAATCAGATACTCAAACCCAGGAATGCTGTTCTCCAGGATGATGCCTCGAGAATATTTATATCTGTATTTATCACAGCTACTCATGCAAGTGTTGGTCAATAATGCACAGATTTCAGCTCTTTTTATCTTAGGTTTGATGCCAAACTAGCAAAGAAAAATGTTCTTGCTCCTCTCCCCTTTCTTTCTCTTTTCACTTCATTGAAAATGTTGGCCACAATGAAGATGTCTCCCCAGAGGCTGTACCTGCAGCATGGTGCTCTGCAGCAACAGCAGCTCTCTATTATTAGGCAATAATTCAAGTGAAGCTATAACTGTGGGTCATTTCCATACATTAGATATATTTAAAAGCATATACTTATTTAATTTACATAATTAATACTTATACAAAATTCTCCTTTTCTGAGCTCGAGTGTGTTGAATGTTAATGGAGCTGCATTTGGAGTGTGCTGAGGGAGATAACCGGGGCCTGCTTGCTTTGATTTGTTGTGGAGCAAAACCCTCCAGCAAAAGCCTTTGACTTCCTGTGTGTCAGTGTTGAAACCTTGGAGGAAAAATGCCCTTTTCCTAAGCCAGCAGCAGCTTTATTTCTAGAGCCTGTACTGTTGGGATGTTTGTGAAGTCAGACCAGGAGCTGCGTTCTGCATATTTTAAAGTGTGATAGAGGAAAATTCACTTGATACTTTATTAGAATCTTAGCTGCTAAAACCCTTCCAAAAAATGATGCTGGTCTAAAACATTTCCTAAATTATCTCCAGTCTTTGAGAAGTACTTAAATTTTCCTTGTTGTAAGACCTAAGGTGGGAAACCAACAGTTGGCTTTTAAATTGTCATTGTATCGTACACTCCTAATGAGGCAGGGGAGTGTTTTATATTTTAAAAGGTGATTCTGGTGATTTAAAAAATAAATAATTTTTTTCTTAATTAGATGATAGAAAGTCTCCCACCAAGATATTTTTGGTATAATCTCTTAAGCAATTGATGTGTCCTCAATTAGTGTGTAAGTAACACAGTCAACTAGTTACCATACCAGCAGAATTTTAAAATGATGTTAAATGACATTAGACCAAAATATTTACCCTCTTTCCTCAGGAATCTTTTGTAAGATAAATAATGAACAGTGTAAGTACTGAATGTCTCTGGTGGGCAAAGCAGTAAATTTCACTTTGCCTCCAAATGTTGCTTTGTGATCTGCTAATGTCCATCAAAGATCTCTTGGGTAAAAAAGCTCCTTAGTGAGACGTGGAAGAAAGTAAAGTGCAGGAAAGTAGAAGAATCAGTTTTGGTTTTTATTTGTGAAATACAGGTACATTGGATTATACCCTCCATCAGGTGGATGGCATGGAAAACATCATTGTAGTTCTCTGCACTGTCTTTCATATATTGGCTTTGCTTCAATGAGAACCATGTCATTTATCTTCCAGATAAATGGAAGATAACAAAGCACTGAACAAAGCTGTGGGAGCTGCAGTAGCAGGGGTTGAAGGCAATAGTTGAGGCCTTGCTCTTTTTACATGATAAATTAATCTCAGGAATGTTCCCTCAGGTGTGGAAGCTTTTACAAATCCTTATAAAAAGAAGCGCCTCTTCCTAGGAAGTTCCTAAGATCTGGGAAGGGACTCCAGATACAGACACTCGTGTGTTTTCCTGGTGGATCTTGTCTCCTGAAGTATCCTGACTCATGTCCGTAGGGAGTCTGTGTCCTTAAAACAGGACTTGGGCTCTTGTTGGGGAGCGGAGACCTAGAAATGAGGTTAAACCTGGCTTAGGTTTTGTGCCTCGCCCAGTGGGGCTTTAGTTCCCTTTGGGATCCAGCCTCCAGCTCTCTCTTTTCACAGCTTTAGTGACTTTTCCCTTGAGACTTTGAGGGTTAGGAGGAGAAGGGTTAAGTTGCTGGGGAGATGTTACAGACACATGCCCTAATTGTAGGTGCTATTATGAGAGTAAAGCTGAGCTGTGATGAATTAGGTAATTCCCTCTCACATGAGAAGAGGAATGAATTCTTAATAGCTGAGAATTGGAAGGCAACCTTATTTAACAGGCTGAGGGAAAACAGGGCTCCCAAAAAGGCCCTGTCAGAGTCCCTGGCTTGTCATGCTGTTTTCTGGAGGTGGGAAGCAGGTGAGAGTCTGATTGAGAAGCTTTTTATGAACTTAACCATAGCTGAGAAAGTTGAATCCCGGCATTCCATCTTCCTCATGACTGTGGCTCTCTGACCTTGGCTTACTTTTAAAGACAAATCATTATTGATCCACCAGAATCCTTCCTAGAAATTATTTCATGTCCCCCTCATGAGGAACTCCTCAGAGGTAGATTGTTTTGCATTGATTTGTAAACCATTGCAGACCACATGAGCCTGCACACCTCACCTGCTCATTTAGCAATGGAGGAGATGGTTGGAGGTGGAGCTGGATGTGGGATAAATCCTTAACTGATGTGTTTCTCCTCAGGAAAGTGGTCTGCAAGGAAAAGTAATTCCTTTGTAAATACTGATGTATTGTTTTTGGAGTGGGCCCTGGGAGGTAATACAGATGTGATAGAAGTGCTGGAGGGGACAGGACAGAAAAAGATTTTAAAACTGATTGGGAGCCTTGTTTTTGTACTATTTGGGGTGACAAGCAAACCTTTTCTTGGGCCATTTCTTAGGGAGAAATGAGTCTCGGGAGAATGATGGGTAAGAGTCAGGAAAAATCTTTTGCAGTTTCTTTTTGCCCTCTATTTCAACCCTTCAAAACTTCAAGTTTATTTTTATCCCTACCTGGGACTCCCTATGCAAAGCTGGTGACTTCTGCCTACTGGGGCCTTGCTCTTGTATTCCTTCTCCTGAAAGCTCCGGAGCCTCTGTAGGAAATGCATCTTCTTTGTCTTGTGCATGGTTTGTACATTTTTAGGTGCTGACACAGTATAATTAAAATTGAAGAAGGTAGGGAAGGCATTTAGAAACAGTAATTACTGGTATGTCAGTAACAAAATTAGTGGGAAGTGAGTATGAAAAGATAAATCATCCTTCTGTGAACAGCTTTAGTAGATGTCTGTGCCTATGGGCTTAAAATGTTATGTTTGAGCTGCAGGACCACAGGTATACCTGTAGCTGCCACTAATGATAAAAAGTCTCCTCATCTCAGTGAGGGAATTAGCTGACCTTTCCTTTGCATATTAAATACTCATAAATTAATTGATCACTCATTGATATGCTGGTGCTTATCATTGCAAGTCCAGTGTGGGTGGTTGCATCACAAGAGGTGTGGGCCATGAAAGCATCTGTGAAGATCTGCTCTGGGCTCCCAGCACAAGAGCCCTTCAGGTCTGCTGAATATGTATGAGTATGAATATGAGCCTCGCTTGCTTGTTAGCCCTAAGCCTGCAGGGCTGTTTGAAGGTTTTGGCAGAAGCTGGTTTGCCAGGATCAAAGCAACCTGAGCCAAAGCTTAGCTCTGCTCTGGATGCTGGTCCTGCAGCGCTGCAAAGGAAAACAAATAGTACTCAGTTTGCTTTCAAGCTCTATAAACCTTCCTGTTGTAGCCGAGTTTCAAAATCAGTTTATAGTCAAGTAGTGCAGGAAAACACGTGAAGGTTTTTATGCCTTTTGTTGTTGATTGTTATTTTTTTTTTAAAGGAAGATGTTGTACCTTTTCTACTTGGTTTTCATTCTTCCTTTTTTTGTTTTGTTTAAATGGACCTGCTTGGATCTCTGTCAGGTGTGTTAAGATAAGCATGTAGGTAGTTACTGTGCCCTGATCATTCAGCTTGGGCAATCAAATCTGCAGAACTTAAAAATTATTATTTTGATTTCAAAAAAAGCTTCCGACTAGTGTTAATAAATGACGTGTTTAAATGTACATTTAAGTTTAAAAAAATCTTTATAAAGACGCAAAATGCGTTGAAAAAGCTATGTGCTTTGAATTTTGAAGTCATTGCAAGTCCTGACCGCCCCAACATTCCCACTGCAGAGCGAGTCAAGCCCGTGTACCTTCGGAGAAGCTCTCTGACAGGGTGAGCAGCACTCGGAGAAACAAGGGTTGCAAACATGTTCCAGTCCAAATTCTGATTGTGTAAAATCAAATTAGACACCGAAGAGGCTTCAAACCCTGGGAAATATCTGATCAGCATAATAAAATCTGGGGAGCTGCAGCTCATTTTGCCTCTTTCTGCTATTGGAACCAGAGCTGACATGAACTTCGTTTGCACTGAAGGATCCAAAGGGAAATATTGGATTCTGACCCTGCAATGAGTTTTGCGTGGGCTCATTACCATTTAGACAGATGGGATACATTAGAGTTTCCATTTCTTGTTTCACTGTAGTAATAAATGGCAGCTTTTTTAATAGTTTATGTTCATGAAACACTATAATTTTTATTACACTTCAGTGAGATTTGCAAGCTGCCATTGAAATGAAAACAAAAAAAAACCAAAAAAAGGCAAGTGATTGTAAAGCTGAAGGAAGATTTTAACAATATTCGTCTCAGATTATCTAAGATAATGTTTAATTTTGTCATTTCCCTTTCCCTGTTCAGCAACTTTTCCCAGGAGCTTGTGCTACTACTTTGTCTTTGGGCTGTGTGCAAACCACCCAGGCTTTGCGCCTTCCTCTGCGTGCGAGGGCAAATGTTGGTATTCCTAAAGGAATGCTGAGATTTCAGGTGGTCTCTTCTTTCCTTTGTCTTCTTCGCCGCCTGATAAATCCCCTTGTGCGGCTCCTGCGTTTGGTGGCAGGGTGAGCGAGCTGCTGATTGCGTGCCCGCTGCTGCCGGGGGCTGATTGCTCCATTGTGGTGCCGAGCGCTGCCGGGCAGGGGGCTGCAGAGCCGGCAGAGCCTGCGCCTCATCCCGACCTCCCCACGGGCGCATCAGCCCTCCTTTGTTCTCTGGGTTTGATTTAAACCTCTCCGCCGCGTGCTAAAGGTGCAGCAGGAACAATAACTTGAGTGAATCAGTTCACGAAGCTGAAGAGTATTGATCTGTGTCCTATAGAATTAGACATTACTGGCTTGGAGAACAGTTTGCTGCTCTGAGAATCCCTGCTTTGTTTTTGTGTACTGAGTTAAAGTTGTAAGGTCTTACCATGATAAATGAGAGTTTCCTTTGCAGCCAGGTGGGGGTTGGTCTCTTCTCCCAAATAACAAGCGATAGAACAAGAGCAAATGGCCTCAAGTTGCACCAGGGGAGGTTGAGATTGGATATTAGGGAAGACCTCTTCACTGAAAGGGTGGTCAGGCATTGGAACAGGCTGCCCAGGGCAGTGCTTGAATCATCACCCTGGGAGTTCAGAAGCTGCGTGGATGTGGCACTTGGGGACAAGGGTTAGTGGTGACCGTGGCAGGGCTGCATTAACAGGTGGATTCAATGATCTTGGAATTCTTTTCCAACAATTTTATGGATCCTGTTGGTTTCTTATCCCAAGCCCCCATGTCTAGGAAAATCAGACTATTTACTTCTGTACTCTCTCAGTGAACAGTTCCTGTCACAAACAGCAGGTGTTGAGGAAGCTGCTCCCCACAGCTGTGCTGTGCAGCCACTCCAGCAAGAGCTTTTGTGTCCTGGTCCCCTGTCACAGCTCCTGAGTTCCACGGGGGGTGAAAACCTGGGGGTTGGGTTTGGCTGTATTACATTTACATTGGTTCTAAAACCACTACATATTGTAATGAATGATAAAAAGCATCTTCAGATACTCCAAAAAAGCTCTCTGAGGACGAAACATTTATTATTACATTACGCAAATTAACACATGGAGTTTAAGGAAGCAGTTTTCATTTAAACAAAACAAACAAACAAACAAAAATAAAAAGGAGGAATCCTTTCTTCAATTCTAAGGGAAAATGTCTGCTTCATACAGAGTATTCCTTTACAACAGGGCCCTGGTTATAGGATATTACAATAAAATACACATTTTCTATTTGGCAGCAATGAGGATGGGTCACTTTGGAAATCTCTGAAAGCTTTTTATTTTGCCAGTTTAAGGGGAATAAAAGCAAGTGAATGAAAAGATGAAGACCAAGGCTACTGTAAAGCTTCTTACTGGTTTGAAATGGTCATTTTGAGACAGTTGAGAATGGCCTTAAAACCCCCAAACAATCATCTTCTTCCCTGCTCATCCAAAAACTGGCCACTCTGTGCATGTTTTAGTGAAGCTCAGTCTCAAGCAGTGAGAGCAAGAAGTGAGAGTGGAGTGCAGCAAGACAAAACATCCACTATTAGGCTAAATATCTAAGTACCTAAAATGGCAGTGGAGAAATTTTAAGTGAAGGTAATGAATCCTTGCTTTAAAATGTGGAGCGTTCTTATGTGTGACTCTGGTGGGAAATTTGATATGTTCTTTTGGCCTGTGGAAATAGGACTGGTGAAGAAATATGCCTTTATGTCAGAATACCTGGGTCCCTGTCAACCCTTTTACTCCTTAAACTCATGTTGGAGATTTATCTGGAGACAAGGGCCATGTGTCCTCAGTGGGAAATAATCAAACTGTCTGACAGAAATGTTTTGAGTCCAGTGGTTGAATGGACCATGATTAGCTTGGTTCCCTATGGATGGAAAACTTTATGGCCTTTTATATGCTGGAAATAAATCCAGCACTTTTTTTGTAAGTGTATATTTAGTGTGCCACTATAAATGTATCAAATAGTAAATATAATGTGCTATTCATATGAGAAATATTTGTGGGAATGTGTTCCTTGGAGCTCTTGGCACTTAACACAATATAGGAGGTACTGTTTGGGAGTAAGATTTACTGCTAAGGGAACATGTAATTATGAAAGTCTGCTAAGATTGAAAATATTACAAGTTTTGTTGCTTTTCGCCATGGCAATTTGTACTTATGGTTTTCTCTTAAACAACTGGAGCAGTTTTGTGCTTTTCTGCTTGTGGTTTAGGTTTTTTGTTTAAAGTTATACCCCAAAACCAAACAGAGAAGCTTCCAGGAGACCTAATTGTGTCCTTCCAGTACCTGAAGGAGCCAACAAGAAGGATGGAGAGAGACTTTTTACAGGGAACTGGAGGAGCAGGGCAAGGGGAAATGGCTTCCCACTGTCAGAGGGCAGGGTTAGATGGGATATTGGGCAGGAATTGTTCCTGTGAGGGTGGGCAGGCCCTGGCACAGGGTGCCCAGAGAAGCTGTGGCTGCCCCTGGATCCCTGGCAGGGTTCAAGGCCAGGCTGGACAGGGCTTGGAGCACCCTGGGCTATAGGAAGGTGTCCCTCCCCATGGCAGGAACTTGAGGGAACTTGGTGATCTTTAAGGTCTCTGCCAAGCCAAAACCTTCTACGATTCCACCCTGCTGCTTCTTTGAACTTATTTTCTGAGGACAGACCGTGGCTCTTGAACGCTGTTGTTGTTCGGCCTGGCTGTGGAGGCAGAATCCATCAGCAGCATCCTGCTCCTGGGCAACTTTCTTTTGTGAAACTGGTCCCAGCTAAGGATGATGCATAGAGATGTTTCCCAGCTACCAGATGGAAATGATACTGGAGTTACAGAAAAGTAAATGACTTTTGGTGGAAGTGAAGAAATGCTGTGCGTTGCTGTTCAGCTGCAGCTCGCAGCGGTGTTACAGCTGCCTGGAAAAGCAGCTCTTTGGGGCCTCTTTGCAGCCCTATTAGAGGCTGGAGCAATGGCTTTTCTGGGAGTGCTGGAGGTGCCTGAGGAGTCGTCTTCAGTTCAGGCAGTAAATCAAGCAAAACAAAACCAAACCTCGCTCATGTTGCGCGTTACAGGGATTAGAGGTACCTGCGAGTGGAGCTTTGCTCGTGGCTCATTAACTGGAGGAACGGTGACAGCAGTGGGGAAAGGCCTTGAATTGTTGTCTGGAGGGATCCATATGGGGAAACCTGGAATAATAATGATGCCATTACTTATAAATAATAGGTGGTGCCCAGTCATACCAACACAAGCAGTGTCTGCAGGGGCTCTAGGCTGAGTTTTGGTGACAACTCTTGGTTCCAGTTTATTTTACTCGCTGCAAGCCTGGTACATTTCCACCTTTGCCTGCAGTTGCTGAAAAATAGTCCTGATGTTTTGCCAGCTTGTATTTGTCGTCTCATTTCTCCACGTTGTGAAGACTAATAATGAGGTTTTATGTTGCTTTCCAGCTTCTTTAATTTGGCGTGTGGGTGCTCCCTGTGTAAAGTTAAATATTTGGCATCAAGTGGAATTTGCAGTAATCTTAAAGCATTTTCATCATATAATCATCACTGATATGATAAATTTCTCTGAGCACCCTGTGCAAGCCTTTCTAAGATTCTGTGAATGCCAAAGATTCTAAGGATCTGGATGTTGATGGTCTCAAATGAGGGACAAAAATCCCTCCAAAATGTAATATGTTACTTACAATTCATTATATCACATCTCACAATGTGGTATTTCTGCATTTATTCTGTGAATGACATATTTTACCAAAAAAGATTATTCAAGGCCTCCAAATCACTTTATGAATAGCATTTTTGAATGTATTTGCATTTAATATCTCTAATCTCTGGTACAACAGAAATTATGTTACATTTTCTGTAGATGATGGCAGGGGTTTTATTCCCTTGGAGCCTTCTTCCATTTTTCTCTTGTCAACATGCATACTTTATCAGAACAAGAAGACAAATATATTACAGAGTTAGAACATTTGAAACAGGATAATTTGATGCCTGTATTTCCTCAAGCACTTGTTCATGTGCTTGGAAATTATCTTGAGCAATGGTTTGTGGTGCTGTGTACCCTAAACGAGAGTTTCTCCTGCACAGAAAGGCAATCAGTAAACCCCAAAATTTCTAATCCATAGTAAGGAAAACTAGTGTTGTTTGCCCTGCACAGAAAGACAGCCAGTAAAACCAAGAGTCTCTAACCCATAATAAGGGAACTTTTTTATTTTTAAAACCAAGGTGTTTTACAGAGGTAAAAAACGCTTGTCAGAGAAAATTTGAGCTGAAATATGTCCTAATGGTTGTGAAAATAGTGGTGACTGATGGGTATCTTGAGATAAGGTAATTATTGGGAAACGAAGCATAATCATCTTTTGTGCTGCTACCCTGAGGAATAACGTCTGTTCCCATTTTTCTCTCCTTTTGCAATAGAGCAACCCCCCATCCAACGTCCCCCCTCAGAGGGGAAGCAGCACAGTTGTCCCACTTTGGGCTCCTGGAACACGTGGGGAACACCTCCAGAGAGCAGAACGTGTTTTGAGGGCAGCCAGGGAGGAGGTGGAGCGGGATGGAAGGTGCTGCAGCCACCCTGCTCCCACCTCCTGGGGCTCAGTGGGCTGGGAGCAGCTCCAGGGTTGCCAAGAGCTGTCGGTGGCAGCTGCTGGGTCCCCAGAGGGAGATCCTGCCCGTGCCACTGCCACGGGAAGCGCGGAGACGTCACGGCAGGGCCTGGCCAGGAGAGCCCAGTTTATCCAGGCAGAGTTTTTCTGGATCTGTGTGTGGGTGGCTTCCTGCTGGAGCCTGGAGAGCTGTCAGCGTTGCCTTTTTGTGACAATGGTGTGGGGGAAAGCTGCGCAGGAGAAGGCTTCAGAGCTAAGAAGTGGTTTTAAATACTCCTCCTTCCCACTGTGCTGAAAGAGCCCTGCTTTGCCTTTAGAGAGGTTCTAATCACCTGGTTTGTACAGAGAGGGTTTGGTGGCGTGCTCCAGGGAATTCTCCTATTAAGATCTTGCAGGAAATAGTTTGATGCAACTTAAAATCCCAGAAACAAACCAATATTCTTCCAAACAGCTCCTGTAAGCATTTTTTCGTGGGTCCATCCACTGAAGATAAAAGGATCAGTTTAGGAATGGAGTTAGCTGTCAACCACAAGGAAGTTTTTTCACTGGCATCTCATTGTATTTGAATTGATAAAATGTCCTGATGGCTTTTGAATCAAAAAGATTCACCTTGAACCGCTTCTGGATGTGCCATGAGAAATAATTGCAGTATGTTATTTAATCAAAGAAAACTTAAATTAACCTTGTTTAAAACTTTTACACTTGTGTAACTGACTGGACTATACTGGCAAGATAGCTTGCAATAGTTCAAGTTGCAACATGTGTAATTAATAACAATTTTTACTGAATAATTGTGTGTGCACTATAAGTGATGGGGAAACCAGCTATCAGAATTACATTGAAGTTAGTTTGGAAAAATCTTTGCATAAATGATCTTACCTGGAAGTGCTGTTACCATACTTTGATGCTTTGGAAGACCTTAATAGAGAAAATGAATGAATTTGCAGGTAAAACTTTGTCAGAAAAGCAGTTTAACCACAGCTGTGTGAACAGGGAGGTGTTAAACCCTCTCCCAAATCCAGGATATTTGGATGCACTTATACCCATCTCTCAAGGCAGGGATATGGATAAAATAGAAAGCAGGAGTGTTAAAGCCCTGTGGGAAATGCTGGGGACGCTGCTCATTCCCTGAATTCCCAGTGAGATGCTCATGGTTGTGGTTGCCATCTGCCTGCCTGGCAAACTGCTGGAAGCTGTGTTTTATAGCTTTTTCCTGTGAGAGGGTGTTTAGCTGAGCTGCAGGTTAGCCCCTGACACGCCTGAACCATGGATGTGACCTTTCCACTACGGGGTGCACACCCTGCTACCCAGCCAGATGGGATGGGAACAGAAGCAGAGCCCTTTTGCTTTTTGGGCTTGACTCAAAGTGGTTTTCTCTGGTGCTTGAGGGAGATTTTTCTCTTGAGTGAATTTATTTTCCTGTGTGCATCACCTGAGAATGTTCCCAGTGCCGAAGGAGCAGAAAGAAGCACAAAAAGAAAATTCCTGTTGTTCTTTAGTACCTGCAAAAGCAACAGCACAAGCCCCAGTCCCTCACGGCACGGCCAAGCAGTCGGAATCCCGGATGGCCGTGTGAACTTGTGCTGGAACAGTGAGCAGAGCAGGAGCTGAAACCTCCTTCTCTCCATTCCTAAGAAGGCTAACAGCCTCACTACATGCCGTGGGGTTAATTTAAGGCTGGTTCATCTTTCTTACACAAAGCCTCGCAGCGCTGCGAGCTTTTGAGATATGGCCAAGTCCAGCACCTAAGCACACACTGACCTGTGGGGTTAAACTCGGTGCAGTCCTTTTTGCTAGAAGAATGTTGCAGGAATTTTCCTTCCTGTGTACATGGCAGCATCCCTTTGTTGCAGTGTCATAAATGTATTTACAGTAAATTGTAGCCAACACAAATTTTCAGTACATAATTTGTTTTTTCCTTGGGAGGGGACGTGAGTGATGTATTGCTCAGCAGATCTTTGAAGCTTCTGAAGAAATGTACTTTGATCAGCATCATTCAGGGAGGGTAACTTCTTTCCCCCTCATTAATTCTCTCTTAAATGTGGATTTTAATGAAAAACCTTGAAAAATGCTTTTGGCTTTTTTTTTTTTCTTTTCCCTTCAGTCGGTCATTTATATTCTGCACAGACTAGAATAGCACTGTGGGGGGAGCACTTAAATAGGGAGAAGATATTTGTCATCTGTCACACACTGAAATTAAACTTTCGATATCAAGTTATTGCCTTAGAAATAACTTCAAAAAATTTACATGCAGAGAAAAGTACATGGTGGGGGAAGCTGTTGAACCAGTTATTGCATAACACTGTGTTAAATCCCCTGTCACCGAGCAGCCTTTAAAAATACTTCTTCATGAATAAGTTAAAAAAAAAAAAACATTCATACAATACTCACTTCTATGACCACTTACGTGGATTTTTTTCTATTAACAAAATCACAGAGAGGAGGCTGAGATTTCCAGAGCTGCTGCAGAGATTTCTAATTAGAAATTGATATCAAGTTTTGTTAGGTGCTTTGAAAATTCTTGTAGTACATTTGCATACATTAGGGAGAGAATGGGGCCACGTTCATTATACAGTTGAGGAATTAAAGCTCATCAGTACCAGTGGCAAGTGGTACAGGAAGGAAGTTGGGAGGAATATTTTCTATTTCATAATGGCTACAGTGGAAAGAGTATTTGGACTCTGGCACAATCCCTATGCTTTGTGGGAAGATGTTGAGGGTTATAAATGAGATGAAACAGCTTCTCCGTGGGGTTGGGATAATGGAACTGTTCCTGGCTGATGAGTTTAAGACCACTGAGGGAGAATGATGGGCTCCTCCTTCCCAGAGCCAGTTTTATTTCAAAATGCTGCCTAAAAGCAAATACCTGTTCGTGGCTCTGCTCACTAAACCTGTCATTTACTGGGACAGGTGAGCAACTTGTATTTTTGGCTAAATCAAGTTCGTTGTGGTTTTGCTGCTCCTCCACAGGGAGCCTCTGGCACGGTGCTAAAGGCTCGGAGGCTCTGCCATTCCCTAAAGCAGGGCACAGCATTCCCATTTCCTGGGACGCTGCAGGATGGATCTCCTGTCTGCTGCAGGGACAGGAATGAGGGGTCGCTCCCTGGGGATGCTGGAAAAGCAGCATTTTGTTAGTTCTTAACTTGTGCCTTCAGATATAGGAAAATACGTGGTTTTTCCTAATAACCCCCCAGGTTTTCCAACGTGATTCACGTTTTTTCAGATAAGAGTTGAATCTGATTTGGGTTTTTTTAACAGGGTGTTTATTGCACAGCCTTAAACTGTCCAAAAGTGTTATTGGATCACTGAACTGACCTCCGGGAGAAAACATTCACGTATCTACGTTGAATACAGCTGTAAAGCTCTGTAACATCACATAATTGTCATTATCTGAGGATTCTTCTAGCCCAGATAATCTCCTAGAATCAGAAAGCCAAACTATTAAAGGAATTGGTAATAACTGTAGTTCATGAAGTGCTGGTAAATACAAACTGCGAAGGAGTTTCCAGATAAGCTGGGTCATAATTGTATCGTATTCTTTGATATTTGAGTTCTGCTACAAATCCAGCCCCATTTGCTAGAAGTAAAAGGGAATATTTAGAAAATATATGTCTAATATGACTGAGGAAAAGATATTACTGTGCCTTTTGAGCTTCTGAATTTTCTTATAACCAAAACAATTTCGGAAGGAATAAAAGTCCTGTCCCCTGGGATATGAGCAGTGTGCAGGCAAATGAAGGTTGGACATCACCCAGAGTCTCTTGAAATGCATAGCTTTCTTTCCAGCACTTAAAATCCCTGTTTCATTATTTATCTTAAAGCTGAATACCTCCAGGGAACAAAATGTTTATTGTCTGAAAGACCCTTATATGTATGTTTTCCTGTTTTAAATCTATAATAGATGGCTTTTGGATAAAATAGATAAACCAGCACGTCTTAAGCCACTAACCATAGCAAAGGCAGTGCAGATCAGCATCTAAATCACAGTGTACCTAAAGAAATTTGAACTCATCTGGATCTGTTGTACAATTTGGGTAGAGTTGCACATTCATGCATTTTATGTTAAATTAATATACAGAATAGTCATTGTATGAAATACTTGAGGATGGAAGTCAGTGAAGTTTCTTAGGTGGTGAATGCCTTTTTTTTATCATTCAGACTCTGAACCTCTAAAATAAAGACACGCTAAGGAAATACAGAAAGAGGGGAAAACCCCACCAAACTGAAAATCCCAAGCCAAAACCTAATCCCAAACCTCTTTTTGCCCCTTTCCTCCATCAGAGTAACACTCTCGTTGACCAAACCTCCCCAGAGAAGTCCCCAGCACGTGGTGCTGTGACAGTCAGGACTCCTGTGTGACACTGAGGCACTGCCAGCTGTGCTGGGACGTTGCACAGGAACACTTTTAGCATCAGCTCTGCGGTTCTCTCATTCAGCTCAGGTAATTTCTGAAGGGAGGGCATCAGTCACCCAGGTCTGTGAGCAGAACAAAGGGAATGATTGTAAATAACCATCCAGAACTTCCATGACCAGCAGAGAAGCCGTGTTGCCTGTTTGGTGCCCACAACCCTTTGCTAGCTCCAAGAGTGACTCAGGGTGCCTGGGACGTCCCTTTTATTTGAATGTCAATAATTTTGATAAAAGAAGCACCAGCTTTGCATGTTTCAAAACCTGAGCATGGTGGGGCAGTGTTTTCAGCTCCCATTTCTAGTGAGGGCTTGACTGAGAGACAGAAGAACCTCTTTAGAGGAACATCTTTGACTCATTTAATAGAACAAGGGAAGCCATCACTTGCTGGTTTCCAGCTCGATGAGAGCTGACAGTGGCTGTGGCACAGGCACGGAGAGGCTTTGCTCCTGCCTGTCTGACAAACAGAGCTGGCACACTGGCTGTCAGGTTTGTTTTTTAATGCTGTAATTACAGGAACTGAGATCCTGGGGAATTACAGGGAGAATGAGATGCATTTCACACTGCCAGCTAAACTTTGAATAATATTGCGTTTATGAAAGGTGGGAGCAGTTGAAGGTGTAGTACAGGTCTGTACCACTGTTGCAGGGGGGTTTAGGGGGAGACAAAGCCCTCAAAATGACCATTTAATTTAAAAAGCAGCGATTTCTCCTCCTTCCATGGTGATCATTTTCCAAGTATCAGTGTGGTTTCTCTCCTGTTGTCCTGTCTCTGGCTCTAAAATGTTGTGATTTCATTTCTCCGCCAGCTTGGATTGCAGCTGGACAGTTCATTGTGGGCTTTTTGCTAATGCCACACTCATTCAATATTCAAACAATAGCAAACTTCGTCCTGGGACGCCAGAGCCAAGTGGAGCAGGGCTTTGAGGTCTCTCCCACGGCACAGGATGGAAGCGTGGCCAGCAGGACACTTTTCCTCCTGGACATGTCCTAACACAGCTGACTTTTATTTATCCCTGCTTCACCCAAAGCTCTGCCACCTTTTATATTAATGAAAGTGCTGTGCTTGATTCAAAATCTCCATTCATGCTAATTTCAATAAATTTAATGTGTTTTGTTTATCTTAAGAAATGGTACCCTACAGCAGCAGGATTTTAGGACTTTTAGAAAGTAGAAAGAAATTCAGTGGCAGTGCCGTGAACGCGTTACTGGAATTTGTTGTAAATTGAAAAACACAAACAACTTAGACCTGACCAAGCTACAGTTTTAGTTCTGGTTTGTTCAGTGCCATGCCAAATCCTGATACTCACTAAAATCTAACAAAATCATAAAGATCTTATGGGGATCATTCTCTAGACTTATATAAATACGTTGATGGACAACATATTTTTCAGCCTGATCCGCATGAATTTGTGCATCAAGATAAGAATCTGTCATTCCAGCCTTTGCAAATCCTATTTAAGGTATCGTTCGGAGCTACAGAATCACAGAATAGTTTGGGTTGGAAGGGACCTTTAAGACCATGCAGTTCCAGCCCCCTGCCATGGGCAGGGACACCTTTGTCCACTGGCTGAAAAGGAGTGAATCAAATAAAGGAAATAATGGAAAATCTTAACTATCCGACTGCAAGGGTGCACATACTGAGTAGTGGAAAATCCTGCAAGTGGAAAAGCTCTTTTTAGGTGTTGGAATAATTGTATGTTGCTCGAAACACGCCTAGAACAGTTTAAACAGTTATTAAAGAGTGTTGCCAGATTTTATCACCGCAGTCATGCATATAGAGCAGCGATCCCTGAGCAGCACTGCAAAATGTGTGAATGAGGTGCACTTGCTAAAAATAACCCAGCTGCGTGCTGCTCCTAATTGCCGCGGAATCCTGGGGAAACGAGGCGATTTCAGCAGCACAAAGTTGACTTAAAACGTTTAACTGCAGCATTACACGCGGGTTTTTAGGAGAGGATAAAACATTTGCTAGACCTTGCCCATCAGCATTTAAAAGATAAAGCAAAAATTCACCATCAGATTAAACCTGAAACCGCTGTAGTTGTGTTCTTGCCTCGCTGGAAGGAGTGGTGGTGGGTTCCTGGGGTGTGGAAGCCCCTGGCAGGGCAGCAGCTCTGGGCGGGAGGCGGCTGGATCTGCTCTGCCTTACCTCGGAAACCACTGCAGCAGCCCCAAATATAAAGAGAAATACCTGTGAATTTGTTTTTGAAGGAAACAAAAATTCTCAGGATGTTTGGCAGCAGCTGAGCATCCCAGAACTGACTGACAGACAGGAACACGATCCTTTTCTTTCCCTCCCCTTTTAGAATATCTTGCAATAATTAATCAAGTTTCCCCTGTGCCTTTTTACCCCAAAGAGGATCTATTTTCCTTTTCATAGGAAATGGATTTCTTGATGAAGAACCTGCCATTGCCACCTCTGTGACTCTTCCAGATTTTTAGGATACCGGATAAATGGATAATTGGATAAATTGGATAAATGTTTTGTTGTAATTCCATCCTCAGGTTGGGAAGGTGAAAACTTTCCCTCATCAAAACTGGTCTTAAAAATCAATAAGCTTCTTTTCTTTCTAGCAAATTCTTTGATTATCCATTTTTTTATGGTTATTCATATTTTTAGGCGGCTGCAGCAAATGACTGATTTGCAGCCACTCTGAATTTCTGCTCCAGCAAGGGTTTAAGCTATTTAGGGAAATGAATGAAGCACAAAGGTTTTTATTTAACTATAAATTTTGTATGAGTTTAATTTTTATCATGAGTGACTGGCTTTCTTGCATCAAACCCCTTCACAGGGAATGTTACAGCAATATGCAGTACCTTTGACAACTGTAATTTTCTAAAACTCTGGGAAAACCAGATGAAAGAATAAATAAATATTGATCTGGCTGAGGTTTAAGTAATCCCTGATTAAAGCAAAAATGCATTTTAAAAGTAGCATTGATTATTCCTTGGTTCTGGTTTTGTTATCCTTCCCAGACTGAAAATGTTGAGTCTTTATAGAGTCAGAGAAACATATTGAGAACACTAAGACATTTATTTTAATTTATCACCCCAGTGTTTGAGCAGTTTTATGTTATCCTCTGAATTTATACTCAAAATCAATCTCACAGAAGTGGGAGAACTTTACTGCTGAGGCAAAGGGAGGCAGGAGGTTTAAGGACACACCTGTACTGCTGGGCACTAACAGTTTTTACAAGCCAGGCCTCCAAGAGTAGGTGCTGGAACTGGGATTTAGTCAGGACAGAGCCGAGTGTTCCCATCCCTGGCTGCACCGAGTCCTGCTGGGAGTCCCCGTCTCGCTCATTTAATTGACTTTGCACATTTCCATCCCCTCTGGTAGAGATGTTCAGACTTGCAGTACTCCAAAGCTCTGGCAGGTAGGTATTTCCCCCTGCTGTGTTTCCTTGTTTGCTGCTAGCTTGATTCCTGGAGCTCCCTGCTGATTTTTGGGAATGGTGTCCCACACACGGATTGCGTTGTCAGCTCCTGGAGAAGATGGGCTTGCTTTTCACTCAGCGCCAGCATTTCTGTGTGTGCAATTCAGAATGACAGAGCTCTGGCTTTTAGCTGTTTTCATGTATTCCCACAATGGGGAATCTCTGGAATAAATGTGCTAAAGAGATGTTGGTAGCTCAGGTGGTGGAACAAGATGTTTGGCTTGGAACCTCCTGCAAGCACTTCTGTTAGCTTGGGATGGGAGAGAGGTATTTTTATCACTTCTAGTGCTTACATGGCACTTCAACCAAGTGGGTTAGGCTGGTTTTTTTTTTCTCCCTTCTTTTTTGGCCAGTTTTCAATTTAATTCATGATGTGTCACCTCCCTAACTTAGCTTTGGCTCTCAAAGAAGTGGCGTTGTCCTTTTCTGGCCGAGCAGTCACGCAGCGGAACCCGGAGAATCCAGGGATTGCTTTTTGGCTCTCAATAGCACAGCATCCATTCTGTCTGTGCATCCCTCTGTGATGCTCCAGAGTGCTTTGAGGAGTTAGGACAGAAATTGCTGGTGAACCTCTCTGGAGGGCTGGCAGTGCTGTGTTCCTGCATAAATCTGCGGGTTTAGGGGGCATTCCCTGCGCAGCGTGAGGGGCTGTGTTTAACAGGCTGCCTGCTGGGTAAGTCGCGTCCTGACCAACGTGCTGCGCGCAGGATTCTGTCTCTGCTGACTTAAACTCACCTCCAGAAGGGGTCGAAGTAGAATCTTTGTTGAAAATTTCATCCTGGCCTTAGGTTTGTGAACCAGGAAGTTACCTGTGTGTTTGTCCCGGTGTAATTGTTGGAAGAGAGGTTTGTTTTCATCTCCAGAAGGAAGTGCCCTGATTCCGTGTGCCCTGATCCATGCATGTATTTATTTAGTAAGCGTTTCCCTTCAAGACATTTGATTCTAAGAAAAATTGAGGTTATCAGTTCTGTTGAATACTTGTAGACCTGAACGTTACTACAAAATAATTATAAGTGGCAACAAGTGTGATAGCCTTTGTGTGCATTGTTAGTTTGATTTTTCCGGGATGAGGCAATATTTAATGCTTCAGTTCTGTTGGAGAGTGCATTATGTTTTATTTTTTGAAGGTGTGTTGGACTTTATTTTTTTAAGAGTCACATTTAAATTTTCTGGTAAGGTAGTGACACAGAAGAGATGAGCCTAATTTTATTAATTGTGCAATAAACCCATTTGGAGCTAAAGGAAACCAGCTGCTTTTTAATGATTGAACTGCCTTTTCTTTGATTTTACATTCATTAAATCCAGTCAGAATTTAACTTTCCAAATGATAAACTGTTTTTTTCTTTGTTTTTATCAGGTCTTGCATGCTGTGACACAAAGGTCTCATCGCCTCGTGCACTATGTTCATGGTAAGCCTGATTTCCTCCTGTTATCCACGTTGTCATTCCAGGGATTTTTATATCAAGGGGATATTATGTTGTTTTAGCAATCAACCGTTTGAAATGATCATAAACACATGGACATGAGTTTAGTCTTTGTTTTGTCTGAATTAATGACAGATCTCCAGTTTTCTACAACATCCAGTGCAAACTGAGTTTTAAGAAGCTGTAAATGATCTGGTAACGCCTCAGAGTTTCTGTGGTCGTGGTGAGGATTGCAGAGAGGGCAGGATGGGGTCAATTTTGCAGTTTTAAGTAGTGCAGTGGCATCAGAATCCCTGACAGGTCCCCACATGAGGAGATGTACAAAGAGCCAGACAAAAGGCCCAGCCTGGTTCCAGTGAATCCCGTTTTGTCCTGGCTCCAAATCCTTAGGCTCTTTAGCTACGCGAAGGAATTCTCTGTGGCTGCCAACTTTTTGGCACTTCTTAAAATAACTCAGTTAAATATATTTCATAAACTCATTTTGTATAGGCAAAAGAAGCCCCTGTGCTGCCCCTCTGTAGCACATGTTCCTTCTCTTCCCCTTCTCCTCCAAATATTAGCAAATTACCCCTTTTATTATGATATGAAAATAAACCGGCTTTTGGGATTAGGCCTCACATTTATCAAATGGTTTCTTATTGTGTTCTGCTGCCTTTTTTTTTTTTTTTGAGGGGTTACGTAGCAAACACCTTCTGTATTTCTGGGTTTACTGATACGTATTTTTAAATCAATTATTTTTCCTCATGCTTTTTTCTGGAAGTAGCTGAAATCCTCGTGTGGTTCCACTGTTGTTTTTTTCCCTCTTTTTCCCCCCATTTTAATTTTTTTTTTCTCCTGTGTTCTCCCTTACCTGCCAGAGGATGCTTGAGCTGCTCCATGCCCTCCACCTCTGAGAACAGAAGTTAATAAACAGCTTTCCCTTGCTGATGGGATTAGGGATGTCAGAGGAGTGGCCAAGGCTTTAAGGGATGTCAGAGGAGTGGCCAAGGCTTTAAGGGATGTGGATTTTTAATCTTCTTCCCTAGTTCTGAGTCAGCCATTAGAAATCTGCCTTACGAGGCTGTCAGGGCAATCAACAGCCACGTTCAGCTGAGCTTCCAGGCCTTTCTGGGAGTCAGAAAGGTGCTGCAGCTTCCTGGGGGAACCTGTTCAGTCCTAGGACATCCGCTGGCGTTTCAGGAATCGTCCCCACTTCCCGGGGAATCCTGTGGCTTGGGGGGTCTCCAGCAGCCCCCCGGGAAGGGTTCTGGGCATCTTTGGGATCGTGACCAAGGATGAGCCCTTGCTCAGTTGCACGTCACATTTAATTACTCAGCGCTCTGCAATGAGAGATGATGCAAGAACAAAAGCTTAACATCTGCCAGGTCTTTTAATCCAACATTTCTTTCTTTCTTTCTTTTTTTTTTTTT
>VZRQ01004751.1:709646-774747 GCA_013397975.1 Machaerirhynchus nigripectus | reverse complement strand
TTTTTTTTTTTTTTGGGTGTTGTTTTCGATGCTTTTCTGACATTCTAGAGGCTTTCCCATGTTGTAATGCATGACTTTTTCCTGCAGTCTCCTGTCCAGCATGGTGATATTTGGAGCAGTTCTGCAGGTTCTTGCTGGAGGTTTGGAAAGGCTGTGAGGATCTTAGCTCTGACTCTGAATTTAATTAATCTGGGAGCCCCAGAGACACAGTTAATGACTCCATTAGTAACTTCACCTTCTCATATTCTCAGGTTTAAAGTATTAGACCAATATTTTGAGGTAGGATAGGAGTGTCCTTCATTTTGGGGTCCATCTAGCAGGGATCTCCTGCGAGCTCTGCAGATGTTCTCTGGAGCACAGGTTCCTAATTTTTCTTGCCACAGTTACTGCAGAGAGCCCCAAGCTTGGCGTTGCTCAGCTAAAATATTTTTTACCACAAATACAATAAACCGTTGTCATCTCAAGGGCTTACAGTTAAATTTTATTAATGCAAATTTCTTTTGAGTCAGGCGAGTCTGACAGTGCTATTGTTTGTCTTTTAAAAATACATTTTATCAAGGCTAGCACAAACCCCCAGATGAACTAAACTATAACTTTTTCTGATTTTGATGGAAAAAGAACATTTTATGATGTTCAATCTTTCTGTAATGTTTTTGAGAGGGAGAAAATGATGATTAAAACGGAGCATTAAAAATTCTGCCCACAAAATAATTTGTGAAAAGGAATTGCAAATGTAGTGGCAAAAAAATCTTTATAGCCAGATAAAACTGCTTGGGGCTTCCTTTTGTTTCTAATTTATATTCACAATAATGAGGTTGAAGTAGCAATCAGAGCAATCAATTATCAGTGCAACTGGTTTGAAAAAAGAAAATCAGTTACCAGTCCCTACTTTTGAAAATACTGCAGCACAAGTTTTGTGTTTGGATTCTACTGGCAAAGAGTTCTGTCCTGTGTGAAGGCAATCAAGAGTAAACCACCCATCTACATCATAAACACAGAGTTAATCATTTATTATCTGACATGTGTTCACTCGAGGTGATGCTGAACTTTTCAGAATGGTTTTAGCAGGTTGCAGCTTCCCAATGTGGGAAAAACCCACATTTAAACCCACGGCGCTTTGGCTGTGCAGTTCCTGGTTTCTTTGGAGATCCCCATGGCACCCGAAACTGGAGCTGGCATCATCATTCCCCTCCTGGAGTATGGCTGATCTGATTAACGTGGTGTGGGGACTGGGATGACTTTGACTCGTTTGCCATCTTTTGTCTGCTGTAAATTTTAATTGGAATTTTCTTGTAGAATGCAGTTTATGTAGCTGCATACACAGGGAATAAAGCACTGGTGAGGCAGGGAGTGGTTCCTCTACTGCATATTCCCCTTGCTGGGTCCCTTCCTTGTACCCCAGGAAGGTTTCTTGTGGCAGGGTGGGGCTTAGAACTGACCTTTCCAGAAATGCTGTGTATAAATGAGAGTTGTTGAACTTTTGCAGAGATGGGCTTTGGATTGCAGGTGTTCATAATTAGATTAATTTACAAAGTAGATCAAGCCAATGAAGGAGGCATGGAAAACTGATGGAGGGCTTATCAAATTAGCTAAGTAGAGCAATTAATCAGACAGGCCTTAACTGTTTGGTTTCTATTTTTTAATTCTCATCTGGAGCAGTTTGCTTTCAGCTTGCAATAAAGCAGGCCTTGAGTGCAAGGCTGTGTTTGGGGAGATGCTTCCCTCGTCTCCTTCTCACCTCCATGTCTCAGGGAGTGGCAGAAACGTGGCACCACTCAGGGACCCACTGGCAGTCCCAAGGCACAGAGCAGGCTCCTGTAAATAAAATTTTTAAAAAAGTGTTTAACACTCTCTGTGAAAATACCAACAAAAAAGTACCAACAGTGGACATGGGGTTTTATCTACACAGTACCTTGTCAGGGAAAGTGATCAATAGGCAGCTCCTCAGGAACTTCTGGTTGCAGTATGGTAACAATTACCCTGGAGATATTTAAAAGCACCTCTGAGTGATGGCTTTAACAATTTGGTTTTTATTTCTAATTGAGTTCATTCAGTTTGGGGAGTGCTACACATACTGAAACAAATTTTTTGCTTTTCTGACTCCATTTGTAAATGAGCTGGTATTTTTAGATGGACTTTTCCTGGCTTTCACTGCAGGAATAAAAAGGAGGTTCCATAAGATTATCCCAAGAATACTTTTCTTTGTTTCATTTCACAATAAACCTCTCTGGTAACCACCAGGTTTGGCCCTGAGAAACTGGCCTGAGGCCCCATAACGTTGACATGGAATAGTGAGCAGAGATCTCTCTCCAGACATGACCCACCCAGTTCCCTTTTCCTTCTATTCAAGAGGTCAAATAATTTCTTTTCCCACATCCACCATGAATCCTAAAGCACATCAGAAAATGGGGAAGAATGGAAGTTAGAACTTCTTCCTCCAAAGCTGAGGAAAGATGATCTGATGAGAACAAGACCTTCCTTCAGATCTCTCTAAATACTGAACTGCCTCTTGTGTAGCTCCTAGTGATCTTAGTTAATGTAGAGGTTTAAGACCATTCCTTGTGCCTTCCTTTAAAAATACCCAATGAACATTCTGGCACATTAACTTTGGGCATTTATATTTAGGAACCTTATCACAACTTAAAATGCTGCTGTAAAACTGGTTTCTCCTCTCTGTAAGTCCTCAGCCATTTTATCTTAAATATCCAGAAATGAAAATCTTCACCAGGGTTATCAACTTAGGTCAAGCTTTGAAATCCCTTTTAAATATTTTGAGTGATATTTTTCATGCCCTGAATACTTCAAACCCCAAAATGTCCTGTGCTTAAGAGCTCTTTTGAAAAACACAGAATCCTTGAACAGCTGAAGATTAAGAGGAGGTTTTTGGGTAACTATTTCAGGATTTTTTGTAGACTGATCATCATGTTTGCCTTAGGAAGATAAAGGATACATCCAAAAGCTGATGCCTGAGACGTGTAAGTATTTTTCATGCCTATATCTCTGGAAAAGTATATCTCTGATTTTTCTGATGAATTTCTGTCTCTTGCCTTGATTTTTGAATCACTGAAAATAAGATACAACTTCAGTGTTAACCAATATGGGAAACTGCTAAAAAGCCTGTAAATAGGAGTAATTAACACCCACCTCCAATGTTTCCTTTCTCCTTGTTTAAATACAGAATTTCTAGGTCTGAAAGCTTGTGAAAATAATTCAGACAACATATATGTGCTTTCAACGTGCTTCAATCCAATCAGTTATTCCTTGGGAAGGCTGGAGGGCTGTGCTAAACATGATCTCAATTACTCTGGTAGTGATTTAAACCCAGGAACTCTTTCATGTGTTTGTTTGGAGCCTCTGAACCAGTCCAAAATACCTGGATAAATGGATAATACCTGCTAAATGGATCAATAGGGAGGGAGGAATGATGGATGAGTTGTAAAGCTGAACATTGCTCCTGAAGAGCTTGTGCTTGTACAAAACCCTGAAGTGCAAACTCGAGGAGGGTATTTTGCTTTGGGGAGGCTTGAATTTGTTGCTTGTTTTATCACTCTGTCAAACATAGGCTGACTGTTTATCTCTTAAAATACAGTCTTTGTGGGAAAATGTCTGTTTCTTGTGGTGTTGGTGTCAAGGTCTGAACCCACTAACGAGACATGATCTTAGTTAATAAACCATAAATACCCGTGACTTGGGAGCTCTGTTTCTGCATTCAGAGTCTTTGGGGGGTTCAGTCCGTGGCAGCACTCGGTGAAAAATAAGCAGCATTTCCCACGTGTGAGGACGGAGCAGCTTCCACGCCTCTGAGGCCGCACACATCAGGAGCCCTGGCAGCACAGTCACACACCCGACAGGAAATGTCACTGGGAAGTGAAGACACAAGCTCAGAAATATCTGTTATGTGTTTGTGATGGCTTCACTCCCGGTGACATCAGTGCTTGCAGCTCTGACCCAAGGCAGTACCGGACCCCGAGCTGGGCTGGGTGAGGGGCAGACCCGAGCCAGAGGCAGCTCCCAGCAGGTTTTTGGGAGGGGGCTGAGCAGAGCTCTCTGGATGGAGCTGGGCTGTGTTGGTGCAGGTCTGGCTACAGGGGCTGGTGCCTCTTGCAGCTCAGCGGGGGCTCTGTCAGCTCAGGCACTGCCGGTGTGGGGAGTCAGAGGTGTCTCCTGCCTGCGAGCCAGCACAAGGCTTGTTTGGACAACAGGTGGCTCTCAGCATGGTTAAGTGTTCTGGAACTATCAGACTTCTCCAAGTCTTCCCCCTGGACATCTGAGGCAGCTCACTGACTGCTGTTCCCCAGGGCACTGGAGCTTTCTCTTTGATGCAGAAGGAGCCTGGTCATGAATTTGAAACTACTTCTGCCCTTTGAATTTTTTTTTTCCCAGTGATGTAATAAAATGTTTGAAATATCAGCTTGAAGAAAAGGCTTTTGAGAGCCATAGGAATAGGGAGAGAAGTCATATTATGCAATAATAATTACATTTACGATGTTCTTTTCATTTCATTGACTCTGTGTTCCACTGGTGGCAATGTTCTCCTGCCATTCCAAGTAGTAAAGCTGGAAAAGAGGTGATACATTAATGGCAGTCAGGCTTTATAATCCTTCTGTCTCATTTCCCATAGCACATAAGCCATTATTTGCAATTTTGTTTAATGCTCATAATGTAAGTTTGGTGTAACTGTTTATTGTCCCATGGTCTTGTATTTGTAAACTTTTTTTCACAATTGCTTGTGCATCACACAAAGGATGTATTTTGCTCAGGATGCTTAATCCAAGGTCATCATTATTTTTGGTTTGGTAGTTGGGTTTTTTCCTTCCCCGTGAAGTGTATTATTGTTCTTTGAGAACCTTGATGTCATGCTGTAGTCAGTGAAAAGAAGGTGGAATGAAGTCCCCTTTTTTAATGGTCTGAAGTTCACGGTACGACTACATCTATTTTAATGTTTTTTTAAACTTACTGTTTTCTATCAAGTAAGAACACTTTTACATTTGCCTAAACACTGCATCAATATTTCCAGAAAAATAATTATTTTCCTCAAATTTCCTATTTAATAAAATACACCCTCTTTGAACTCCACAGACCTCACCATCTGTTACTCAATTTTCACTCCATAAAATTTTGCTGACATCTGTTTAATCAAATATATTTTTATAGTCATGGAGAAATTTAGCTCAAACTTGATATTATCCTGTTTCTATATGCCAAACAGAAAATATGAAAATAATGAACAGGAACTTATGGGAGTGGAGAGGGAAACATTAAAGTGGGGTCTGTTACCACTTAGGACACCCTTGGACCTGTAAGCGGCGTTCCCGATGGTCCTGAGGGTCTCCGTAGGCTGTGGAGCTTGGCGTTCCCTCTGTTCCTGCTCTCCCCAGCGTTCCCTCAGCTCCTGCTTTCTCCAGCTTGGCCCAACCTGGCTGTTCCGTGTGGCCAGAGGTTTGGAGCAGCTGCTAGGCTTGGGTTTGGAAAGCCAGGACTAAGCTGATGAGGTTTCACCAGTCCGTGTTCATTCCGTGCCCTCACTGTCCCCATCCTTGTGCTTTCTTCCTTTGGCCGGGAGCTGTTGGGACTTCTCTCCCAGGGAAAGGAGCCAGTTGCTCCTCTTGGATCCATCTCCACGGGTTCTCCAGGGGTTGTGCTCTCTGGATTCACTGTTTCCCCATCAAAAGCCATCGTGCTGAGGTTTGTGGGCGCTGTCACCTGTGGCCCTGAATTTTTCAGTCTTTCTATGTTTTCATTCTTGTAGTAGAATTTCTCAGGTACTTTTACTGTAAACATCAGGCATGTTTACCTACCAGTATCTATTATTATCATTCTTTTTGTTAGGTGGAGAATTATGATAGACTTTTGGTCTGACCAGTGTCATGGAGAGGTGGTAACCCCATCCTCCAATCCATGGTTGTCTCTAAAAAGATATATAACTAACAAAATAAAGAGCCGGGCCGGTCTTCCTCCTTCTTCTTCCTTCTTCTTCCTTTTACCGTGGCCCTTCCTTGCTCTCTCTTTTGGCCCAGGCCCTATCCTGACAGAACGGTGTCTGCGTGGTCCTTTCGTGTCTGAGTACGACTGTCACCGTCGCTGGAAGGGGTGGTGTTGGTATCAGTGAGCCCTTCCTTCCAGGCTGCTTTTCCAAAGGAAATGAGGCATCTGCAATTGCTGGCTGTCAATCTGTTGATTTGGTTATCTGTCAAGCTTGATTAGGAGATTTCCATCAGGACTGTGCTCTGACAGACCCTTCCCATCTCCCATATGTCATTCAAAGTGAACATCTTTTAAAAGCAATCATTTACAGCATTTGGTAACCGAATGGCAGTCGTTGTTCCTGTGGGTTATCACCCCTTTTTGTCAGTTCTCTCGGTTTGTTAAGGTACAAGATGTTGTACCCCATATCCTGGATTTTGGAGAAGCCAGTGTTGTGGTTTTCTCTTGTTTATTTTCTCTGTTGCTATTGGGGCACAGACAACTTCCAGAATGATTGAGCTGTTTACTGCAGATTCATATTGTTTTGCTTGGAAACTGAATGGATATTTACAACTGAGTAATAAATTTAGAATATTGGTTTTTAATTGAATCTGCAGCAGAATATGCTGATTAACTTGAATTTAATGACAAAGAGCAATGCTTTTTAAATTTTTCATGGAAATCCCATTATCTGCACATGTAGTATTTATTAAATTGAAATTACCTCATATTTTAAAATAATATTTCGTTCTCTTTCCTGAAAAAGAAAGTCAAGTTGTTATTGTTGATTTTACTGATTAGGTGGACAAAATCAATTGAGATGAAACATGAGTATCATTTTGTAATACTTACAGCCCTTTCCTAATTCTTTATCCTCTGAGACTATTTATCTACCTTGAAGTTTTCTTTATTCAGGGTCATTTATTAAGGTATGCTTGAAAGAAAAACATCTGGAAGCGTTCTTTGGTTTGCTTAAAACCTTCAGTTTGTTTGGAAGGAAAACTTCTCATCTGCTCCTTCCAAAGTCTTGAGAGAAAAGCGAAAGCAAAGCTGAGATGCCAATATTTATTTCTTTGGGGTTTTTTGATGGCAGATTACAAGGGGGGAGTTTGTTTTCTGGCCATTTTGCAGATTGTTTATGGCAATGAGCATGCTGTAGAAGTTTAAACTCAAATATAAGCAGAAGAGGTTTTGGCTGGATGTTAGAACTCGAACACGCTCTTTGTTTGGTGGCTGATAAAATTAAATTGCCCTCGTATTTGCTTATAATGAGATCAGCAGGCTAAAGGAACCAGCGCTTTCTCAGCGTGATCTGCGTGTGCTGCTCGTTCAGGAAATATAAACGGAGGGAACTGGGATTGATTTCGGATGCTGGTGTTGCTGAGAAGGTTTGGTAGGACTGGAAATGCAAACCCTGCAGTGCAGCAGCGCTTTCCAGCCTCGGATGAGTATCTGAGTGTGGGATCACCTGGCAGCCCCACCCAGGCTCTGCTGTATTTCAGGGAGACAAACTCTCCTGATTTTTGTTGGGTTTTTTGCTCAACTCTATCTTTTGCTGATATTTAGAACCAAAAAAATTAAACTGAACCATGACAGGAAAACCTGCTGGGCATCAGGGATGAACTCAGGATTCCAACGGACACAGAAACAGAGGAATAACATTTCCCAGGGTCTTGCTCCTGTCCCCAGCACAGGCACTTGGGAGGGTCCTGAAATGTTTCTCCAATGACAGAATGGGTGGGTGCAGGAGCAATTCCCGAGGTGCAGCTGATTGCTCTCACCCTCAGCAGATTCCTGCTGCTGCTGCTGCTGCCAGAGTCACCGAGGGAGAGCTCGGATGTGCTGCATTGCAGGGGCTGGAATTCGGTTCTGCTCCAGTTCTGCTCTGCTCTAACTCAAGTTCACCCCAGTTCTTCCCTTACTCTGTTCTACTCCACTTCTTGCTGCATCCTAATTCCAGTTTTTGTTCTATTCTAAGATCACAAAGAAATCTTGGAGTTAGATTTACTGCACTGGTAACCTTATACCTGGGGCAGGAGAAAATGGAATAAGAACCGCAAGTTAAAACAGCTGATTTGGGGATGGGATTTTTGGTTGGGTTTTTTTTTATTTTTTTTTAGTTTGACAATAGAAGAAGCTGTCCTGTAGAAACTTTTAGAGGGTCGAGTAATGCAGCAGTCCATAGGAGAGGTCCAAGCAGGACAACGAGCCCCTGGCACCATCCCTTGTCTCAGTGACAATGCAGTGGGACCAGGTATTTATTCAGTGTTCCATGGTGAAGCTCTTTAAGATTATTTTAAGACAACATTCCTGGTATAGAGGACTTTTTAATATGGTTTGAGGTAGCAATACATGGAATGACCCCAGTTCTTGCATTTCCAAAATGCCAGCTGAGAAGCATAAGCAGATAAGGGAAAAAGAGGATATTTCAATAATAAACACTTGGATTTATTTTAGGATAGTTCGAGGGAGATGGCAAACAAGCAGAAGGAACACCATGATCCAGCAATCCTGACTGTGAAAACTTTTAGCTTAGAAAGATAAATTCCCATTTCCTTAAGAATACAGGCTATCACAATGAGAGGATAAAATATATCATGAATTAAAACCTAATTAGAAATTAGAAATAAAGTAGGGGAATTAAATGGCCTATTACTAATGCTGCAAAAGTGCTTTTAGGATGCCCTGGGGATCAAGGCTTTAATGATGATTTGTTAGTGAATTGCTGAATTTAAGAAAAAACTTCAAGTTGCACTGGGAATTTCTTCCTGCCACTGCAGAATTTTCCCTGGAACAGTGCATTTTCAAGGGTTTTGTTTTCAGATATTCAAAACAGACATTTTAATAATTGTTTTTGGAATTTAACTCATTATTCCTGCTTTTGAACTTGGCCAATTTTTAAACATGCCCTCTGCATTTTGTATTCATGTAAACCATTTGTTTATTAAAGTCTCTTTTGCCTGATTTTTTTCTTAATTAAGAGCCTGTTTTTTGACTTGGTGAGTTTGGGGTTAAGAGTGCATAACCATCTGCTTCCCATGGCGTCCATGCAGTGAGGGAATATATTCAGTGCCACACAGTGATGTGAGAAGTAAATTACTGTGAGAAACTGTTTCCTGGTGCTACTGTCACTACAATTTCATTTTGTTTTGGTTGTTGCAACAGCAATGATCTCTTTCTGGGCTTTGGTTGTAATTTGCCTTGAACTTGGTTAAGCAGAGGGAAATTGGGCTGATGGAGAGATTCCACCTTGCTGAAGGAGTGCAGTGCTGGCGGTGCACCGCGCAGATGTTTCTGTGACACAGCTGAGCCCGGAGGTGGCACTCTGAGACTTCCTTGGGAGGCCCTTGGAACTGGTTTGGTTGGAGGAAAGCAATGGTAACACAGTGCCGAAATTGTTGGCCAACATAAATATGTTTTCTTCCCGTCTCGAGTTTAAAAACGAACCCAGTGTCTGGATTTCCATGCTCCATGGTTTGCCAGGTTCTGGAAGTGTCTTCAAATGGTGCATCCAACAAAAGAACTGCTGGAGCAAGTCCAGGGGAGGCCACGGTGTTGGCAAGGGGGCTGGAGCACCTTCCCTATGGAGAGGGGCTGGGAGAGATGGAAATGTTCAACCTGGAGAAGAAAAGGTTGTGTGGACACCTCACAGCACCTTCCAGGGCCTGCAGGGGCTACAGGGAACCGGAGAGGGACTCTGTCAGGAACTGGAGTGACAGGACAGGGAGCAATGGGTGCAAATTGAAAGGGGAGAATTTTAGGTTGGATATTAGGAAGAAATTCTTCTCTACGAGGCCCTGGCACAGGGTGCCCAGAGCTGTGGCTGCCCCTGGATCCCTGGCAGTGCCCAAGGCCAGGTTGGACAGGGCTTGGAGCAGCCTGGAACAGTGGCAGGTGTCCCTGCCCATGGCTGGGGGTGGCACTGGATGGCTCTAAGGTTCCCTCCAACCCAAACCATTCCATGATTCCAGATAGAAAGAGGAGCTCTGAGCAGGGTTTGTTTCCTCCTGATTCTCTTTCATTGTTGGAGGTCCATGCTCGAGTGTTAGTGGGGTGAGCTCCATGGTGTGGCTGAACCCTGTGGTAGTACAACCTCCCCACGAAATAAACCAGGCATGGCTCTCTTGTCATGTGCTAACTTTGGAGTATTAAAGAATGTGGTGAAGAAAACTGCTTATCTGCAGGAAGAAAATAACATTTAGTACTGGTTTTACTCAGCTTAGCACACTTCACCTCAAAATGGCATACTGACCTTGCTGCCTTTGCTTTGTTGGGCTGCTTGAAGAACCACATGAAAAACCAGGTAAGGAAAATATGGAGAGAGGACAAGGAAGATAAATGAAGAGAAGGAATTAAAAAAATTAACTGTCTCTGGACTTAATTTGGTCGGTTTCTGAGATATAAAATTTGCAGAACGGTCTCACATTTTTTTGTTTAATTTTCCACCCCAACTTTGGCTGCAACTTTTTGTCAGATTTGACACACATCACAGGATAGTTTAAAATACAATAATTATTTTCAGATGAGTTAACTTTTATGGAAAGATATTTCCAATTTTTATGTTTCATGGCTGATTTTAAAACTTTGTTTTAAAAGTGAAGTTTAAAATATATGCAAAAATATTAAGTGTCCTTTTTCTTTCTAAAGTTAATCCAAGGTATAGTTAATGGAAGGTATTCACTTTACACTTAGGTGTGGAAGAGAATGGGAACAGTTTTATTTTTTTTCTATAAGTAGTAACTTCATGGGATTATAATGTCATATTTCTTGATAATACATAAGTGCTTTTACTCCTACATGTACTTTCACAAAATGTAAATTTAGTGAGTCACAGTCAAACTACAAAGGCACTGGGAGTTTGAAAGATTATTTTGCTTTATGCAGCAGAAAGAATTATTTGGTATCAAACCTGTAAACTTTTAAATCATCAAAGTTATAAAAGTATTGCACTAATTATAGTAAATACTGTGAATAAGCTACTCAGTTGATACCTAAATTTAGTTTATGCGGAGAATTAATAGACATTTTTGTTTTACATTTGTAGAATAATTTTAATTAGAAGCAATTAAGTAAAATTACATTCCTCTAAAGTAAATTGCTGCTTTCCAAATTTCTTTAAATCTCCTTATATTCCATTAGTATATGAAAGCTTACAGTAATTAAAGTTTGACTTGTTTATATTCCATAGGAAGAGCTAGAAAGGAGTTCAGGGAACCTTTCTGTGTGGCAGGGTTTTACCAGATTGCAGACTGCTCTGATTCCTCTTATTTGGAGCATTTTTTGCTCCAAAGCATTTGGTACTGCCGCTCTTGGAGCCAGGAGAGAGAATTAAATGGACAACTGCTGAAGCTCTGCTTCTAAATCCCTAATGGTGCTGCTGGTTGTGGCATTGTCTCGATGTTTTATGTGTCTGGTATTTCAGTTGGAGCAAATATCTGAACCAGAAAAGGCTCCTCCAAATGCCTGCTCAGGAAAGGTTCCTGCTGGAATTTTTACAGCATGGTGACAGCACTGCCGATGTTGTGTCCCACATTAAATTCCTTCCTTTTCCATTACCGTTTTAGCAGCTTGCTTTTGCCATAAATACTTGTGGGAGCAGCCCAGGGACAAAGCAGTCCCTCTAAAGCTTCTTCCTGTGCCTTGTGACTCAGCCACAGATCCTTTGGAGAAAGTCAGGATTTTGTTCCGGAACAGCATCCGTGCACACGAACAATGAACGTGAAATAGTAGGTGGGATACTTGAAATTCGCTTTTATGGCCTGAACGATTGGAAAGAAATGAATTGGTTCTCCAAAAGCTGTGGAGAGGAGGAGGCAAATCCTGCTGCCAGTAGTAATTACAGCTCAAACAGGTCCTTGCCAGTCACAGGGGGATGGGAGCTGGCCCACGTGTGTTGGCCACCACTCTTAGGAGTGCAAGAAAATGTTGTTTTGGCACATCTTGAATTGCATTTCCCTCTCCCTGAGTGGAGATTGGCAAATGAGCTTGTACATAGCAGGCCTTGAGATGAGCAACAGCATTTAATGCATGCTTCTACTTCTTTTTTTTGGATAAGTTTTCAAGATTTCAGAGGCAAAAAATTAGGTTTTCACATGAAGAAGTTTGGTTTTTCTAATGGCAATGTCACTGCTATACTGTCTTCTAAATCTTTAGGCAACAGACAAAATAAAATATTTGTTCTTTTCAAAATATTCTCTGCAGATGCCTGCATGGACCAGTAGTGGTGTTAAGATCCAAGTGCTGGGAGAGCCAACATGGAAAATGAGTATTGCAAGTGTGATTGTAAATATCATTAAGTTGGCCATAAAGTTATATTTTCAAAGTCATTGTTATGATTTTCTTCCCGTTTCAATTTTTTCTTTTCTTCTTTGTGATTGTTGAATATCCAAAGCCAAGAAAGAAAAGAAGAAACAAAAATAAGAAGAAAAAATAATAAGAAAAAAAAACCTAGGAAGAAACAAGTTGGCAGGTTTTTTTTAATGCATAGTGTAAGGAACTT
The DNA here is from genome assembly GCA_013397975.1 of Machaerirhynchus nigripectus. Taxonomy (NCBI): domain Eukaryota; kingdom Metazoa; phylum Chordata; class Aves; order Passeriformes; family Dicruridae; genus Machaerirhynchus; species Machaerirhynchus nigripectus. The sequence goes on along the minus strand of VZRQ01004751.1, from coordinate 762,284 downwards.
TGAGACACATTTTGAGAGAATTTAGGTGTTTTTTCATGTCTCCTTTTGCATTCTCATCGTGGGTCACGGTACCTTTCTTGGAGCTGATCCATGTGGTATTTTTAAAATTAGTGGCAGTGAATTGTCACCTGTCAAGTGCTCTTTAGTCTGTGCCAGCTCTGGAAGCGTGGTCCTGAGGCCACCTTCCTTTCACGACAGGATAACCTGGAAGGAGAGTGTGTAAAATGATAGTAAATTAACACCCACCTGGGCTTTCTTTTGCTTCTATGTCTTCCTGAGTTTGCCTTGGCTACTCTGTTCCAGACCTAACTCAAATATATATTCTTATATGTATTTATACTTGTCCCCACCTGTTTTGCCATGTAATATGTTGCAACCAAGATAAAGGAATTTTGAATTATGAAAGCTGATGATGTCTTCTGGTATGACCATGATCTCTCTATTAAAAGAGAATTTTCTGACTAGCTGAAAACATGGCATTTAGTTCCTGCTACGTTCAGGCTGTGACGGGTCCACCAACTATTTTGTTATAGTTCGGTTTTGAGGCTGGTAATTAAAATAAGTAAAATCCAGGGTCTGACAGCTGGTAGCAAATCTATTAAAGCATCTTTAAGGCAGTAGGCAGACATATATTAAAGTGCTATGAACAAAGCAGGTATTTCTCCAGTGTAGGAATTGGGCACAAAATGGCTTTGCATCACGTGCTAAAGAACTTCCCCTTTTCCATGAGAAGCTTTGACTTAAGGAAGATCCAAGTGGGGATGATGTTGCTGCAGGAATAGCAGTGTGGAAGTTTGCTGTGGTTCCTTTTCAGTCTGTCCTGGCCAGGTGAAATGGGTATCCACCTTCCTGACAGAAAAGCAAATTTCCCAGTCCAGGGAAAGGAGCCAAATCTGCTGGCTATTTCTGTAGTTTGTGCTACAATGCCCATAACTGGACATACAAGTTCAGTAGTGGGAAAAGTCTTTTTATTGTACAGCAATATTGAATATTCTCATTTATTTAAGGAAGTAGAGGTGTTAGGAATTTGCAGCTCCTCCTCCTCTGGTGATGCAGGGACACTACATTAAAGACAAAAGGGCTTCTGACCACAACTCTAAAGAGCAATTCCCAATATCCTCTTTTTTCTCCCTCTTGGGAATGGCTTCTGCCAGGCTGCGTAAGAGCAGCAGTTCCATATATCTGCCCTCGCTATAAAGTACATGGAGAAGGAGGTTTATTACTGGGACTATAAATTCAAGCATCTTTCTGATGTGATTGTGGATGTCTTCTGTGTCATGTATTTCATGTACCTGAGTGCATTTTGCTATTGTAATGAAATCTGTTATATTTCAGACTGTTAGAGAATTGAATGCGTATTTTAGGCACTTGACAGCAGTATTTTTTCACCTACCAGCAGCTAAAAAGTCTATTGCTCAGGATTTATTATTTGAAAATTATTTTTCTGTTCTTTAGTAATAGAACATTTTCCATGGAAACTTAGACTTTCTTTCATAGCTAAGGATTAGAACAAAAAATACTATTTTAAATTGATGACTTTTATTCTTAATACCTTTCTTCTTGTCAAGTTAAATGTGTTATGTATGAAATACAAGTAAAATTGAAAATGCCTAGATATGTTTTATTCCATATTACTTTCTGTTGTGTTTGGTGCATGTTACATAAGAGAACATTAAACAGACTGTCTGTATTCACTTTCAAAGTGTGAAGAAAATGATGGATAAACATCTCTGCCAATGAAAACTTCAGCAGCTTTTATGTACTGGAATTTAATGCCAACCTAATTACCTCTATTTTGATAACATATAAACTAAACGCTGTAACACAGGGTATGGCAGACTAGTTAATGAGGGCATTTTTTTTCTTTTCAGTATTTAAATTTTCTTTCCATAGTTTTGATAAAATTTCCTCAAGCTTTATGAAATCATCTTAGGCTGGTGGTGGTGGCAACTCAGGTTAATTTAGCTTCCAGCTCCCACCCTTGAGTCCTTAATAGTGTTTGATTTTCATTTGATCACAAACGAAACGAAACCTGCGTGTCAAGCACCCTTTTTGAGTCAAATGAGACCACCCCAGACTTTTCTCATTTTTTTTTGTAAACTTAATTTTTTTTTTTAATTTTGTATTACAAAATTTGTCTTACAAAATTAATTTTGTAAACTTAAATCATGATGCTGCTGGAGCTTGTCCATCAGTGGCTGTCACAGTCCTGCCACCCAGACAGCGCCGAGTTGTCAGGAGCTGAGGGTTTGTTTGGAAGAGCAAAAATCCGTGTAGTGCCCATTCCTCTGCTGAACAAGTGAGCATGGAACACCTTCAGTTTGCAGGCTCGTTTTGAATGCCTGGCAATAAGAGAACTTTAAATGAAGTAGAAAGGGAGGTCACAGGTGTTTGCTCAGCTTTGCCCTCAGGAAGGAAGGTTGGGGTTGCGGAGCCCTCAGTGAGCAGAGGCTGGAGGGCACGACTCTGCTGTGTCCTGGCACCCCTGGCACCCTGCCCGTGTGCCAGCCCTGGGTGCACGGTGGGGGACACGCACAGGGGTGAGGTGGTTCTGGTGTTTGCAGAAGCCTCTCTGATAACTGAGCAGGTTGGTTTCCTGTTAATGATTGCTTTTGTAAACAGCTCACTGTGTGCCGAGGGAACCTGACTGTATCTGGAAACATTTCTGGGGAAATTCCAGCCACTCGAAAAATCATTGTAACAAATTTGTGTGATAGTGGCAATTAGAAATCAGAGACTTTCGGGGGAATCAAAGGAAATCTGTGATGAGGGACTTGTCTTCACTATGAGGATGCTCATTCTGAGTCTCATCTTTTAGCACTTGCTTAAAGACCTGTCCAGAATTCTTTCACTGTTTTCATCACTCTGCCACCTGTAGTAGTTTCTGAACAAGGATCTTCTGAACTAAAGGCTCCCTAACCTATTTCATAGACAAGGTTATCCTTGAAAGTTCTCTTTTTCATTACTTTCTTTTGGACATCAGCCAGGAAACGAATGTTCAAGGAAAATTCATTTCAGAATGATGGAGGGCAAATCTGTAAATAACCACAGACTTCATAAATCAAGGCATATATAAAGCCAGTCAGAAAGATTTAGGGAAATGAGATAAACTGGTTCAAATTTTCTTTGTGATGATCCTGCAGAACAATCTATAGGAATGGTACAGAATTGAACTCCCAACAAAACAGCTGCTCACAAACTCACATTGTGGACTAGGCTGAGTTATTTTATATCTATAATTATTGGCAACTTAATCTGTTGCCCTGCTTGTAGATAAATACCTCTCTTTGATTTTGACAGTCAATGCTTGTCTCAGTTGATGGTCTAATGGAATTCCAAGATAAAATGGTACTTGATGCCCATGGTGGAGAACTTGCTGTGGTGCAGTTTCTTTTATGTTCACATTATGGAGAAAAAAAAAGAAATATCCTCCTACAATCACTTGGCATTTAAGGAGGCAGCTCAAGTTCCATTTTCCATATTTCATCCAAATCCATGTAGATTTCTCAAGTCTACAGAGGCTGCAGTTATCTTCCCAAAAGGGAGAGGATGCACTTAATTAGTTGATCATAATCTGATGTCTCTAATAAACAAACCATTGTGGTTCACTTCTGGTTCTGTGTGTAACTGGGGATGTGTGACTCTATATTTGTATTCTGTTTTTCTATTAAGCACCTGGTCTCTGTTCAGAAATAAGAGACATTAATGCTTTCACTGAACTTTTATATTTTACTATTTCAGGGTTTATGTGTGTGTATAGGCCTTTTGTGAATTTCAGCCTTCTTAGAGCTTGATTATTATCTTCACACTCCTGTGTAAGAATCACTCAAGCAATTCCATGCCTGGCCTGTCAAAGGCAAACCTCCTTGGAAATGTTCTCACCCTGATTCTGGTGACCTCTTTCCTTTTAGGGAAGAGAGAAATGGAAGCTTTTCCCTTGAAGAACTATACATAAAAATTCTTTTTCATCTCTGCATTCTCTCAGTTGGCTCTTGAAATTTGAACTAAAGAGAAGTCACAGAATGGTTTGGGTTGGAAGGATGTTAAATCCCATCTCATTCCGCATCCTACCGTGGGCAGGGACACCTTCCACTGTCCTAGGCTGCTCCAAGCCCTATCCAGCCTGGCCTTGGGCACTGCCAGGGATCCAGGGGCAGCCACGGCTTCTCTGGGCACCCTGTGCCAGGGCCTGCCCACCCTCACAGGGGAGAAGTGTAAAAAAATCTAAAATCAGTATTGTGCAAATACAGTGCAAATGCTGTTCCTTCCTCCCTGAGGTGCTGAGGGTTGGGACAAGACTCATATAATTCACTGAACGTTAACACTGGAGCAGACCAGCCCTTTCCTACTCCATTTAGTCAGTAAATCACTGCCAGGAAAACTAAAGAATTGCTCCCAAATTCCTTGGTTTGGGCTCCAGTCTGAATTTAAAGTTGGGGTAGATAAGGGGGTGTGAATGCTTCCAGAGACAGCCTCCAAACTCTGTGTGTGTTTTTATGTAACCACAAAAAGGGCACACGTGCATGCACAAGCACATGCAAATAGAAATGGAGTGTGTGCTGACAACTAAAAATGATGGTAAATGATGCTAAAAATTGTTAGCACTTTGTCCTTTCCAGCACTAGGTAGGCTTGTTGAAGCAGCATAGGTTTTTTTCCCCCCTTGAGTATTAAAGTATCACAATTTAAAGGTGTTTAGTTCAGCTTAATTTGTTGAGGGGATTGTGTTTGAGAGTTTTTTTTCTTTTTTAATATCACTACTGATGAATATTCTCACGTGTCCATAGTGGTGGAAAGGAAGAAAATGTTAAGTGACTTAACACTAGTGATATTTTCACTGAATCATCACAATTTCAAGAAATCTGTAGGTCTCAATTGCAAATTATGAACTCCAATCTGCATCAGAGAGTCTATTTTAATGTACATGCCAGCCTTTCACTGCACATTTCAATGTTCATCCCAGGATTTGCCCTGCTGCTGGATGATTACAGAGTGTTTTGCCACCTCTGAGTCTGGGAAATCCTGACTACTTGGTGAAGAAACTAATCCAGATAGGAATTCGGGATTAAGGATTAACCGAAATGTTCTGGTTTTTACAGAAAAAACCTATTTCCAATTTTTAGAGTATGAGGAAGCTTTTTTGGTCATAGAACCCTTTATGTCAGAATTCTGAGGGACCTTTTTTACTCCCACTGCTCCTAGCACTGATGGGCGATTAGGAAAGGGACAAGGAGAGGCTTGGCGTTCAGAACATGGGCAGGACCAGGAAAAGTCTGTGATGCTTTGTCTCCAACACTTCCCCCTCCCCTTCCCCGGTTTCTGAGGAGAAGGACAGTTGCTGATTTTTTATTTATTTTTTTTTTTTAAGACTCTCCTGCTGAGATAATTTTTTCCCTCCCCTTGGTGCTAGGCATAAACGATGCCTCTTTCTATCTTCAGCTTCCCATCTGTTAGCAGAAAGTGATGAGTCTGAGGAAAACTGCTCTGGAAAGTAGGGTAGCTTCCCTCACGAGGAGGTGCTGGGAAGGCTTGACAGGTTCGTTGTGACCATTTGCCTTCTTTGTCCTCATTGCTAATAATCAGCAAATGGCTCGGTTTTAACTCGTGCAAAGTATTTGTCTTTTAATTCCCCTTTCTGGGCTGAAAATAAATGGAGTTTGTTGGGTTTTCTGTTGCATATGTATGATTTCTTGCTGAGTTTCCAAAGAGGAAAGAGTCTCATGAAGAGAAGTGTTGAGAAGGTGATTCATTCCCAGAACCCAGATTCCTTCTCCTGACTTGGTGCTTCTGAGCCGGGTAGGACAGAAAACGCAAAGCGAGGGGCTGAAGTGACTGAGGAGGAGCTGCAAAGATTTGGCCGTCGCTCCCCTTTGAAACGTTCAGATCAAATCTCTTGATGTGTCTCTGCATTTGTCCCTTTTTTCCTCCCCCCCACTTCCATAATTCTTGGATCCTTGGGCCGGTGTGAGTCTGTTTGGCAGGCAGGTAGAGACAGAAACAGGGAGTTCCTGCCAGCAGGGAGAGCAGATGACCAGGCAGAGGGGAAAAAAAGCCCTAAGAAAAAGGCTGATGATCCCTCCTGAATACCAAAAAGCTGCTGGGGAATAAGATCTCCTGAGATGTCACTAATTTGGGAAGAAAGCTCCATTTTAATCTTGCATACAATTAGACAGCATAGAAGCAAGCAAGGCTTCATTAGCTCAGCCAGTCACAGAGGGGGTTTCTTGATTTCTTCCTCTCTCTGTTGTGTAACCATTCTCCATTCATGGTTCCTTCTCCGTGGCTTCTCATTACTGGCATTCTTGTCTGGCTGAACTTTTAACTTAGCTTGACTTAATTTATTTGAACTCTTGCTGCTGTTGCAGCAGAATGCAGAGCTGCGTGTCCTCAGGAGCAAGAGCCATGGAAGGTCTGTAGCTGTCCTAAAAATTAGAAAATCTTGACAGTATTGGAAATCAGAATTTTACTTATTTTTGCCTTGAAAGCTTGGACCTTGTCTTGTATTCTCCTTTATCTTTTCTTATTCCAGATCTTTTGTTACCTTATCCATGGGCTCTAGAGCACACGCTGGTCTTTAATTGCAAAAGCTTGTTTTCTGTACAAATTTGGATTGCTTTAATAATCCTAATAATTCTTTTGTCTATCAGGGAGCAACTTTTTCTTCTTCTGTAGTTTCCACTTAATGTTTTTTAATAATAATGAAAAAATGAAGCCTTGTTATTTTTCGTTGTTTAACACAGATATCTTATAATTCTTTGAAAAACGTGATTTGATTTTGTGTTTAAAATTGTTTAACCCCAATAGATGCCTTAATTAAAAAAAACCCCAAACCTGTAGGGTTTTTTAATGGATTAATTATTTTTAATTAATTAAAGAAACAGAAAGCCATGTTTTTATACTCACATTTCTGACACGCTGGCAGAAGCCACGAAATATCCACGTTTGATGTGTGCTTTCCTTGCTCTTGTATTTGCACCATTATTTTCCTAGTGGCAGGATGGTCTTGCCTGCCTTTCTCTTACATCCATTAAACAAACACCCAATTTCCTGCTTACTGGTGTCTTTTGACATCCAGACATTTTTCAAATTGCATCGTGCCGTGGAGTTTGTAGGTTTGTTCCCACGTGGGAGATGTCTGTTGCTTGACAAGCTGTTTGGCTTTATGTTCTTCCATCCTCAGTTTCCTGAACTCTCCCGATGCTTTGCTTCCCATATTCCCGTTTATTGTTTTGTCACGGTGTTTAATGAACATGGAAATGGCTGCCTGAAATATTTCTGAGTTTTCTGTTCGACCCTTTTAGGGAATATAATCCTTCCTGGTATCTGATCTTGTTTGAATTCTAATTCTGTTTAGCAGTTCATTTACAGCAACTGTTAAGACATTGCAGTGACTTTAAAGAAGCTTTAGACATTTTGTAAACACCTCTCTCTTGATTAACTTCCATTTACGTTTAGCATTTGTAAAATATGTCAAGTTTAGGGGGTTTTCCAGTGGGGACCCTGCACTGTGACAAGTAATGAAGTTCAGCTACATCAGCTGCTGGTACCTGGTGTTTAGAATAAGAAATACAGGAATTTTTTGAAGTGGTAATCAGTGCTTATTTGCAGCTAAATACCTCCAGTATCCAGTACCGGGTTCCTAAAGCCTGTTGAAATCCACTGGTGTTTGAATTCCTAAATGAAAACGTGACTGTGCTTCTCCTGGCTGCATTTATAAGAATATCCCCCAGCTCAGTTTTGCCTCTACAGTAATCCTCTGCTCCTTGTTATCTGTTTAGATAATTTAAAACTCTGATGTGCTGGGTTTTGCAGCTCTGTAAATGCTGTTCCCATCAGCCTGCTCACCAGGAGACCTCTTAGCAGGACATCAGCTGCTGTGGCAGGAGCTACCCAGGGCTTTACCCTTTTCTGCGTGGATGTCTGTCCCACGCAGTGTTTGGGCTCCAGCAGGTTTGTGAGACCCCTGGGATCATTTCCATTCAGGCCCCTAAACACAGCCTTGAGGAAAAGCCTCGGGTTGTGCTGAAATTGAACTGGGCACTCTGGTGACACATACCTGTGCCTGGCTGTCAGCTCTGCCCTGGGTCTCTCTCTGCACTGGCACACAGTCCTCACCTCGTTGTCGGACACAAACCCATTTTACATCGCTTCTACACCTCTTTTACATTTTCTTACTTTGTGTTTGATTTCTCATGTTATGCCCAGTGCTAGAGAATACGAAAGATTTGGTTTTATCAGGCATCAGGACATAAGACTTAATCCAGTTTCAGGTCTTTGAATATATTCTGATATACCGTTTAAAGCAGTCCTCTGGAAGTGGGATAGTCACCTACCATACATGCTTGGGGTCATGTGAGGTTCTTACTGCCTTTTGTTATGTTTTTCAAAATTTCACTGCAGCTTTGTCACCCATGTCCCAAAGCCAACTCGCAGCAACCCTCTGTTCCACTTACATAAACTTCATTTTTGTATTTAATGAAACTTGACTTCCTGCCCAGAGATAAATCTTTGCTGCACTCTGACCTGCATGCATTTCTATTACCTGTGTCTGTAAGATCATTGTTTAATAGTAGTAAACAAAAAAGAAAATCTTGGTTGAGAATATCTGCTCAGTGAGCAGGGAAATCACTTTTGACAGCTAGAATATGCATTGGACCTTAAGGCAAACAAACAAACAAAAAAGATGAATATATACAGAAGGGCTTTTCCTTTCTTCCCAGTATGGTAAGGGAGGTCGATGGGAGAAAGTACAGATGAAGAATACAATTAGATGGCAAGATGCTTTACGTGGCCTAAAGCACATGTAAGATTTACTCATAAGAAATAGTCCATTTAATTATGCTTATAGAAAGCCAGACTTGGGAGAGATAATGAGTCCATACCGTGGCCAAAAGAAATTCCTGTGTCTAGTCCTGAGTGGCAATTGGTTTCCTTTTCCTAAATGGTCACTGCGAGTTACTATTTTATTTTGTAGCTTTCTCTTTTTCACAAGGCTCACAATTAGGAGGTCTGCAGGCTCCAGATCCCATTTTCAGTGCTTGTTTTTTTCCCTTTGTTCCTTCCCTTTCTCCTGCCCCCTTCTGCTTAGCTAACTGCATCTCTGTCCTAGCCAGGTAGTCTGGCCAAAATAGCTGCAGCCATCTGGAGCAGCCACTGGGAACCTCTCGGTGACTTCCTCTCATTGCAAATGTCAGCTTGAATCTTCTCTCCCTTGCTTGCTGCTCCTTAATTTTCCATTCATTTTGCTATTCATTATTCAACAAGGTGACTGTGGTGTTTGATTGTGGTGGTGTACAGTGTGCATGAAAAATGCTGTGCAGGGGAGAGCTCTGCTCTTCCCCCTCTGTCTTGCCCATTATCCTAATCCACATCAGGGTCTGCTTGCCACTGATATGGCATTTTTGCTGTGAGAACCATCATGATGCATTGCAATTATGTTTAGATTCAATATGAGTGCAGAGCTGTCGAAATTTTCTTTTAAAAGATGCAAAGAAAATAAAATTCAGACAAGCCATTATTTTTCAATTAAGATAACTTCTTTTGTATCGTTCCCAACATGATTTTGTGCTTTCAGATGTTTGGTGAACTGCTCTATCTCCTGATAAGCAAACCAAGCCTTGCTTTCTTTCCGTGATGGTTATTCCTGCCACTTGCAATTAGATGGGAATGTTTTGTCAGTTTTGTTCTGGTTTTAAGTAAGCTACACTGATATTTGTACAACTGTTTGAAATCATTCTCTAGGACCTTGATAAGGGAAAATTAGGAGCACATTAAAAAAATAATTCTTGTATTGCTTGTTTAACAAGGATTTTAAGACAATCCTCTGAATAAAAATACGAATATTTCAGGATATTCTTCTGGTGAGTATTAGGGTTAGGACAGAGCCTGACCTGTGTTTCTGGATGGTCAGAGCTGGCAGCACGAGGCTGTTGGGCTGCATTTGGTTGAGCAGGGTTTCAGCAGTGAGGACTGACTCCACACAGTTCTGCCAGCAAAGCTGAGTCCAAGGTTCCTTGGGGGCAGCAGTGACAGAGGACTCCAGTGTTTGGTTGCTTTAATGGTCTGAAGAGCAAAGTGGTTTTTATTACTAGACCTGTTTTCCTGAGCATTTGCATGATCTTTAAGTTGGAAATTAATAATACATAATATGTGCCTTAGAAATTCTCACTTAGTTGAAAATTGAGGAGTAATGTGATTGTCTCATTTTCCTTTTAGGTATTTCTCCTGTGCTTTTGAGTTCTCTGCACTTTGGCAGCATTCACACAATCCATCCCATGCCGCAGACTGTAGCTGTCTGTCATTTCCCAAGAAGAATTTGCAGGGTGTAATGCAGATCCATCATTTACAAAGGGCTATTTCCATTCCAGCCCTTCACTCTTATGTGAAATCCATCTTCTCTGGGTCAAAACTTTGAGAGCAGAATGGAGTGAGGGACAATAAATGGTAATGGGAGAAGGTTACTGGCGACCAGAATTTTGGTTCCTAGGGCAAATCTTGACATTGAGATGTTCCTGCTCAGGAAGGGAGTTTATAGAATCACAGAATGCTGGAATGGGACAGGGACACCTTCCACTATCCCAGGGTGCTCCAAGCTCCATCCAACCTGGCCTTGGGCACTTCCAGGGATGGGGCAGCCACAGCTTCTCTGGACAGCTTTTGCCAGGGCCTCCTCACCCTCACAGGGAACAATTTCAATTTCATTTCACTTTTCTCTGCTACCCAAATGCCTGCTTGGTGTCTGGGTACCTTCACTAGAGAAGACTTTCTTCATGACCTTCCTGTCTTTTCTTCCCAGCTACAAGTCCTTTGCAGAGAAATACAGGCCTGACAACTCCCAGTCAAAACTTCCCCTGTAAAACAATGGGGTTGCTTAAAGAATTAGGAGCGAGTCCTTGAACTGCTTTTGGAATTGCCTGTGGGAGATTCAACACCCCCTGCTGTGTGACAGGATGGACACCTTGGAGAAGGCAGGGAGTCCCAGTTTGTGCCACCTTGAGCTGGTGTGATGCGTTCGCCCTGCGCCCAGCCACGCTGGGCTGGGGAACACAGCAATCTCTGTGCCCAGCGAGGGCTGGCCAAGCAGCCCCAACGTCCCAGGAAGCTGGAAGTGAGAGGGGAAAGCCACAACTTGTTTGTGACTGGTCTTGCTGTAGCGAGTGGGTGTTCCATGTGCCAGCTGGAGATAAACTTAACCTGATAGTTTGGGGATCTTCCTGTCTGCTCCCTGCACGCTGAGCAGAGCCCTGGGCCGTGTCCTGCCTGGGGGAACAGAAGCACCTCACGCTGCTGCTCTCAGTGCTTGCATGCACCTTTTTAAAGACTTTTCCTCCTGGAACAAGGTCGGGAGGGTTATTTTTTTCATATGCCCCATTATGAGATTTCTTCGCCTCATTTACAGCAAACCCTTGAGGAGTTAAGCAGATCAGGAAATCCTGCAGGATATGGAAGGTGTTTTTTTAATTTTAGGTGCTAATTTTAAAGGAATAGACATTTGGGCAAGTATTTTTACTTGTACAGAGATTCTCTCAAGTACTAGAAGTCTGGAACTTCCTCTGTTTCAGAGGCAAATAAAATTGGCCTTTTTTTTCCTGAGCCAGGTTGAATTAATTGGAAAGAAATGAACCTGTTATTTCTGACTGATTCAGATGGGCCTAGGAAGGTGATTATGAAGGCTGGTAATTCTGAGAGGGAAATAGGATGGCATTTTGCATGAAATATCTAAATTATTATTGGTGATTACAATATCCAAGTCAGGCTGATGAGCTTTGTGCAAGGCCATCATTTAGCAATCTGCAGCAGCTCACTGAGCAGTTTGTGCTTTATTGGTGACTTTGGGTAATAGTGTGAGGGAAAGGAGGGTTGCAGGGTTTCAGAGCACACAGAAATGGCTGTAAACAAGGAGAAGACAATGAAAACTGCCTTGGTAACAGTGAAGCTTTGCAGAGAACCCTTTAGACTCCTCATCTATCACATTTATTCCCAGGTACTCGTGCTGCAGTGCCCAGGATGTGCTGCTTTAGACACTCGGGGTGACAAAGTCTGGAAAGGCACCACAACCATGGTGACTCTGGACTCTGTGAGGATGAGTGAGCAGCAACTTGGCTCTTTGGGAGGGTGCTGCTGCTCAGGGCTGGGAGAGTGCCCTGCTTTTCCAGGGAAATGGTGTCAAACACTTCCTGCAATCCACAGAGCAAATCAACTCATGTGGGACTCCCTCCTCCAAGTGACCTTTTCAGTTAACTTGACTGGAGCTGGAGGGAGAGGAGCAGTTTTGAACCTGGTGCCTGCTGGTTCTTATATATAGATGGAGAGTCTGTCCTCTCTCTTTAGCTGCCCTGGGTGCTGTTGAGGAATTTATCTTATCTATTTTATTCTTATGTATTTCCTAGATAAGAAGCAAAAAGAATTGCACCTGATATTTTCAAATCAGACAGCAAAGAGTAAATATTTAATGTCATATGCAAGTATAAATACTGAATATAATGGGCTTGGATTTTTCCTCACAATTTTTTGACTGCAGTTGCTCAGATGCCCTCCTGGGAGGTTTCAGCGTGGATGGTGCTGCAGGAGGGTGCTGCTCCTTCCCAACATAATAATACATATTTTAATGTGTCATTTCTGAAATGATAATGTATAAGTGTAGCTGCTGACAAATGCACCCCTTTTTTTCCCCAGAGTGACAAGTTGTTCCATCGGTTTCATATTTATCCTCTCAATCTCCAAAAAGAATGAAAAATACTCTTGCAATCTAATTTACCTGTGGTAGAAGGCAGTGCTGAGAGCACCTGCCTTTCTCTCACCACCGAACACCTGCTGGAGAGTTCATGCATCAGCTTTTCCTCCTGAAGAGTTTTCTCTTTTACTTTTCTGTCAATATGCAGCATTCCTGCCTCCCAAAAGGCGAGTGTCACTGAGCCCTGAGGAGCGTGGGTGTGCCACTGTGCTCCCTGCGATTCACAGCTGCAGGAGCGTTCTTGCTGCCGAGGCGTTGCCTTATTTTCCCACCTGCTCTTTCCTTAATTGCCATAAATCCCAGAATTACACCAGTCCAAGGCTGGGTTAGCAGCTCAGGGCAGGGCTTTAAACCCCAGCATGGGTGCTCGGCTCTGGTGTTTACCTGTCTAAGCCTTCTAAAACCCCTGAGCTTCCTAGGCTTGGGAGGGACCTCAAAGCTCACCCAGTGCCACCCCTGCCATGGGCAGGGACACCTTCCACTGTCCCAGGGTGCTCCAAGCCCTGTCCAGCCTGGCCTGGGACACTTCCAGGGATCCAGGGGCAGCCACAGCTTCTCTGGGCACCCTGTGCCAGGGCTCCCCACCCAACAAGCTCAGTTGCCTCCTGCCTGCCGTGGGTGGTTTTGTTCCCCCACCAGAAGCAACTCCCAGCTTTCACTGGATCGGGAGCTGAGACTCGTAACAGGCCTGTGTTGGTCCCTGCTTTGGTGCAGTGAGAAGAGTTAAACTCCCAGAGTTTGGGTCGTTTCCTTGGGTCGGTCTCGCCTGTTAATGCTCATGCATAGAAATTCCCGCATTATCACACTTTCAGCATTATCACGTATCAGTTCCGCTTCAGTCCCGCCGAGCACCAAGGCTAATCCAGATCCCAAAAGCAAGTCAATGCCAAGAAAAAAAATTGACATTTACAACAGAACCTTCTATACAAATTGTTTATTTCATCCAAGCATGGAGTCGGATTAAAAATTGCTTAAAAGACCCGTTGCATCTGGCTACTCAAATAATGCTTTGCTAATGTTGACGAGGACTTGGGTGCTCAAACAATGCCTGGGGACAGGTAGCCCCTGCTGCTTGGTGGGCTTCTAAAATCACTTAAAATTGCAAGTTTGCGTTAAGAACTAAAGATTAAGTGCACTGGCAGCAATTAATGGTTGTCTTACACACCCTTGTGTGAGGTAGAGGCCAAATCCCAACCTCTCTCCTCTTTCCTTGGGCTTTTGGCATCCATTAGGAGCACAGAAACAACGCTTTGTTTCTTTTGTCTTTATCATTTTTCTCTCAAATAGTTTTCCTCCAGGACTTCCATTATTTCCATATATATTTGAAATTTTTGCCTTCCAGCTGGAATCTTTACAGTGCCTAAATCAAAATGGCCCCATTATAAACTTACAGTCAGTTTGGTAGTGTAACAACTTAATATTATTGTATAAACATGTTTCTTGCAAGAAAATTTGTTTTGAGTGAAACCATATGCACATGTTAATGGGAAATATTTTTCACACTTCTTTTTTGCCATTCTTTGTATTTGTCTCGATACCTATTAATAGCATCCTTCTGAAACTTCTCTGACGAGACCATACAGCAGATTTTTTTAAGCTGTGACTGGAGTACAATTTTAAATGTCTTGGATGTGATTCCAAACAGAACTGTATGAGAGTAAAATATGTAGTCCTTGATTGATTACATAGCTGTAATTATACTTAGGGGCTGATATTATATAAACCACTGGAGCAAAGCTCCCTCAACAGATAAACTATCACTCACTGTTTCATGTGTAAGTCAATCCATAAGGACTTCTCACTGTGGAGCTTCTGCTGGGGCGCTTGATATAATGATCTTTATTTGAGTTCACATCGTGTTCTTTGGAGAGGTTGCAATACTCATTTGGACTCTTTCCCACCTTTTTCCTAAGTAAAGCAGTTGCAATACTTTTGGGGAGGTTGAAGTAGTGAATGTTGACAGGTTTGAGGTAACCTCCATTACTTTCCAACACGACACTGCATTTTGTTTATCTTGTAAATCGTGTCTCCGAGGAAGATCTGCTTGGCAAGCAATGCTTCCCGGAGCTTGGTGTCTCACACCTCAATTTTCTGGGAAATTTAGTGCAGATGATTGTTTAGCTGTCAGCATTGGCTGTCCACTTGATTTAAAACATACTGCTTCATCATCGAGGGATTTGTGTCCAACCTCCAGGCAGTGGATTGTGGATTGTGGATTAGGAATGGGTTGGGTTGGGAGGGACATTAAAGATCATCTCGGTCCACTTGTCTGCCACGGGCAGGGACACCTTCCACTATCCCAGGTTGCTCCAAGCCCTGTTCAGCCTGGCCTCAGACGCTTCCAGGGATCCAGGGGCAGCTGCAGCTTCTCTGGGCCTGGGCCTTACCATCCCCACAGGGAAGAATTCCTTCCTAATATCCCATCTAATCCTGCCCTCTGTCAGTGGAAAGCCATTCCCACTTGTCCTGTCACTCCAGGCCTTGTCCAAAGTCCCTCCCCAGCTTTCCTGGAGCCCCCTTTGGCACTGGAAGGGGCTCCAAGGTCTCCCCGGGGCCTTCTCCAGGCTGAGCAACTCTCAGCCTGTCTCCACAGAAGTGACAAAAATGTGACTGTTTTCTGCTCTGTGTGGTTGTGTGAAAATGGGAGGGAAGTTGTCCCATGTAAGGCCATGTTTTATGTCACTGTTTTATCCCAGGCTCACTTCTCTGTGGAGGGGATCAGCTCAGAGCTCCCCCATCTGAGCAGTAACTTTAGGGTTTGTTTTTTCAGGTGTTTATTGTGTTGTGGGGAACCTGTGCTGAAATTCATCTCCCTCCTTAATGTCCAGTTGCAGCTGGAAAGGTCTTCTCACTCTTCTCCATGGCTGCCCCTCCTCACTTTCCAAGGAAGAACATTGCACCTTCTCTTGGCTCTGCCATGTTGCTGCTGCTCCCTTTTCCATTTCACATTCCCTGGAGAGCTCTGCCAGTGCCCACTGCAGTGACAGCTGAGCTCTGCTTCCCATATTTTCACCAGATTTTTCTGAAAAGCAAAGGTCTCCAGTATTACCTCAGAGTGGCTTAGTTTTCATGTGACTCCCTTTGTGGGAGGCAGTTTGGAAAGCCTACAAATATCTATTGGATTTTAATATATGCAAATATATGGATTTTCCCTCATCCATGTGCACGTAGCAGGTCGTGAGCCATGGCTTCCCTTTACCAAAAAGGAAAACTGAATTTCCTCCTTTTTAACTAATAAATTATATTTATCCATGTGTTTATCACTAGAGGCAATAATTTATTTTTATTTTCCTGGTATAGGTGCCAGGATTGCTCATCTGTATTACTCCTGTATCTGCTGTAAACTTAAAAAAAGGGAAAATAATGACCCCCCCCGCCTCTCTCTGCTGCTCCAGTGATCTTCACTGGATAAATATTCCCTGTCTCCTGTTCAATGGCAGCTGCTGCCTCTGTGCAGCAGCTTCTTCTACCCCAAGTTTGCTCACTCTGTGTTACACACAAACTTATTTTCATAAAATGGTTGCTGAAACCCAAAATGTGGCCTCAAGCTTTAAAATATCTTTAGTTTTCCTGGGTTTAATCTTTTGGATTTTGTACTTTTGATGCCTAAGAGATTTATTTTCCCCAAGCCCTCCTCCTCCTCCTCCTGTATTTCTTCTTAATCCTGTTTTTCCATGCAACAGTGCTTTGCATTTTATTTTTTTCCCCAAATTTTTTGCCCAGATGGAGAGTTTTATATGTTCTGAGCTGTCAGGTTTCATTGTGCAGGGAATAGCATTAACAGCAAGGTCAGTCCACGGGAAGTTCTGTTATTCCTAATGAAGGATAGGTGGCACTCTTGTTATTTTTGTTTGCTTCCTGAAACAAATCAGGTGTATGTTACTCTCTCAGATTTCTTTTTATAGAGTAAGTGCTTTAGAGAGTGCTCTTGAACATGAAGAGGATTTGATTTTATAATTTTTTTTTAATATGAACACGTACTTCAGTTGCCTGAGTGTGTGGCTGGATCACAGTACTCTCTAGGAAGAGAAAATGTTATTTTTATGAAGACCTTAAGGAAGAGTGCTCACCTATATGGCACTGCCTCATTTATAAAATTTTGGGGCTTTTTTTTTTCTATTTTCTTACAATTTCATAAGGTAAAAAAGAAAGCCGACAAAGCCTTTGATGTAATTTAAACTCCAGTTATTAATACCTTTATAGTTTATATTTTCTTGTTAGTTTTGGATTTGAAGCATAGGCTTAAGCTGGCATGGTAATCCTAGCACTGCATGTTAGCAAGTCCTAAAGAGTCCAGAGAGCCTTTATTCCTTAAAGCAGGGAAATAAACCTGTCTTGCCCTAATTCTATCAATTCATTGTAAAACTGGATACATCTGTGAGTCTGAGTGCTTTCTCTCATGCTCTAAAAATCCTGAAACATGGAAAAATTCGTGCTGGTAGAGGTATGACACGCTCGGGGTTTTCTGGAGCTTTAGAGGAAGATTCAGTTCAGCTCCCTGGAATGTTTTTCCTCCTCAGGAACACGGTTCCACGGAGCTGTTTTCACCTTGATGCTGGATTACTGCAAACCAGATCGATGCCATTGCTGCCGTGGGCTGACAGACCCATCCAGCTGGGGCTGAGTGCTCTGCTGACCTCAGCCCTGCTCCTCCTGATCCACTTGTCAGTCAATTGGTTCTGTTCCAGCTCTTCCCAGAAAGGTGCCCCACGGCCGAAAGGATGAGCAGAGATTAGAAAAGTTTCCATCCTGCCCCTGTCCAGGAGTATGAATCCCTTCCACGTGAACATGTAAATACTCAGTGTTTTGTGGCGTGTTCTGGCTGTGCTGATGCCTTTTCCTGGTCTTAAAATCAAGAGGCGAACACGGTTAGAAGGGGAAAAGGGCATTACCTTGGTATTTATTGTAAGGATCCTTAGGTGCACCACGACCAGGTCGAATACACCTCCATGCACCCCCGCAATGGCCACCCCAATCCCCCTCCTCTATCTCTGGTCTTACATTCTAGGTCTTACTAATTAGCATATCTATCAAAAATTCCCCAATGAGAGGCTCGAATGAGCCCCCCTCCCCAAGGAACCTTCCCCTGGATGGTTCTATCTTAGTTTACAAAATGTGTTCTGGAGAGGACCTTGGGGCCTGGGCACATTGGCACCCTAACTACAAAGCCTCTAAAATGTTTCGTCTCTTAGCTTAACAAACAAGCCCAAGAATGTAGGCAAAAAGCACCAAGAATACAGAAGTTGCAAAAAGGTATAACAGGGGTATAAAAGAAAAGACAAAAATCATCATGGCATCAGTGCGAACATCTCAGTGATGGGGCCACAGCTTCTCCAGTGCCACAGACTCTTTCCAGGGAATTTGTCAGCTGAAGCCCTCTAGGCAAAGCCATTCCCAAGCTCTGAATCTCCTGTAAAACCACTTTGATCGTGTGTTTCAAATAAAAGATAAAATGTGTGATGTGGAAAGAACAGGAGATGTTGATTCCAGGCAAAAAAAACCCCCAAACCCACTTGTGTGGATTTCATTGAAATTTCGTAATAGGTGTTCCTCCCTAAGCATGTCATAATGTACTTTGTGGGTTTTCATATATTTTTTTCAAGCTTTAATTTTACTTAACTACAGTTTAGATTTCTGGACATGACTCTATGCTGGTAGGGTATGAACTTAGATGAAAGCAAATCTCTTTTGAAAGAGTTTCCAATCTAATTTAGATTTTAGGTATCTTCACTTTAAAATATTTAGTTAGTATATATTCACTGGGGAAAGAGGGCTTGATTTTAACTTTCATGGTGATTGGATTATGGAATCAAAACTTGATTGAGCAAGTTATTATGTTTTATTGGATGAAGGAACATAACTCGGCAGTTTATTTTGCAGTTTATATTTTTGGTGCCATCTCATGTAACACAGGCTCATGTATTACTCATCCCTCCCTTCTCCTGCAAAGTCTTTTGGATTTTTTATTTCTCTTTTTAATTTCAATACCTTGGAGTGTTTGAATTGAAGAGTCTCAAATAAAAATCTATTTTGGGGCAGGAAGTTTTCTTGATTTTTGGATAACATTTACTTTTACTTTCTAATGCCAAATCATCTTTCAAGCTGATGCCATTAAGGCACAGAATTTTGTGGTTTGTATAATAATACAAGTCCCAAATGGTGGCAGTTATTGAAGTTAACACTTTTTGCCCAACTGTGGGAGTACCAGCATCTTTGAGAGATTCCAATTTTGGTTCTTATTTATGCTTGACATTTAATGTGCTTGACATTCTGATTATTTTACACCTACCTAATTTCTTCTAGCTCCAGGGATAATGACAATATTTTAAGCATCTGTGAAGTGTAGCTGTGTGTTATTGAGCAGGTGCAATGCTACAAATGGAAGGAAAAAGTCCCTAAACTATTTCTGGGATCATTGTGTTTTTTTGTGTTGCATATCTCAGGGTCAGTTAGTGTTGCTCATCAGCTTGGTCTGGTTGCCAGTATTAGATTTGCTAATATTTTATATCCTTTTATTTACACATCTATCTCTCTATCTGTGTGGCCATAGATGTAAATAAATCACATAATGTGGACTGGGTGCTCACATGGTCCTTTGTGATCTAGGGGTGAGACATTATAGAGAAAGTTTTCCAAGTTGTTATTGGGGATTTATATTTTTTCCTAAATTTAGAATTAAATTGGACTGTAAAATAACATACTCAATATAAAATTCAGCCCTTTAAACTGAGCTCCTGTGTCCATGGCACACCTTGAGTGTAGTGCTCAGAACAGCCCTGTTTGTAGATAATTGGGATATAACCTGGGAAATGAAAATATATGGGAAAAAATTTACCCAAATGACTGTAAGTATACTCTGGGTAAAATCTTTACTCTCCCTTTGCACAGTAATTTTATTAATCTTTTTGAGTTGTATTCCCATTTAATGCGTGGTTCCCTGCAGTCATGTCAGGTTTTAGGCTCTTTTGAAAAGGTTAAAGTGGTTATCAGGGAAAGAGGGAGCAGGACAAAAACAGTGGGAAAACCAAGTTCTTCACAGAAGTGCAGCTGGTGGCCACAATTTCCTTTTTCGTGTGCTGGAAGTCTCACTTTGCATTTCACATTGCAGTTGTGAGTAGATCGACTGCATGACGAGTGAGGAAGAAAAGTTACAATATTTTATTTTACAGACCCATGTGGGTACAAGTGAAATACTCGTCCAAGTCCTCCCAGAACAATCGCCATGGCCCAGCAAGGGGTCCTTGCAGCAGCCCTGACTGAATGGGTTATAGGGACAATTTAAAAAATTCCTTTATTTTGCAATCTTGCCACCTGGTGGTACAGCCTGATAATAAATATTTGGTTAGAAACCTGTTCCAAAAGTCATATTACCTTTGGTAGGCAAGGTCTTAAGAGTGGAATTTAAGAGTGGATCCTAAGTAGGTTCCTGTTTTTAGCAGGAGCGTGTTCTTCCTTCGGTGTGTCAGTGCCCTGTGCCAGGGGCAGTGCAAGACTGGGCATCCCTTGGCATTAAATATCACAGAGTCACATCAGAGGGTGCCTTGGCTTGGAAGGGACCTTAAAGCTCATCTCATTCCACCCCCATCCATGGGCACCTTCCACTGTTCCAGGCTGCTCCAAGCCCCATCCAGCCTGGCCTTGGGCACTGCCAGGGATCCAGGGGCAGCCACAGCTGCTCTGGGCGCCCTGTGCCAGGGCCTCCCCACCCTCACAGGGAAGAATTTTTTCCTAATATCACATCTAACCCTGCCCTCTGGCAGTGTGAAGCCATTCCCCCTTTTCCTGTCACTCCAGGCTCTTGTAAATTGTCTCCACCTCTCCTGTAGGCTCCCTTCAGGCCACAATTCAGTCACCCCAAAGTGTCTCTTTTCCAGGCTGGATAATCCCAGCTCCCAGCCTTTCCTCCCGCCAGAGCTGCTCCATCCCTCTGATCATCCTGGAGCCTCCTCTGGACTTTTTCCAGCAGCTCCACGTCCTCCCTGTGCTGGCCCCAGGGCTGGGGCAGCTCTGCAGGTGGGGTCTCAGCTGAGCGGGGCACAGGGACAGAATCCCCCCCTCCCCTGCTGCCCACGCTGGGGATCAGCCCAGGGCATGGGGGGCTCCTGAGTGCCAGCACACGGCTGGGGCATGTCCAGCCTCTCATCCACCAGCACCTCCAAGTCCTTCCCCCAGGGCTGCTCTCCATCTGTTCATCCCCCAGCTCCCACTGATTGCCACAGACATGAGGGAAGAGAAAGTCTGGAGATATTGTGTGGTCCTGGAACACTGCCTCGTGCATTAATCTTCACAATATATTTGCAATGTAGTTTACAAAGGAATGACATCCATGTCCTGGAAGTCCCAGATAAAATTACACAAACTGAGCAGACCTAAGTTATGGTAGGAATATTTAAGGGATGTTGTTATACCGAAAACAAGTCCTACAAATGACAGCAATATGGAACTCGAATGTTTTTGGATAGTTTGACTGTTCATTTGGGCACAAGGTGGAGGCTGAATAAAGCCCATGACGTGCAAAACCTGGCAGCTCTGACACTTAGTGGCAGGAGCATCGGGAAGCTCACTCCTTTACGCTAATCCAAGATGAAGCAGATGTGGTCTTACTGGTGTCTGCAGGGAAATCCTCATTTATAATGAAAGATGTTTGCACATAGTGTTCAAAGGGCCTTAAACAATCCAGTTTTTGCAAGCTGAATCCAAACATGATTTACTGAGGGGTGTGATGAATTGATCATTAGCTGGAACTTACAAGTCAGAAGTGGATGTTTTCTCTCCCAGGAGTGTCCCCTCCGGCTCTGCCATATGCTGTGGTTTGACACGAGAGGAAGCGAATGTAATTCTGTGTCTTGGGTCAAAAATGGCATCGTGGTGGAGCACAACAGTTCCCTTTTAATACAAAAATGGATTTCTTTTTGTCTGTCCTTGTGCTGGGGTGGGGATGTGTTCCCACATGGAACACTTGTGTCCCGTCCAAGGAGGGCCTCTCCTTGCAGAACTGCTGCCTGTCCTTTCCGTGCAGCCTCCCGAGCGTGTCCTGTGAAACCAGTCAGAATGTCATTTATTCATGGTGACATCGCTATGCTGACCTTTAGACCTCTCAGTTATTACTTCCAAGTTCTTATGTCATGCGAGGAAAAGCAGGGGAATGTCTCCCCTCTGCTCCTGCCCTCGCTGCCGGCCCTTCCCTCTTACACAGACACAGCGCACACAGAGTTCTCAGTCTCCAAAAACACTTAAAACAACATTTATTTACAAATATGAGAGGCCAGAGGGATACAGCGCTGATAAATGGATGAGAAGAGATATCATTGGGGCTGAAGCCCATAGTTTCAAGCTTTTAATTAACATCTTTGGTCACAGGGTTGGAACTTTTAAATCATTTTATTTTACTGCAAAATGTCCCTAACTATTTATGACACTGGATGTTTGCTCTTGGATCTGTTTCTCCTGTGGGGTATCCCTTAGATCAATCCTTGTTTGTTCTATTAATTTGCTTAATTCTCTGGGGTTTGTCAAGTCTAATTATCTTCTTTCTTTCTTCCAGTTTTGAAATCAAGATTGATTAGCCAACACGAGAAGACCCAGCTGGTTATGTGACTCAGAACCCTGTTTATGAAGCACTCGCTCGTTTTTACAAGACAACTGTAAGTTGTTTCATTTTCTTTTTCTCCCTCAAATTAAAAATCTACTATTGTAACTTCATAGAAGCTCTAGAAAATTCCCGATGAATTTACCTTTGCTGGTAAATACAATCTTGATTTTTGGCTTGGTGGCACCAGCCAAGGACACAGAAGTGCTCCATTCGCTTTACCACACTACAGTCGGGGATTTTTTCCACATAGTGATGGTTTCACGTTGTTTAAGGGGAGATTCCCTCATTTGGGAAGATCAATCTGCTGTCTCTTTGCGCTGTGTTATGTGAAATGTGTGATCAGGGAATGTGACAAACCTGCTTTGGGCTGCACTGCTGGTGGGTTGTGTGAGGGAGATGCTGAAGCCCAGCACTGAAGTGGTGCAGGAGGAGTTGGCACCTCTGCAAACAGGTACCTCTGGCAGCATTCTGGACACTCCCACAGCCCCCAGACCCTGAGATTTTGGACTAAATAATGTTTCCTCCGTACTTGATTTAGACAGTGTTTTCCCACAATTATAAATTTGTTCTTCATAAGCCAAACCTTTAATTTTACTCACAAACTAGAGTTGCTCAGGTAAAGTGTCAGAGTTATAGTCTGGAGTGCAGGTGTGGGGATGCAGAAATGAAAGTTCCAGCAGTAATATTGCATGGCCTAATTATTTTTTGATATATATCATGAACTACGTTTTTTAAGCTAAACTTAACAAAATTATGAGATCCAGGTGGAATGCTGATACGTTTGTCATCATGTTTGATGTGGTGTGAATCTTACTTTATCCTTTTTCAGTTGAGTGAAAATGTTCTGCCTTGGCAGTGATGAGGCTTTGATTTCTGTAACCAGGGGGTGGGGGGTTTAATTATTAAATTTTGGATGCCATACATTTACACGATGCTCCACTGAGATGAGCAGGGATCCAGCCAGCGCTGCCAGGTGTGGGGCGGCACCAGATTATCTCAAGCTTTCCTTTGGTTATAACTGCACTGGAAGCCAGGTGGGCTGGGCTGGCTGAACTTCATAACCTTGTTAAAATGGCATTGCCCAGCTGCCAGGGATTGTATAAAAATTCCGTTATTTTGTAAGGGGAGAGAACAAGCTGGTGTTTATTCTGAATTTTCTCTTGAATAGCAAGTGATTCTAGTAAGGTGCAAGTGGTGATACAATGCCTGTACAGTCTGTATTTCCATTTGTTACTTCTCTTGTTGCTGAAGGGTCATTGACCAAGGAGGGAAAATGAGGTATAATATTCCAACTATTAGAGAAAAAAAGGGAAAATAGCACTCACCACTGAGTAAGTTTTGGGCTTACGATATAGCAGAACCAATAAAGAAAAATTAATAAGCATTAACTGTGAAATAGTTTTGTAGAGTGAAATATAAGCTTAATTTTGATTTCTATGACTGCAAGGAGATGTCTGAGAAAATTTTCTTTATGACAACAGTAAATATATTCCAAATATATTGAGATTAGTTGGCATGCTATTAGGGAAGAGAGAGACTCGCACCCTTTTTTCAACAAGTAAACATGGGAAACAGAACGGTAATAAGAGCACCCTGTTGCTTTGGGTGTCTGCTCACAGGACTCTCCCTCTCCTGTGATGTGTGTGGCACAGCCCTAAAGCTCGATAGGAGAGGCACAAAGAAATGAATAACTCAGATAAAAAAAGGCTTTGCTGGTTTTCTATGAGTAGTGAAGGAAGCTCTCCACAGATTAGAGCTCTAAGTTCTGCGTAGCTGCTCTGGAGAAGACAGCACAAACTTGTTTCAGATTAATTTTTTGATGCTGTATATTGAAAAACCTGAAATAACAACGGCTGTGTTAGGAAGTTTATAAAAATAATTATATTCTACAGAGTGGCACTTGCACAGCTTTAACGCATTCAAAATATTATGTAACTGTGGAGAGAAATCTCTCAAGGGCTTGCTCTCTTTTTCCACTGATAATTTCCAGGTGAATTTCCACTCAGGTGATGAGTGAACCTATAGTTCTCACCTCCACGTAAATGTTTGATGGGCCCTTTTAGCTGAAACTAAAATCAAAATGTTCCAAACTTATACCACGATGTTCTATTTAGTGCCTATATTTTTTCAATATAGAGCAGAATGAAAACATGGTCATAATGAGTGTGTGGGCAACTGTAACATCGAGTATTGCAGAGTGCTCAGCATCACTTCTTCCTGACAGCAGCAGTTTGTCACTGGTGCTTTAATGAAGGTTTTAATAGGTGCCACAAGCTGTGCAGACCAAATATTGTACTTGTCTTTCAAAGTGCTACAGATTCAAGCTTCATTTTTCCCCCAGACTCTTAAAACAAGTAGTCTATAATCTATTTGTCAGACATTTAAATGTCTGGAAGGGACTGAAAAGCGAAGACAGACGTACTAGAGAGGGAACTTTCTTAGTCATTCAGCTATTAAAAAAAGAAAAGCCTCCCTTTTTTTTTGGTTTTTGTCCTTTTTCTTTTTTATTTTTCCCAGAGAAATAAGCAGAGTTGGAAATACTGTAATTTTCTCTATTTCTCTGTATAATGGTTTCAATTCCTGTTGAGGAAGGCGAGCTGCCAGGCACAACCACGCAATTTAGTGAGCTTGTAGAGATAAAAGATTGTAACCCCCCAAAACAAACCTTCCTAAAGCACCCTGCGCCTTCGGCCCCTCCCATCCCATTCCAGAAGGATCCAGTGGGCTGAATCCCTGGATTCCTCTGGGTTTAACTTCCCTCCCACCCGGAGCTGAGGCTGCACACATGGAAGGTGTTGCTGTTGGCACTGATGAGCACAAAGCACCTGCTGGGGTCAGACCTTGGCAGGAGATTGAGACATGAGCCAGGAGGTCCCACTGCTCTAGGAACGCTCTGGGAATGCTCTGGGAATGTGTCTGCTGAGCCCAGGAGTCCACAAGGATTATTTCTTCTCAAAGGCAGCTGCAGGTGTTGTCCTCTCCTGACGACGTTCCCATGCGAAATCCTTCCCGGTTTTGTTTTGTCATTCCTGATTTATTGGCGTTATTAAGGAGATACTTTGGGCTGTGCTGTTATCCCTGTGCTGCTCAGCACTGAAATGCCAGCTGGAACTGAGGATGGGAAAGCTGAAGGAATGGTTTTATCTCGTGTGGCTACACCTGCTTTCTCCTCCTGGCCTGTAAATGTGGAACACTGGGAAGCCACCGGAACGTTGGGCTTTTCCAGTAGTGAGATAACCTTTGGAAAACAGCTTTTGTCACTTCTGCCACCTCCCCTGGAGGCAAAGAGCAAAGCATGGGGCTACAAGTCCCACTTCACTGCAATTTCCAGCACCAATTATCCCAAACAATGAGAAACGGCAGCAAAATCTGGGTTGCAGGTGTGACATCAGAGACAGCCCCATCCATCTACTTCCGTGCTGCTTTTGTCCCCTGTGTCTGAGGGGGAAGAAGAGCCTGTTCCATTTTCTGTCACTTGGTAGCTGTGAATGTGAGGATGCTCCTTCAGAGGGGCTGTGCAGAAGCAGAGCAGATCAGTACCTGCAGCTACCTGTGCGTTCATCTTCTCTTTGCACAACTAAATTAAATATATAAATATCTGGGAGTGAATCTGAACTCCTCCTCCTCTGAAGAGCAAACTTCCTTTAATTAAATAGTCTTTTCCTACTGTCTGATGTTAGTGGCATTTTATAATCATACAATTACTGCTTCATTTCAATTTTCTGTTATTTTCAGAGGTCAGGAAGGGTAATATTCCAACATAACCACATTCAGTGAGAGGGTAAGAGCTGACAGGAGTTCTTCCATGGGGTTCTCATCAGTAGATCTTGAAGTGCATTAGAAAAAGTTGGATTTTTGTCTCTGTTTTAAAGGTGATGGGAACCATGGCCCTGTGAGGTTGCCCAGCGTGGCAAGCCTCTCCATGTGTTCTATTGCCTAAACAGCCCATCCGAATGCTGAGCAATAAATTAAAATACAAGATGGAAACACAAAAGCAACAACATTTAATGGTATCTTAATGGAATGAAATCAGGAATTTTTTTAACAACCAAAAAATTTGAAGATATTCCTGCAGAGTTCTGTATTGTGTGTTTGGTTCAAATCATCTCTTGGATGGATTAACATGAAGCTAATCAATAATGTCAATTTACTTTCTAATTAATGAGTGTTACCCTGGGATTTAAATAATTCTCACCTGTCTTGGTGTGACCTGGCTGTTAAAAATGACAAAACCCATCAGTGCCAGGAGCTGCTTTTCCTTTTCCTCTCTGGCAGAGAGAACAGAGGGTGTTTGTGCCCCCCAGGATTCCAAGGAATTGAGTAACGCTGGGGAGGAAGAGTCAGGTGAGACCTCAGTGCCTGCTCAAGGGACAGGAGGAAATGCATCTCATTTCTATCCATCTATAAATGAATGTAAACGACAGCCTGGCCCTGGTTTGGGTTCTGTGTGGCTGTGGGAGCCGGGCAGGAGAATTCCTGCCATGCCCAGGAAGTAAAGTTTCCGTGGTGTTTTCTCGCACATTAGGACACGATTGAAAGATTTGATTTTTTAAATCACATTTTAATACTGTGTTACTAATTCCTGATGCCGTTAGATTTTTTTTTCTTTCTTTCTACTTTTGATGCACTTTTCTGATTTAAAAATCTTTTGGAAATATTGAATATAACTCAAAAGAAAAGAGCTCATAGTAATAATGAAAATATTTTTATAATATTAATTTTATTATAGTTTTGAAGAAAGTATAAATTTTAGTTTTGCATGTAGGGGATATTTCTTTTCCTGTTTATTTAGTGGATTTGCTTCACTGTCACCAAAAGAGCTGCTCTGAGGATTGGCATGAAGAGGTTAATTGTATGTTCTGGGTGTTTCTCTGGGGTGTTGCTCAGTAATTTTTTGAAAAAAGGCATTTTTCAGAACTTCTGCACTGGCCACCTCTGTGGGCACAGCAGGAGCTCCCTGCAGGTGCTCTTGGACACATTTCCCTCTCTGAGGAAAGACAACGTGCTCCAGGGAGCAGCTGCAAATGAGAAATTCCTCCTGACCTTGGAGAAATCCTGGGTAAAACCAACAAATTGCTTGTGGTCAATTAAGAGCTGCTGTCCATGAAGGGAAATTCATGTCTGCTCCTTGCTGCTTTAGGGATTTTCTTGGCAGGCTCTTTGATGGTACAGGGTTTGTAGGTGTCTTCCCAGATTTTTACTGGCTTCTGGCTCTTCCTGGAGCCCAGATTTCTGCTGGTTTCTCCCAAGGCAGAGCATGGAAATGGGAATTTTCTTAACGTGACACACAGAGGGCTGAGTACAATTCAAATGCTAATATGGAGGAACCAAATCTCACAAAGCAGTGTGTTAACATTTGTCTTTATTCACACTATATTTCAAAGGATATGTGCCAAGTCTTGCTTGACACTCAGATCATTCTACATTGTACAAATTCACCCCTGAAAGGCAGAGAGAAGCATTTCCTTTTTGCATAGTTTAAGTCTTTTGATCCCATGGAGAAGTGATTTTTTCCTTACATGACCCCACCTGAGCCAGCTTTGCTGATTCCTCCACTTTCTCCCACATCTCCGTGTTAAATTTCCCTTTTTCAGGGAGAAACTGAACTGAATATATCCAGCAGAGACTGGATAGGGGATTTTTATCCCCAGCTGATTTTATTGCTTTCCTGGGTGCTGGGCAGTCTCTCCTTTACTTTGGAGTTCTTTCCTCTCTTTTCCAGCTTGCCCTGCAAGTGCAGCTCCTCCCTGAGATCAGCTTCAGCTCCTTTTAGACAAAACACAAGTTCCTTTCTCACCTAGTGCTTACTGGAATGTATATTGAGCTCCAGATCTTGCTCAGCAGCTTTAAGGTCTGTGTTTTGCCTGCTCTTGGTCATGGCTGTTGGAATTCCATTGACTTCAGGAACTGTGTTCTCTTGCAGCACCAAAATAGGTGAATTCTCTGTTTGCTCTCAGTTTGCTGAGCCAGTCATTTCCCGCTGCAATCCATTTTCCCCTGGAGAGTTCATCTAAGCCAGGGATGTTAATACCTATCCTGGCTGGCTATTTGACACTGCTCAGCTTTTGCAGGGCTCTGTAACCCACTGCCCTTCCTGCGTGGCCTTCCCTGAGCTGGAGATTCCTTCAAATGCAGCTGGAGAGGAGTTTGTGGCTGCTCCAGGGTGGGATCTCCCTCCATCACCTTGGTCTACTTCAGGCTTGGCCCTGAATCCAGGTTCCTTCTGTCTTTGTGCCTTACTTGTCCCTGCCATATTCCAAGGCACAGGTTTTGAATTCTTTGGCCTCTCCATCATTTGCACCATTCGGATGGATTGAGTGACTTGTTCCTAAATCTCGTTTTAGATTTCCCCACAATCTCTCCCTGCAGATGTTGGTGCTTCAGTGCTCAGTGAAGTGATGCTTTGCTTTTTATGTGCTCAAGCAACACATGGTCTGCAGCCAGCTCCTGAAACTCACAAAGTATTTAAGAATATGTTTAAATGCAAGGTCTTACAGAAAATGCAAATTTATTACTTCTCACTTGATTCTCATGATAGATTTCTGGAAAGTGCTCTGAGGCTTTTTTTTTTATTGGTGCTATCACTACTTTGCCTTCATGCTTATGCTGATTTTCTTTCTTTGCCAGAGCCCCATAACACTTCTTATCAGTAGCTACAATTTCCTGCCACCTGTGGTGGAATATATTTCTTCATTATGAGCTTTTTGCTGCTTCCTCAAGTTTTGTCTTTGATTAGCTGCTATGGAATTTTTACATATCATCATCACTTGTCCTGCAAAACTTGATTATCTGATAGATATGAAAATTGCTGCTTATAGCTTACATTGGCCCAGATCATTTCGTGCCAGTTCTGGTACCAGCACTGACCTGAACTGATGCTAAATCCAGTGTGAGAGAATGTGGTGGAAGGCTGGGTTTTGTAGGGTTTATTTGGGATTTGTGGTCGTGTTTTTTCCCCCCCTTTCCTTAAAGTGAGTGAGCACTGGAAATGCCAAGGCTGGGGTCAGTGCTTTACCTGAACTGGGCTGGAATATAGCAGAGATCACACCTTTTTAGTCTGAGTTTGGTGAACATTTTCTTAATCTTACTTTACATCTCTGTTTTAGAATAATATAATTTTAAGGCTCTCTTTAAAAATGAGAACATTTAGCAGAGGTTTGTCACCCACTATTAAATCTTCCTGGAATGATGTGCTGTGAATCCTTCCGCCCGGACCCAAACAGAAGAGAGCGTAAATTACACTAGATCCTGGATTTATAAATGCAAACATAGGCCTTGCTTTTGTCCATTAAATGGGCTTTTCTGGCCTCAAATTAAAAATCCCGAACTTTTTATTGCAGGAGCAGCTGCCCAGCTCCTCCTCTGTAGCAGGTAGTTTCTTCTCTCCATCAGCATAAAACTGGGTTTGTCAGAGTGTGATGAAAGGAGCATGTGTGTATCTGAAGGCAAATGTAAATTTCTAACATCAAAAAGAGGACTTGGAAACTGCAGATGTGTGGCTTAAACACGGTAGGAGGAGAGGGAAGGAAGGGTTTTGTTTCTTTGTGCTGAGCTCTGCTGGAGCAGCTGGTGCGAGCTCTGTGGAAGAGCTGAAGTGGCGTCGTAGGTGAAGGCGCTGCTGCTGTCTGGGATGCAGTGATCCAGCTGATCCTGCTGGGAAAGCACTGCCCAGGGGGAATGCTGAGGGAAAAAGAGAAGAATCATTTTCTAGCATCTTTATTGATGTTTATATGTTTACACTCTTCAGCCTTACCAAGCCCCTGGGATATAAATTCCAGCTTGGAGGGAGATGAGTCCTCGTTAGTCTTTAGAAACTTGTGTTAGGCAGGAGAACCCTCGAGGCCTGGTCATGAAATGATCCCTGGCACTGCTGGAAAGGCTGCAAGGTTGGCCTCAATGGCCCCTGTGCCCACTTCTCCCAGGTCCTTCTGTCACCTTCTGGGCTGCTCTGGCTGATGACCTTTTGGTTTGTTTGGCTGTTTGCTTTGGGGTTTTGTTTTGGGTTGGTTTCTGTTGTTGTTTGGTTGGTTTATTTATTTATTTTTTTTCCCAAACCTCACTGCTGAGGAATTCTTCCTTTTCCCATCATCCCACAGGTCCCCAGTGTGCCCAGTCCTGCTGGAGCAGGTGGTTCACCCCTGTGAATGTCTCTGTCAGTGGTGCTGCAGAAACAGCACTGAAATGGAAATGAAATCAGTGCCCATCACAACGAAACCCTTTTCTTTTTGGCGTGCAGGCATTTCTCCCCTCAGCTGATTCCTGGGGGAATGACATGGCCATGGAGCATGTGAGGCTCAGGGAGCTGCTGAATCCTCATTCACTCATAAGTTTTTTAAAATTTTTCCTAAATCCCACCAAGTAGCATTCTTGAAAATTAACAATGTACAGTTTCTAAGGAGAGCTAGCAGCACGTTGTTTCTTTCTGGCAAAGCTTAACAAGGAAACTTCTTTTTCCGTCTCCTGTTCCTGAGAGACTTTCTGGATCAGAAGTGGCATCTGAACCAGGGCTTGTAACCACCAGGAGTGGGTCCTTTGTGGAGGAGATTCAGGGAATTGTGGAGAGAGGTTGGTTGGTGGATTTTGCAGGGCGGTGGGGTTGCTTTGTGTGAACAGATCAGACTAGGTTGTGATTTTTGGGAAATCTGGCAAATGGGCAGCCGAGCAGGTGCTGTCAGAACAAAGGGTGAGTGCTCCAGCTCAACAGCCCATGGCAGGGTCCTCTGATGGAAAGGAAGAAAGAAAGGAAAAGAAGAAGGAAGAAACCAACCTGAAGCAATCAAATTACAGACCCAGCCCAACTATTTTAGTCTTTCAGACTAAAGGATAGTGAATTGGGATTGCAAAGGCTAAAGGAGGAGACTGCAAGTGTTCAAGCACAAGATTATTAAGGATCAGAGAATTTTCTATCTGGTCTTCATGGAGTTTGAATTAATTTTGGTAAGATATAGACTGGTAAAAAGAAAAAGTAAAGAAAAGGAGAACCTGAAAAAAAGAATTTCATTGCAATCTGAAAGAAAAATGGCAGAAACAGAAACCCCTCCAAATCATCATTACACTTTGAATATTGAGAATCTAAAGAGGGCTTTAAAGCACTGGGTTTCTTTGCAGCTGTGTGTGTATGAATTCACTGGGGTGCTGGTGTGCCTGTTCATACATGCACTGCTGGAGTTCAGCAGCAGCCCCAAGGTACAGCAAGATTTAAACTTGTGAAAAGCTTCAGTTTTTTCCCATCTGGAGGCTCATAAGAATCCTTTGATTTTGTAGAGAAACCTTGACCATTGTGGTGGTGTTACTTTTTTTCCCATAAACTTTGTACATGACAAGACTTTTGTTACCTCTGTGGTCAAATTTGAGTAAAACAGATAATTTTTATACCACAAATTAAAAAAAAAGTGTAATTTCAATTTTTTTTTCCACTTTGCTTACAAAATGCTTGTTGTGCTCACAAAAGACTCTTTCATTATACAACATTTTAATATCTTGTGATGGTGGTTCAGTCCTTGTCTGTTAGTTGGGAACTGGTATGAATGATTCATTCTGAGCAGCTATTTTGGGGGTACTCACATCATCCTGGATGCAGCTTCACATGAAATGGATGGGAAAATGGGAGTTTGTATCCCTCCTCCACCTCACGATTTAAATGGAAATCCATAACACTTGAGCAGGAGACTGTCATTGGGACCTCTTTGGGAAGAACACGCTTTAAAAATACAGCAGGGAGAAAACAAGGCAGGATCCCAGGAATGGGGAAATGTGGGAAATGGAGGAAACCCTGTGGGCAGTATCCAAAGTCACACTTGGCTTTAAGCCACAGATGTTTGCAGTGCCTGAAGAGAAAATCAGCCAAAGCAGCTCCAGTGAAACTAAAACTGCAGCAAGGCAGAGGAGAAGCTCTGCTTATGTTCTCACACAGTGAAGGAGAAGGATCTGCTTCCAGAGGGGTTTGGGGCTGTTTGTCACTGCTTGGGAAGGATGGAGAAGGAATGGAGAGCACAGGTCTGTCATTAGAGGGCTAAAAGATAACCAGAGAAAGTCACTTTCCAAAGAGAGAAGTCAGATGTTTTATAAAATGGGATTTAAACAAAACCCCAACTTTTTCATCGGGTCATGGTCGCATTATTTTTATTGCTGTGACCACTGGCCTGAAGGTGCTGCCAGTCTGTTCTGTAGTGTGTAAAATTCAGTATTATGAGCAAATGAAACACTGCGACAATATTTATGATGAGTATTTCTAAAGTACAGAAAGCAAATGCACTTTTGCTCCCACACAATCAAAATGCAGCAGTGTATCGAAAAAAATTTATTGCAGCTTTGAATGAGCAGTGAATTTAATGAAACTTCTGTTACACTGGAGTTGGTTCCTTGTTGATTAATGAGAAATAATCCGTATTTCTCAATACAGGAAGAAATCATGTATAAAAATGCAATTTTAATAATCTTTTTTTTCCTGCAAGCTGTGAATGATATAATTTAAGGGTTTTGTTTCATCTCTCTGCAGTGATTATGCTCTTTTTTTGTTTGTTTGTTTTTTTTGTTTGTTTTTTTGTTTGTTTGGTTTGGTTTTTGGTTTGGTTTTTTTTTTTTTTTTTTTTTGTTGTTGTTGTTGTTGTTTTTTGTTTTTATTTTTGGGTTTTTTTTGGTTTTTATTTTGTTGTTGTTGTTGCTGTTTATAGGCTGGAGCTGTAACTTAACCCAAGTAAAAGTCCTGTGATGTTACACTTGCCCAGTTTGACCAGTCAGTCAGCTCTGAATATTCACTGTTTTGTGAGCAGATGGGATTCCGAGTCTGGGCAGAAATCCTGTCACAAGTATTTCCTTCAGTACTTCTTATGTGCCAGTATTTTCACAGCTCTCCTTCCATTCAGGACATGTTTGGTGTGGGGAATCTGTGTCCTGACAAAATATTGAAAGGTGAACAAAGAGAGAGGATGCTCAGAGGAAGGGATAACTTTGTCTTCCCCACACTGTGAGAATGTCTGGCACATTCTTGGTGTGCTCCTGTGTTCTGAGTGGTGATTTCCACCTGGATGAAAGGAAGTTTGGACTCGGAATTTTGAGTGGACAGGGATTAAGGTTTGCTGTGTGGAAAGCAGGAACTGGTCTCAATGAGGAGCAACTCTGTGCTCAGCTTTGTTGCCACCAATAAATGAGTTGTCCCCACATCAGTCCTGGATTGCTGTAAAAGAGAGATTTTCTCCTAATAAAGCTGTAATAAATCCAAGGAAGCCTTGCCAGTAATTTTACAATGCCAGTCCCACGGAGTTCTAAGGCAATGCAATCCACAGTATTTATAGAACTTCATTAAACATCACACCTGTCAATTCCCCATCAAATTGAGGACAGGGAACGAAAGCAACTTAAAATGAAGAAAAGCAACTCTGCCATGAGACCTTAATGATTCTTTCCATGTCTTAAGTACAGTCCCTGGGATTATTCTGCTAATTTCCTTCCTCTAATTATTTGTTAAATGAACTTATAAGGTGGTGGTGTACATTAGACTGTAAATTGTTTGGCGCTGGAGTTGTCTGGTTGTGTGAGTTTTGATAGACAAGACATTATTGGCCATAATAGCATTTATATATCTGGATATTTATATATCTGCCATCCAGGATTTAACAGCTCCTTCTAATAGATCGCTAAAATTTCATTTCTGTGATTTTTACCTTTTTTCTAAAGTAGTCCTTTCGTTCATATTCTGAAACAGAAGGAAATTCTCCTAGAAGCAATTCTTTACCAAACTCTCTTCTGGGGAGAGCTCCTATTGCAAAATGCCCGATATCTTTACTGCAACTGATTGAAAAGTGCAAAAGGTCAAAAATGTCCTAATGCAGTTTGGAAATCAACGTGTCAGCACAGCACATTTCGGAATAGCTCCCAGGGCTTTGTAGAAATTGCATTTTTCCTTTTTGATTTTAATTTTATACCTGGAAAGGATTAGGGGAAGGATTCAGCTGATGGCTGAGTGGTAAAACAGAAAATATTTTTAGAATGGAAGATTCACATTGGAAATGATTGGGACTCAGAGGGATGTGGTATAAGGAAATACTTATGTAGTTTAATTATGAGTAATAATTAGTGAGTGATGTAGGCAAAGCATTTTTAGCGAATTTTTTCCCATTCCCTATGCCAGCTCTCCGTGTTTGTTTGCTCCTGGTTAGTGCAATATTATCCTTGACCTTGTTCCCTTGTTGAAGAGACATCTCACAGCAGAGTATCATCCAACCCAAAATATCATTTCCTAGAGAGCAATATTGAGTCATTGATTTAGTCACTCACTCTGCCTTTCCTTCACCTATCATCTTGCCAGAGCTGCTCCCTGGTGACAGTGACCTTGCAAGATGACAGATTAATTCCAGCGTCTGGGAATTTGTGCAGGCTGCTACTCAGTCTGCTCTTTTACAATGTGTGTGTACAAAATGTAATATTTTTTAGTTCATTAAAGCAGTTTAAGTTTGACCAACCCAAACTCGAACGCAGGAGAAGCTTTAAAAGCTCATCCTTTTTTTTCCTGCTCTCTGCTCTTAAGTCCCTCCTGTCACCTGAAGATCCTTTGCCTCCAGTCTGTTCGGTGGCACAGCGGAGCAGCAGTCACGGAATTCTTGCAGGGCCTGGCATCCACCCAAAACGTGTCACAAATCTCACAATGAGTGAGGCTGTGGGGTCCAAATGTCACCTTGTTGATGTCACCTGTCGGGAGGAGCTGCCTGGTGCAAAGAGCCTCATTTCAGGGCAGTGGATTTGGGCTCTCCAGGTCCCTCTGGGAGAGAGTGCCTTCAGTAGCTGCTCTTAGAAAAACAGCCACAACACCTCCAGTCCTCCTGGCTCCTCCCCAAGATCTCTGTGACAGCTTAACTGCTTTGATTTTAATCAAAATGACTTTTGGGAAGCTGCTTCACTGTCACTGATTAATGTGGCAGTTTTA
Organism: Machaerirhynchus nigripectus; assembly: GCA_013397975.1. NCBI lineage: Eukaryota > Metazoa > Chordata > Aves > Passeriformes > Dicruridae > Machaerirhynchus > Machaerirhynchus nigripectus. Next base: position 727,038 of record VZRQ01004751.1, on the reverse strand, counting down.
AAATGGGATTTTTAGAATGGAATTTAAGGAAAGTTTTTAACCATTTTCACAGCCCTGATGAAAACTGTTCTGGGGTTTGCAGCCAACCTGTTTTGGTTTGGGTTTGTTTATTTGTTTTTAACTGATCCATATGGTCGTTATAAACGCATGGTACAAAAGGTGCTGAGAGGAAATATTAATAACTGGGAGCACATAACTTCACTAAACATTAACTTTGCAGTTGTGCCTATGCCAGTGCACATTCTATTGGCTGTTGTGGGAAAAGCTGTGAGAACTTAGAAAAAGAGGCTGTAACTTCTGAGGGATACAGAAAATTCTCTTTTTGTGCACACCATGGAGTTTCCTGAGCAGAAGTGATTTATGTTTGATTTTGCCCAGCAAATATACACACTGCATATAGATGTTCTCCACTGGGACACTTCCATTGAGTTTAACAGCTTGAAATCAGACAGGGAGGAGTCATCATCCATGGCACGAACACCTTCTGGTGGAAGGGGATGATTGACCTTGGGGAGGTTTGGTGGGGTTGAGATGCGTGGCTGCTCGATCACAGCTTCAGCTGATGGAAAACTGGGGTTTGGCCTTTTTGGTTTCACCTCCATGGGCCCAGTCCTGCCTTCCTCTGGCTCCTGCCCTCGCCTTTCAGCTGATCCAAGTCCTGCTGAGACTTCAAAGAGCCCAGGGTGGGAACAGCCTAGCCAACACCTAAAGCCCTGAAGTTGAAAGAAAAGCGCTTGGAGAAGAGTTTCATTCTTTAAAATTGAGGATGTGTGGTTGATTCTGTTAAAAGAACTCCTTAATGCAGCAGCTGTGCTCCATCCTTCCCAGGGACAGCAGACATTCCATAAGATCACAGGTAATTTAGCATTGGGATTAATACCCAGTGAATGTTCTGTGGTTAATGCAGTTTCAGCTACATTTGCATTAAAAGGAAAAGCTTCAGTTTTTCATAATTTCCCTCATCCTGTTTTATTTTTCTTTTAAGAAGAGTCATTATTGCAAAAAGCAAAACCCAAACTTGTGTGTCTTTGTGAACTCAAATTTGCATTTGAGCTGTTGCACCAGTTGGCTTCCAGTTGGGATTTTCTTATTCCTGGGGCTGATGGACTCTCAGCACGCTTGCTTGGGCAGTGATGATGGCCCAAAGGAGCAGCAGTTGAAATGAAGATCCATGAAGGAATATTTGTTGACAAAAGCAGAAAAAGAATCCCATTCCCTTCTCCTTGAGCATCACTTCTTTCCTGCATTTAACCCTGCAGTGAGCTGGCTGGGGAAGGGAAAAAAAGCAGAAACAGTCAAAAGCAGAGCTTCAGGAAGACAGAAATGACATTTCTGTAAATCCAGGTCTCTGCAATGAATGTCTCTGAGGTGAAAACAAGCCCCAGTGGTCCCACGTGGGGAGCAGGGAGAGGCTGCTCTGAGGAGGAGGATGTGGCACAGCTCTCGGGCAGGAGGCAGCTCCTGGATCTGCTTGGGTGTGCTCCACTCTGGCTCTGAGAGATGCTTAACCTCCAAACTGAAACGTTGCATGGTTCACATCGTCAAAGAGCGTAGAAAGGAACCTGTAGAACCTGTATCCAAGCAGGAAGATTAAATGAAACAAAAAATTAACGGTTTTTCTGTCGTGAGATTGTTCTTGAGTGAGGGAGCAGTGTGGCTCTCACAGAGACGTTAATTTGGGTCACGAGGTTTATTTACTCACCTCTGAGTGAGAAATCTGAGTGTACAGACACTTCAGAGCAGGGGCAAACCCACAGCTCCACACGGCAGAGTTGTGCAGAGGTTAAATTTGTGATTCTGGCCGGGTCTCATCTAATGTGATAATTACCTTCGGCACCTTTGTGTCTGGGCCTAATTCATCTTGCAAAGATAAGGTAATAATTTACCACTTAACCTCATTCTTCATGTGCCAAATAACACAATTGTACAATCAAAACTTAGATGTTCAAGTTGGGAGTAGGGAATGGAGGCCAGTGTCTTGGGCAAAAGCACTATTTGGACAGGAAAATATGCAGGAGTAGGGGGAAATTTTCCCTCAAAACAAGTCTTGCATTGGGATTTTTAGTGGCAAGCTGAGATTTGCTGCGGCGAGACGTGTCCAATTCTCCAGCAAACATTTGTGGATTTCCAAAGAGGCCATGGTTCAGGCAGTATCTCTGTGCCTTCGGTGGCATTTTATGGTAGGCTCTATAAAGTTACATGTGCCTGGTTAATTTTTACTTTTGTACTATGGCTCAGGCACACTTTGGGCAAATAGGCTTCGATAGAGGCTAAAATCCCCAACTCCCACCTGAGACAGCCTTTAGTGTATTTGAAATAGGAGTGGCACAGGTTAGGCCAGATAAAGAGGGGGATATTTAAGAATTCCCGAGGTGAAGGAGACTGTAATTGCTACCTGGCACCTGAAGAGGAGATCTAAGTGTAGTCGATAGCTGTGTTGATGATTTCTCCATTAACTCCTGTGTGTGTGAGTTCTGTTTACAGCTGAATAATTGTTTATATGTAAATAAAGCTATTGCGTCTTTCTTTCCCTCTGTAAGGACAGTTTTAGCTTAATTACGTTGGAGAGAGATGTGCGGGGAGCTGGGGAATGTTCATCTTGTGATTCATTTTAAATTTGCTTCCTGTTTATTTGCTACTTGCCACACTTAATTGAGTTGGGGTTTTTTTGTGTTTTTTTTTTCTTTCTGCATGGAAAAAATGTGCATTCTTTCCTTCTGGTTTTAATTTAATAGGTGACATTTTCATTCTTTCTGGAGAATTAATTAAGGTGAATTGTAGCTTCTTTTCCAGGCACCCGAGTGGGCTGAGATACCGCTGTCATTTCTCGTTGTGGCTGTTTGGACAACTGTAGGATCGGTTTAGAATTAATCGTATTTTTGGGGCTTTTTTTACGGTGTGAGAGAAGAGAAATCATGAATTAATCTCTTCAGTGGACCTTGGCTCCTCTCACAGCAAAGTTTCCCTCCTGGAAATGCTCGGTATTATGTCAGCTCCCTAGAAGTGCTCATTATCACCTACACACTGGGTGTCAAGTGATGCTTTCTAAAGAGATTAGCACCTTTTCCTCCTCCTCCTCCTCCTCCTCCCTCACGCTTGCTCAGCTAAGGAGAAGAAAATCCAAATTACCGCAGCCATCCAGGATGGGAGATGGAAAATAATGCCCTGATTTGGTTGCCGTTTCAAGGAGAGATCCGGGATGTGATTCCTCCTCAGCAGCGCTTTTGTGCTGACCCAATTTCACCTGACGTCAGGAGCTTTAGCACGAGAATCCTGAGCAGAGCGGGGTTTGAGTCTTCCAAACCCACTCTGCACACCCGGGGTGCTTCACTGGGGAAATGGGTGCTGTAAGCCAGGCAGGCAAGGAAATCCAGACACTCTTTCCCTCTGGAATAGGGAAGGGAAGCAAAACTGCGATCAAAGTAACAATAAACCCAGATCCTAACAGAAGGGGACTTTGAACCACAAAACATTTTTTTGGGGTCTGTTGTTCTTTGTGGCTTCTGTAATACACCTACACCTCTGAGAAGGTTTGGCTGGTTGGGCCCTTATCAGTTATTTGCCAACCACCTGGCAAGAGCCACTCACACTTCTATTATAAGGGCAGGATTTTGGTGTTTTTTACCAGGCAGGACTGAAAAAACCAGACAAAATTACGCAGATTAAGAAGTTAAAAAAAAAAAAAAAAAAAGGAAAATTTCCATTTACTTTTTTCCACAGTTGATATCCCATTCCCTTGGACACTACCTGTGCCTGCAGTGAGGATACTCAGAATGAGAAAGAATGGATCACAATGGAAAAAAGTGAATAAAAACATTCCAAGCAAAACACGCTTTTTTTGTACCAGGAATGCCTGCTTCTGTAGAAAAGGAAGAATAGCAGCGTTCTTTGATTTCAACTGTGTTTACAGTGGTGAAAGAGAGACATCAGAACGAGCTTTTGGGAAACAGGACATGCTGCCACACTGGAAAAGTGCAGGGAGCAGGAGGAGGAGGAGCATTTTCTTTCCCATCTCTTAATTTCTTTTTAAATTTCCAGCCATGCTAGCCAAGCACTCAGTCTGGATCTTCCTGCTGAAATCTGCACTGAAATAGTTCTGAAAGCTTTTACGTGGTTTTTGCTTCCTGTTTAGAATCACAGGATCACTAGGGTTGGAAAAGACCTCCAAGATCGTGGAGTCCAAACTTTGGACACCACCTTGTCATCCAGCCCGTGGCACTAAGTACCAGCTCCAGCTGTTTCATGAACACTTTAGCATTCCTTTGAAAATGACTGGGATTAAGATTCCCTGATTCTGTCTATTCCTGCTTTAAGCAGGCTCCTACGGCCAGGACTGTGAGATGTTTGGGATAATGCATCCTAATAAATAAAAGGCTGGGTTCCTTAGACTGCAAATTCAAATTCTGTGGGGAAATACAGTGACACCAGCAGTCTGGGCAATGGCATTTCAGCCTTTTCCATGGAATTTCCATGTCAGAATGTTTAATAGGTCTGTCCCGCTTGTTTTTTCTGGAGGGTTTAATTTTTTTGGAGCTGAGGTTCTTCAGCTTGGCCTTGGGCAGAGATGCAGGCACTGCACTGGGATTTGGGATTTGTGGAGCAAACGGGAAACGGTTCTGGAGATGCAGAGGGAGAGGTCCCTCTGCCAGTGTTTGTGTGTGAGCAAAGTGTGCAAGTCCTTCCCCACAGAAAGCAGGGCTGCCAGCAGTACTGCTGGTTTTCAGCTTCAAGCATTGGGCAGAGGGATAAAACAAACTCTTCAGATAGTGCTTGTTACCAGGAGCTCGTAGAAGACAGAAACAGGCGCTGTTAGCAAAAAACCCCGAATACTGGAGGGTTTTATGGCATTCAGGAAGCATTGCTCTTAAAGGTCTTTTCCAGCCTAAATCATTCTGTATGTGGGGCTCTGAGGAGCTGCTCCAGGGTTCTTCAATGCCTACAGAAGTTGTACATCCATGTCACACAAAAAGGGTGTGTGTGTTCTGAAGAGTGTTGGGTTTTGGTTGTTTGCTTCGGGGGTTTTATAGGATAACCCAGCTGAAAGCTGGGAATATAGTTTTATATCTGAATATAAATATAAATATTTAATATATATAAAACTGGGAATTCAGTTTTATATCTGAGATCTGGAAATGCAGTTAAATTTAATAGGGGTAATTTTAACACAGGGAGCAAAGAATATGGGGTGTGGAAGGTAAGCCAGAAAAAGATCAGCTGCTTCCTGAGATCGTCCAGAAGACCTGGGGCTGGGATTCCTTCAGACCTCAGTCTTGTGTTGACTTTTAAGGCTTGATAGGTTGATGTTCTGAGATTTGACCAGAATGTGTGTAGGTTAAAAACTGAGAGAAAGGCCCCCTGAACTGTTTTGAGGATTTTCCAATCCATGAAAATAAGAGAAAGTATTCAATATTTTTTAGAACTCACTGGAAAAAGTCTCTAGTCCTCCTCATCTCTGTGTTACATTCAGTAAAACATGGAATATTGAATTTACTCCTCTGAATTTTTGCTGCAATGTAATAGAATGCAATAAATTCCCGAGTGATTTGGCTACTTAGTATTTATTTTGTATTTACCCAGTAGATTGTGTCTGCCTATGGAAGGCCTTCAGTCGTGAGAGTTTATCTGAGTATTTAGCAATCTTCTGTTTGGCCTCGCTGGATATTTGGGAGACGATCTATCATGGATATATTTAGGAAGCGGACATGGTGAAATGAAATCATTTGGTCAAGGTTACGGGGAGAATTCGAGATGGATGTTGAGATTAAGCCTAGATCTTCCTAGCCCTGAGCTAATCCTGTTGCTGCATGGTCGCCCTGTGTTTGAAATCTCTTCTGTCATCACGGGCTTGTTTGTGGCTTTGGCTGAGTTTGCCCAGCCACAAAGTGCCCGTGGTACCCAAGTGGGGACACTCGCAGAGGCTGCTGAACGAGCAGCCCCTCTCCCCCCACCCCGACTGCTGGGCAGAGCAAACCCCTCCTCCTGGAAGAATTCCCAGTTGTTATGCAAGTTTAGAGCTCAGAGGAGCCTCAGTTAATGGTTCAGTTGGATGGAGAGGAAGCGCTTTATTCCCAGAAAGTATCCTGAAGGCAGGGTCAGTAGGAGGGGCGGAGCTGGGCTGGGAATTGAAGGTGCCACAGACCTTGGTGCCAGGCAGCCGCCACCAGAGGGGTCAGTGCAGAGGTGAGGAGAAGCCTGCAGAGCTCTCCAACTTGGCTTTTAAGTGTCTGGCTTGAGTCCTGATCCCAGAATTGGGGCAGCGTGGAGCTCAGCACAGACCAATTGCTCAGCTCTTCACTCCAGGATTTTCCAGGATGATATAACCGAACATAAGCTGTGCTAACTCTCATTCTTTTACAGCTAAATATACATCTCTGGAGTCTTGTGGAGCTTGAGCTGATTGTGTGGTGGTGGAGAGGCAACATTTTATGTAAGGCGTGTGTAGGAGATCTGAGAGAGATCTCCACAGGGATCATATTAGAGCCTGTGAATGTGGGAATGGTTATTTACAGCTGAAGCATGGGGTGAGAGAGGAAGGGATAAAGGGTCTGAATCTCTCTGTTGCATTATCCCCAGAGAAGTGCTCAATATCATGCTATGTGCTCAGTATCAACTGAAGTTGATACCTGATTTCATTAGGTGCCATATTTATAAATGATAAGCTATTGGTTTGAAAATGAAATTTCTAAGTTCACTTTCAATCTTGAAGTTTCAAGCCCTTAAAAAAATGAAGTTCCAGAGTTCTTTAAGGTTATCACTAAATCTTTTTAAAACTGCATTACTTAAACTTAACTGGATGCTGGTTTTGCTGTGTCCAACAGCAAATTATTTAGTTCCTCCTGCTGGATACACCAGTCACTAATGGTGTTTAAAAATAATTACTTGGATTGGTTGTGTAGGGATAGAAAAATGTGCCTGAATAATGTTCATTGCCTTGTACTGGTTAAACATTCCCTTCCTAGAGGCTGAAATCCCTGCCTCGCTGCTCTCATGCTGATTCTGCAAACACACCCAGAGTCTTTCACTGATGGAACACCAGTGCAATCACTTTCCCTATTCATGTTGCCCAAATAAACCATGTGTTTAGGTTTTCTCATAAACCAGGAGAAAAGAAGCCAGATTTTCTTACAAGTGAGGTAATCTTGTTCTTTACAGACAGTGATTTCAGCATTTATTATTATTTTTGCCTTCCAGGAAACACAGGATCAAAAACTCGTATAAATTAAATATCCTGGTGTAGACTCTTTCAAGCTGTTATATCTCTGATGTGTATAATTCATGCTTTTCCAGTGGCTTCCTTAAATACCATATTGAAGGATTTTAGATGGTCCTTCATAAGCCATGGCCAGCCTTCCTTCCGGGGCATTCACTGAGTTTCTTTCCTCAGTTGTTTTAGAAGTACCTCCTTTTACACCCATTGAAATTATATCCTCTGAAAGAAATTAACTTCTTCTGTTCTTAATAATGTGATAGACTTAACTTCTGTGTAATTATATATAACTTATTTTTAGTTTGGACTGCGAGGCAGCAAATGATGTAAAATAAAGTTTCCAGAAGTGTCAGAATTTTTTCAAAATCCTGTAAGGAGGAAGAAGAGGCATCCCAAAGATGATTTCCCAACTGTTTTAGAGGATAGACACAGGAAATGGTTCTTTTTAATTCCCCGGGTAACAAATGATCATTCTTGAGTCTGTTTCCTCTGGAAACTCTTCTGGACTCTGGGAAGGGCTTTGCTGGTGTCAGTGGCACGACTACAGGTGACATGAGTGATTGGTTCCTACAGATGTGCTGTGGGACGGGTGTTCTGGGGTTCTGTGTATGAACAGGACACTTGTTTGGCCACCAAAGGGTCTTTCTGACAGCCAAAGGATACCTTTTTCTCTTGGGACCAATTTCTCTGGACAACTGGAGGGCTCTGTACCTCTATGAATTAAAAGCTGAGCTGTGGCTGTGTCCAGCACCGTGTCCAGTCCCTGTGAATATTTTCCCAGCCAAGCCTGGGAATGCACACTCTGTTTCCTTCCCAGCGAGTGAAATTGCCTTTGGGCACTCGAGGTGCTGTTCCTTGTCCTGCTGAGTGCCCTGAACGGGAGCGGGATCAGGTTCCTGCAGAGGAACATCCCGGGCAGCTCGGACACGGTTTGGGGCTCCCAGACTGGCTCTGTGGGGTCCCCAAGGCAGCACCAACAGGGGACACTTCAGGTGGCACCTGGGCTGCTGCCAGTGCTGAGGGCACCCAGGGGAGCATTCCTTAAGGGGGACCCCGGGATCTCTGTAAAACAGGGAATCAAAGCTGACAGCTTCTCTAAAGTGTTTCCTTGAGAAATCATTGTCTTTTTAAAGATACTTGAGCTTGGCATTCAGATGTTTCTGTAGAGAATTAATTACTTGAAAATCAGTGCAAGCAGACATCATCTCAGTGGTTTGGGGAAACTATGAGTCTTCTCTCCCAGTCACAGAAGTTACCAAAAATTCCCTTATTTTAAAAGTAGACTTCTGAAATATGTTTTGTTATGTATTTTATTATTTTATCTCTTACACATATTACGATCTTCAATTGTTGCTCCTGAGCTAGAATTAATGAAATGGCAAGAGGAAAAAAACCTCAGTGGGATTTAATTTTACGAATAATGTGCTAAGGGTTCTCATCACTACTTTATCTAAATATAAGGCTGTGAGCATCTCTGGTGCTTGTGAATTAGAGGATGTTTGGAAGCTGCAGCAGCTCCCGGGAAACCCAATTTTCCTCTCCACAGATCGAAGTTAGGAGTATTAAATATAATTAATATGGAATAGCTGTGTTTAACTGTTTTATGGTATGTAAGCACAGAACATTTGGATGTCTTTAGTGAACTAAGCCGAGGACACGATGCAGGACTGCACAATTTATTTTTATCCTCAAGGTCAAGTAACATCTTTGAGCACTGACATCAGTGTTCAAGAAATATAGGTCTTACTACACAATTCCCTTCAAGGTTAGGAATGTCCCTGTATGTGTTATATATGCACTCAAATATCTGCATTACTGGTTATCTCCTTTTCCTTGGGCTTTTGAAAAGAAAAGCTGTGTATTTTTACAGACTGGAATGTCTGACTTAGAGAACAAAACTCCAAGATACGTAACAGAGGTATGAAGTTGATCTTTGTAGGACAGTGGTGTGTTGAAGAAAAAAAGGCCATTTGTATAAAGAAATTAAGGAATCCTTCCAAATATGGGAATTCCCAAGAAGAAATGTGGATTAAAGTAGAATTTGTGCTTATCAGGTGGTGCTGGACACTTTCAAAATTATTAAGCTGAAATGGCAGATGAATTCTTAATGGTCTTAAATTATCAGCCCATGCATAAACCACCTTGTAACACTTTAAAGAAGAGGCAAGAATGATGCTCTTCTGGCTTTTACTGGCTTACAAGTGCTTCAAACTCTCCCTCTTATCTTCCCTTTTTTGGAGTGATTCAAGCAAACTTTGCAGATTTATTTTCCCTACCTTCCAGCGAGGCTTTTGTATTTATTTACGAGTAAATTACTTTTTTTTTTTTTCTTTCAATTTTTTTCATCCATTATTTCTGTTCCTGGAGATCAGGAGGGATGTGGCTGATCAGGTGAGGGCACACACCAGGGACCCAAGGAGGAGGGGTGGTTTCTGCCAGCCTCAGACACGCGGAGGCTGTTGGGATTTTATCACCATAATCTGCTGGTTTATGACTGGACATTAAGACATCCAACAGATTTATTTGGAGCAAAAACCTTGCTAGGAGATCATGTCTGTGAGTTAGGCCTGGAGGAGGGGGATGGTGATGTTGGTTGTCCAGATGGACAAGTTCTGGGTGAGGCCTTGAGATCTGGGCTCTGGAATTTGTCTGCTGGTCCTGGAGCACTTCCTGTTGGTCCCTGTAGCCCTGTGGAGGGGAATTTGGCTGGATTTGGGATGTGAGCTGACAAATGACCCACAGTGAAATAAATCATCAGACTTTTATTTCCCCTGCAAAATGCCGCGTCCTGTTCTCAGTGCCCAAAACAAATTGTTGCTGGTGTAGAAAAGAACAATTCTGGCTCTGAAGAAAGGGAGGTGAAAATGCAGTCAATAAATCATTCAAAATTTAATCAGTAGATCATTCAAACCTCCCAGGCTGTGCTCTCTGGTAGGTTAAACCTGGCTGTGATCCAACCACGGCCAGGAGTTGGGCTCGATGCTCCGTGTGGGCCCCTTCCAGTGCAGGATATTCTGTGTTCTATGAAGTAATGACTGGTTTGGGTTCCTCCTTGATCTTTTGGTTCTTGTACTTCCTGGCTCCTGTATGATGTCCTTGGGGGATAGGGCAGGTTCTTCTGTGCATCGTTTGCCCCTAAATCCTTTCTTGATCCATTTCTAACCGAACACAATGAGTTGTTTTTTGGTTTTTTTTTTAACTCTTCCTGAAGGAATGGAACCTTTCCTCTCAGTGAGGAATCTGCAGCACATCAGTGTTGTTGGTGAAGGATAATTTTAAAATAATGGACAGTTTGAAGGATTATTGAGCTTAGGGAAATACTAGAAAGTCAATTTTGTTTGGATGTGAGATTATTCTGGCCTAGATATTGAGGGTGTTTTTTCTCCAATAACGTTTTTGTTCACATGTTCACTCTTCTGTGCTGGACAGACTCTTTTACTCTCCAACAATGTTTTGGCAAGCCCTAAGCTCAGCTACTTCAAAAAGTTCTGATATTTTGGCAAAATGTTCATAACTATTGTTTCATAGTATTGAATCTGGGGTTAAGGAACAGCTCGTGGATCTTCAGGATGTGGCTCAGTCTGGAAGCCAAGGCTGACACCCAACTAATTTCCATTTAGAGTGTACTTTTATTTCCTATACTGAGTCTATTTATTACAATAACATTTGTGTCTTGTGTTTAGTTTAATATTTAATAATGTGAATAAGTATTTTTGTGCAAATGTTATGGTCTGTCTGTAAGTAAATTTTCTATAGCAATAATTCTCGAAGTCTTCTTATTGTAAAGCTCATTCTTTGCTAAAGAATTTGAACACTTCTTTCAAATCTAGGTACAATTGTGAATACAAATTTTGAGTTCCTATAGGAGAATAAAAGCCACAAACGGCCATTGTGATAATTTCAGATCAGGTTTGACTCCATAGGTGCTTGAACCCTTCGAATGGCTTTTGTGAGAGTTACTGCCAGATGTTGCAGTGGGATTGAAAGGACCAATTTATTGAAGTTCACACATTTTTTTGTTTGTTTTGGCTGAGGTGGAGCCATTCTGTCAAGTCCTGCCATGCAGGGAAGGACGGGACCGGTGTGAAACGTTTGGGGCCGAACCAGCGTGCTCCAGCCAACACCAGTGCACCCTTCCAAGGCTCTGGGCCCAGTGTGTGAGTTCCCACACTGGGTGGGGTGGCGGTGCCAGCCCGGGTGACAGCAGCAGCACAAAGTGACCGGTTTTCCCAAGCTGCAGGTTGTGGCACAGGGAAGAACATCCCAGGTTCTCAGTGATTCGTGTGACAGGCGAGCTCCAGCTTCTCCTTCCACGCGGAGGAGCACCAAGAGCTGCGTGGCTTTGTGGCCCTGCAGTGAGGAGAGCCCCTGGTGCTGGGCTGTGGGGACACCCTCCCGAGGACGTGGCTCCGGGCTGGCCCCGAGATTCCCGGGATGGGGCTGGGGGCTGCCCTGGGGGCTGCCCGTGTGCCCACATTCCCCGGGCAGGGTGATCAGCAGGTCCCAGACACCCACGGCTTAACAAAGCTTACCAGGTCAGATTGCTTTGCCCACTAAGCTAAACACAGGCTTTTATCTCATTGGGAAAACCCTCTCCTCAACAGGAGGTAATCGCTGCAGGTGCTTAATTACTAGAAAATGTGTATCAGAGTTGTTTGCTGAGCTATCAGAAGTCCTTTTTTCATAGTTTGTTAAAATTCTGTTCGCCCTTTTGAATTGTTGAGAGTGATTGACCCTTGTCCCACTGTTGTTTCCCTTTATGTTAATAATTTGCCTTTATTAGAGTAATAAATAAGGCTGATCCAGGCTTCAATTCGGAGCCATTTGACAAAAAGGCTACAATGGGAGCTACTGTGTCAGCCTCATGAGATTTACAGTCAGGAGACCAAGGTATGTAGGAAAAGTCCACATATTGAAGAATGAAAGATTTAAGTTCTCAAAGAAGCATGCATTTCCTTAATAATATTAATAACAGTCCATATTTGTAATTTAATACTCTGCTATTATTTCTTACTGTCTAATCTGAAATATGACTGGAACAGTTGAGCAGTTTAAATAGAATAATGGTGGGTTTCTTTTTTAAGGTGCAATCCAAGGTCATGATGTGACCTGGCTGTGAAAGGGGGTACTTGAGGTTCATACCCTTGTCATAGTCATACACAATTTCATGACAAAGGATGCGCCTTCAAACTCATCCTGCTCAGAATATTCTTTTCAAATGGAAGATAAGTGGTTTCCTGAACAGAAGTTTAGCAAATAAGAAGGAAAAATAACCTTTAGAACATTGAGGTAGTATTTGGCATCAGTGATATCAGAAGAAGGTACTGAACCAAAATTCTGATTCCAAATTGTTTTTTTCTAGGAGAATAGTTCTGGTGCAGTAGAGGGATGAGTCCATGTAACCTGTTTACTTGGGCAAAATTTCACCCCTATTTCCAAACATCCTTTAAAGTCAGGTTGTCTGAAAACTGTAGTTTGATACGAACTGATGTGACCCCTTTTAATTGTACAATCCTATAATTTGTATTTAAATTAATTTGGACTAAATTTCTAATCTGCATCAGGACCAGTGATATGAGACTGCAGGGGAAGAGTAGCATTTCCTTCCAGAACACAGGGAAGGGAATTCCTACAGCAGAAACCTCGAATTACTCGAGTCCCTCTCCCAGTATCCCTGCTTTATGTTAAGTAAACAGATTAATGCTGGAAGGAAGTTGGCACAAATCCTGTTCTGCGAGCTGGCAGTTTATGGGGTTTAAATGCCCGTGGAATGAAAGGGGGATTCCTCTACTGCCCATCCACTGTTTCTGGAAGTTGTGGCACCCTCACAAGGTTGCTCTTCAAAGCTCTTGTCATGCCACTCTGCTGGTTAAGATTCCTTCTGAGTGTCGATAGGTATTTCCTCTCATCTGCATGTGAGATGGCAGATTCTGTCTTTAAGCTAAAAAGAGGGTGCAATGCTGGTATAACGCGGGTTTTGTGTTCTTAGGCCTGTCTTAGGCTGTTGAGAAGCGGATTTCAGCAGTGGATTCAGGTTTAGCTGGATCAGATGTTGCAGATCCTCACTCTGGCCAGGGCAGATCCCTTTGGAGGAGGCTGCTAAGATGCTTCTCTGTCATTGCTGTGCTTAGGCTGTGGCAGTGAGCCAGGTTTGCTTAGGCTTTACTGGGAAGCTCAGGCCAATTAATGCTTCTTACTCAGATTTTTTTTTTGTTGTTGTTGGAAAGTCTAATGACCTTTCCTTTTGCTTGGGTGATCCTGGGAGCCTGGTTTTGTTTTCTGAGCACTAAAGCTGTGGCAGGGACAGGGACAGCAATGGCAGCCCAGCCTTGCATGCACCTGCTCTTTGTGGGCACGGCTTTTAGGTGGTGAAAGAAGAAAAACTGGAATATTTGTAGATATCAGATGGTAGAGATTGAAGGGGAGGGGAGAACTGCAGTGCTGGCTGGCTGGTAGTTTTCCTTTCAGATATTGAGAAAGTTGGGATGCTGGTCAAGGGAGTGAGCTGATCGAAGCTGCAATAATTTATCAGTCAGAGCAAGTGGTAATTTGTTCAGGAAAATAAATGTGGCAGATAAAATAAAGAGTTCAAGGCAACCGTGAGCTTCCCCGGTTTAAATCACACAGCGAATGGTTTGGCTTGGATGGGAGCTCTGGGGCTCAACCAGTCCAAGCCCCGTGCCTGGATCAGCCCCAGAACTTCCCCCAGCACAGCCAGGTGTGCCCAACACCTTCCCCCCCAAGGGCAGGCAAGGGTTAACCAAGCAACCAATTCCGAAGCGCTGTAATTTAAACTCGGGAATACACTGATTCCATAGTTAGGGGAACTGAAGCACAGTGGGATCAAGTGACCTACTAACATCTCCCAGGCAAGAAACAGCAGGGCGAGTCCTTGAATGGGAGCGTTCCGAGGTGCCCCTTCTCCTCTCCTTTTACTGGGTCGTTGCTTCCCAGGATAACAGCGATGGCGCAGCTCGGGAGCGCAGGCTGTTTCCTTGCAGAACCATTGCTGCACGCTGTTCCCAAACTGGAGAGACACCGAATCTGAAAACAGGTTCAATTCTTGTTTTTAAACCATAGCAAGTGAGGTTTAAAAATATGAGAGGCTGCCAGCCTGCTGTTCTAGTTTAAGTATCTGGGTTGTGATTAGGAAAATATTAAAAATCTGCTACTGCTTTCCAGTGCCATTCCTCTGATTGGACAGCCTCACTGGAAAGGAGGTCTTGGTCCCCAAGATCCTGAAAGAGGAATTAAAATTATGTTCCTGTGTTTCCTGTCATTAATTATCTCAGAAAGTCCTTGAAATGTTCTCATGGTGTGTATCACCAGCACATATAGAATTAAATTTTTTTCCAAAGAAACTAGGTAGGCTCTTTTGCTTCCAAATATAAATTGTCAGTTGAAATTTTACTGGGGAAACTATTTTTTCAAGTTGCAGTTCAAGCTCAACAGCTAAAGTCTCATTTCTTCTACATCCCATAAGCGTTGTCGTGTTTTTTAAACTTAGTCCCAAAGAGCATCTTCCTATTTTCCATTCCATTTTTCTGCTCCATTTCCGCTCCTTGCCCCCAAGTTAAGGTGTTGAATTGTTCTTCTGTCAGAGCTAAATAACATGCTGCTGAATGCTTTAATAGGCATGAAGATGTGCTGACAAACCCTCATTTCAGATGGTGTCTTGCTTTGCAGGGCTTTGCTATTAAATTTGATGATGAAATATTTCGAAAAAGCACCAGCCAACGTTGCAGCCATTTTGAGCTGCATGTGCTGGAAGCCACGTTGGAAAATGTTACTATTTTCACAGTTGTGTTCAAAAATTAGTAATAATAACCCCCCAACCCTTTAAACTCTGAGCTCAGAGTGTTCCTCTCAGTGCTGTTTGCTGGCTGGCCCATTTCTGAGGGTGGAACTGCTATTTTAACTTTGGCTGTAGGGTACATGCTGTGGGTAGCAGGTGTTCCCTGGGATTGTGGCCTTGTGACTTTGAGGATAATGAGCAGGTATCAACTTGGAACCAGAGAACTCCTGGCCCTGCCTCAACACTGCTGGGGCTCAGGTTTGGGGCATTTCTGAAGAGTTTGCACTTGAAGGTTTATGTGAGGACAAACACAAGGCTGGCTCAGCATTCAGAGCTCCTTGATGCCCGCACAGGGCAGGCTCCAGAGCGGTGCATGAGACCAAGGCTTGGGAGCTCAGCTCCCTCTCCAGAATGTGCATCCTCTGGGACTGAGCTCAACATTAATGCCTGGCCTTGGCTGCAGGATGGCAGCGTTGTGGTGGAGGTAGAACCAGCACAATCCTGTGAGCAGGCTCCAAACGAACCTCCAAAAAGCTTCCAGGCCTGTCCATCTCCCCGCGTGCTCTGGTGCTTCGGAGGCCTCGCGTGAGCACTGGGAATATTCATGTGTGAAGTTGGTTGGATTTGGTATATAACGAAGTGTTCAAAAAGTTTTCTTTCCCTTTTGAACTTCTTTTTGTTATTTTGCTCCTCCTCTTATTCCCTTGCCTATTCTGTTAATTAAAAATAAGAATTAGAGTTTTTTTCTGATCTCGGCCTTATGGTTCTGTCCCTGGCCTGAAGTTTCTGTAGTATGACAGAAAGTCTTTGAGAGCAGCACTTCTCAAACCAGCAACAGCCAAATGTGTGGAACAAGTTTTTCATGCTGTGTTGAATTTCTTTAAGCTATTCCTCTCTTTTTTCAGGAAAGACAGTGTAAGAAAAGAGTCTTCTTTAATGTATTTTGGTACTGTGTCAATCAACCTTCTATTGCTTTTCAAATTATCTTTAAAATTTCTATCACAAAATGAATGTCAGCAGCCAGATAATTGCAGATGTCTCAGTATGTTCCTGCTTTTCTGAAAGAGCAGTAGAGGTCACCAACATTTATGGGTCTGGGACCTCAGCACAAGAGATTCAACTCGAGCACTGCTTTGTTCAATGCTGGGATTCAGTTTGAGCTGCACTGCAAACTCCTTACAGCTGCAGTTTGTACTGAAAACTTGTTCTGAAAAGGGGACACGTCTCTGCTTAATATAACCCAAAGTCACTGCATCTGGTGTCCTGGCATGCATGTAATTGCCTGTAGCTTCCTAATGATAAAGGCAGTCTCACATGAGGAAATTCTGCATTGATCCCAGTCCTGATTTACATTTTACTTCATTAGGAAAAAATTGATCAGCATAGATAAAACTCCTGATCAATGATCCTAGCACTTTTTTTTTTTTTAAATAGCTTCCATTTTGGTGCAGTGCAGACTTTTGGTTTAACTGGCTGAATTGATATTCTGAGCAGCGAGTAAGGCAGGATGACAGAGCATCAGCACAGCTACTCCTATTATTGCTCAGGGAGGTGTGCTCTGCCCACTCTGGCCAAGGCACAGGCACGTCAGGAGCCACTGCTGTCCTAGGATGCTACAGAACACATCCCAACTTTTGTCTGTACTGTTTTACACATTCTTCACCAAAAAAAAAAAAGGTATTTTCTTGTATTCAGTCACTCTCATGGTTGAATGGTTTGAGGTAGGGAATTTGACGTTGCAGTTTGGACAGGGTACACGTACTGATCACAGTTTCCTTTGAAAAAATAAACTATTACACAGAAAATGTTCTGCTTTTCAAAGGACTGATGTCTCTGTTTTGTTTTTGGTACTTGGTTTGGTTTTGCACCGCCATAACCTGGTATTCCATTGAAAAAGCCGTTTACATTTCTGAACCCTGTGTGTGCTAATAAGTCAAAATAGCATATACACAAGAACTCAGAATGGATGGTGAGAAGCTGTAGATAAAATGCAGTGATTCCCCAAAGTGCAGGGCTGTAAGGAAGAAGGAAGAGAAGGGCAGAGAGCTGCTCTGAGATGTGTGTGTGGTTTTACAGCACATGCTGATGTGACCAGATCAGATTAAATGGGGATATTTCGCCTGTTCCTCCTGTATGGTTTTGGACTTCTGGCAGGCATGGCAGGGACACAAACACAGCACAAACCCCACAGCGCTGCAAGGCTGCTTTCCCCTCTATTTTCCTTAGAATCCCCATTGTTCTTACATAAACAGAAAGAGCAGGGGAGGGCGAGCGAGCCGGATCTTTGCAGAGGGTGATTACGAAGTAATTTGCAGCACGGACACGCCGCCGTGCCGGGCTGTCATCAGCGGGCACAGCCCGAGCATCGCCGGGCACTGCGGGCTCCAGCC
>VZRQ01004751.1:663431-696147 GCA_013397975.1 Machaerirhynchus nigripectus | reverse complement strand
GGGGGCCCAGCCCCGGATGGCCCAGCCCTGACGGCCCAGCCCTGGTGGCACAGCCCTGATGGCCCAGCCCTGGTGGCACAGCCCCTGGTGGCCCAGCCCTGATGGCCCAGCCCTGACAGCCCAGCCCTGGTGGCCCAGCCCGCAGCCGTCGCGGTGCCAGGACGTTCCTGCTGTGTCTGGGAGCTGCTGTGCCAAGCGGTGCCAGCAAGAGCAGGGCAAGGACGCCGTGACTCACCAGGCTGCCCATGGGCAAGGGCTGGCTGGCTGCAAACTGCTCCCAAGCTGTTCTCTGCAAGGGCTGCTGCAGAGAAGGGGTGCCACAGGCAGGGCAGGGCTCGTGGGCAGCTCCCAAGCCACTGGGGCAGAATGGGAGGGCTGGAATGGTTGGATTTGTTCTTTGGAGTGCAAAGCAGCCAGGAGCAAGGTGAGGAAATGTAGGCTGCTGTTGTTTGTGCCATCTTCCACAATAAATGACAGCTCTGGACAGGTCTCCTGGCTGGGAATTTTGTTATGTAGCAAACTGAAAAGTGCTCCTGTTGGTTCTAAATGCAGGCAGGTCCAGCTGAAATCCAGGTAAATTGGCACTTCCCTGATTAAATGTGCAGCCCTGGGTAAAGGGAGGTTCCTGAGGATGGTGTGGGCACTGCTGCATTAGTGCTGCTCCACATTTTCAGGATGTCCTTGGGTAAATTTGCAGGGATGGGGAGATGAGACGAGGGATAATTTCATTAGGAAAATGCAGCAAGGAGTTGTTCAAGAGCTGCATGAAGACATTTTGCAAGTGAGATATTTTAACAGCCCTGCATCTTGGAGACATCACTAATAAGCCAGTACTTGTCCCCAGGTTATGAGCTGGTGACAGGCATGTGCTCCTCAGGGTGGGGCCACTGGGAGAGGTCAGCTGCAATGGGATATGCATAAAGAACATTCAATGAAAAGGATTTGTGTTTTCTGCAAACAGCACTTAGTAGATTTGGGTAATTCTTGCAAAGCAAAAATTTGGCATCATGAGTTTGGTATTTTTGGTAGTACATCCACCTGCAGAGAAAGAAACGTGTGAGCATCGTTTAATGGAAATTGTCAAAACAATATTTTGACTCTTCTCCTGTGGACTGTAATAGTTCCCTTGCCACCAAACTCCTGGGTGTATTCCAGTCTTTATCAATATACCTGTTATTTTGGACTTGATTAGAGCCTATCCATCAACTGTCTGCTAGCTGCAAGAACAGATTTTTGCATATTCAGGCCTTCTAATCACGTTGCTTGCAAGTGAAAAAGGCTGATAAATCCCCATATTTTTTAACAGGCAAAATAGAATCTGACCTTTAGTGGTTTAGTCACTATTACACATAATCAATATCTTTATCATTTAAAAAATGATTCTTCTCAAACAGCTGTTTTTTACAGCATGACAAGGATTTGATATTTGAATAATCAAGGCTTGGGAAGTGTGGTGCTGCCTGGGTTTCAGACTAACATCTTGGTCTAGAACATTAAATACTATTTTATGCACAAAATGTTAATTATTTTATTAAAATCTGTATGCATGAATCATTCACTGACACAAGGTAATGTACTTGCAACTCAAAATAACCTCATTGGAGCAAATGCTTCTAATCAAGGGGAGGTGGCCTGGTATGATGCTGCAGAATTGTTTGTCAGAGTTGTGCAAAGAATATTTTTAACTGTGGTTTTGGGGCTTGGTGAGGTTCCTGCAGGAATTCTGACAGAGCCACTGGTGGGTGAGGTTGCCTGGTGCCTTTACTGGGATCATGTGGGTAAAACCCAGCATGAAACCTGGTGGGAATGTCAGGATTAGTGTCAGACAGGGATTGTGCCACGGCAGTGCTGGGAGCTGGGTGCCTGTAACTCCTGCGTTGTGACTGAGAGCTGTCATCAGAACATTGTTCTGGAGGGAAATATTTAACATCAGGCCTTGACACTGTAATTTTCCTTGCCTGCTGCCCAGAGGGACGCAGATCTGCTGGAGGGCAGGGAGCTCTGCAGAGGGATGGGGACGGGCTGGACCCAAGGGCTGAGGACAGCGGTGTGAGGGACAACAAGGCCAAGTGTCGGCTCCTGCACGGGGGTCACACCAAACCCTGCAGCTCCAGGCTGGGGATGAGCAGCTGGGAAAGGCCCTGGGGGTGCTGGGGACAGCGGCTGGACACGAGCCCAGGGGTGCCCGGGTGGGCAAGAGGCCAATGGCCCCTGGNCAGGGGAGCCCTTGTGGCTCTGCACAACTCCCTGACAGGAGGGGGCAGTCAGGGGGTTTGGGATCTATTCCCAGGGAACAGGGACAGGAGGAGAGGGAACGGCCTCAGGCTGGGCCAGGGGAGGTTTAGATTGGGGATTTGGAAAAAAAAAAAAATCACTAAAAGAGTGGTCAGACACTGGGACAGGCTGCCCAGGGAAATGGTAGAGTCACCGTTCCTGGTCATTTTCAAAAAACATCTGGATGTGGCACTTGGGGACATGGCTAGGTGGTGATAACTGTTGGATCCTGTGATCTCTGAGGGCTTTTCCAACCTAAACAGCTCTGTCCTCTTCTGGAGAAAATGTTCCCAAAGCTGAGTAAAAGGGGAAATCCTAAATATAAGCTGAGTCAGAATATTTTTGTTAAGAGATCCCATTAACCCCGTGGCCTCCCCAAAACCTTCATTCATTCTGAGATACCTTATCTCAGATTTTGAGCAGTAATATATGCTGCCAAGGAATAGATATCATTGACAGCACTTGGCAGTGTCCTACATAGTAATTAGGATCAGGACCAGTAAATTAATCAGAGGTTAAAGAAAAAACTCCCAAATCTGAATTTATTAGAATTGCTTATTTTTACATGAATTTTTATTAGATCTATTTAAAGCACTTCACCCCTTATGTTCATGTATCATTTACTAACTGTTTGTTATGCCATGTTTTTTCAATCATATCTGTTTTACAGAGTTTTAACCTAAATTATTTTTATTTACCCTCAATTATCTTTGTAGGGGAGCTACACCACATGAGGCACTCCACATGTATGTGCTGGGTACATTTGGGCAAAAATAATTCAGGCTGAAAGATTTGCAGGTTATCCATTAAAAAAAACCCAAATTAAGGAAACTGGATGATGAAGAGAGAGGGCGATAACTCTGTATTTTAGGTTTATCTTCAAACTAAAGAGAATTAGCACAGCTGGAATTCATTTCACGTGCTTCCTGAAAACCTCTGTTGTCATGTCTTTCACTGGTCATGGACTCCATTGCCTTTCACTGCAGCTTTTCCATGGCAGTGATTAAAGTTTGTGCAGGGACTTGGTTTTGGGTGGCTGGGGCCCGTTTGGATGTTGTTACAAACCCCACTCTGCTGGTTTTGCGGGGTCGGTGTGCCTGACACGTGCAGTTTGTATATTAAATAAATACTGCCTGTAAATAGGTATCAGGAAATAGGAAGGGGCTGGATCTTGTGGGGCCAAGAACCCAGCAAAGTCCCTGGATGTGAGGATGGGATCCACCAGAGCCGCGGGGCTCAGGGTGTGAGAGAGGGAACGGAGTGTTTGCTCCCTGGGAAATGAAGGATCTCCATCCTGACATGCACTGGGAATCCTTTGGAGTTTCTGTTCTTCGTTTCAGGTGCTGCAGGACTCCTTAAATTCACTTTTCCATTTAAAGCAGTCAACTGAAACTTTTTTTATTTCGCTAAAGTAGAACTGTGAGAAATAATTTGGGTGTGTTCTGATAGGTATCACTTCTCTGCGTGTGAAGATCTCCCAAAGCTCCACACAGAGTTTGAAATCCATCCAGGCCTTTTCATGCATTTGCTCTCGGCTTTTGCCCTTTCCTGAATATTTGGAGATACATAATATATTTCTAGAAAAGGCAAAAATAATTCTAATTACTTTTAGAACATGCATGAGCTGGCTATCAGATACTTTTTAAAAGTTATTTCTTTTCAACAGTGTTTTCTGGATAAAAAAATATCCCTACCACATGCATCTCAACTATGGAAAAAACCTGTGGAAAACCAGCCAGGCAAATAATAACAGATATTCTCCAGATGAGACATTTAATTTCATGCAAATTCAGACTGCAGCCTTTAAGAATATAGTTTATTACAGAGGTAGAAGATGAATCTTTTTTCTTTTCTTTGACCTTGATTTTATTTATGTTCTGCTTCAGTTAACTCAGTCCTTAGGAGCTCAAGCAAAGTGTAATACACATTCTTCCAGTGTCACATTTCATCTCTAGTTTTACTTTTCTCTTTATTTTCCTTTAAGAAAAGTCTCTTTCTCGTGCTTATTAAGACGTAACTAGGAATTGAATTTTAAAATATGGGACAATTGTCAAAATCCAAGTTAATCCAAATTTTGTATGGCCAGTAGGTGACAAAAAAAGGGGAAAACCTGGAATATATTGTGGAGACAGAACTGGGAATTCTATAAAGCTAATTTTAGTATTTTATTTAAGAAATATATATTTATGTAAGCAGATAATTTGAAAATTAGCTGCAGGAAGCATGGACAAACATAGGCAATACCTTATGACAGTTTGAGCACAGGTAATTTATTACAGAATATTGAATAACTTTGCTTAGCTAACTTTGAGCACTGAGTTTTGTGGTCTTATTATTCCCAGAACATTTCTTGCCTCTGTAAATATATTTTTATATATGCCTAAAAGGTTTGGATTTTTTTTTAAGGAATGCTTTTGGAATTACCTGACCAGCCTTGAGGTGTGAGTGGTTTATTGGAAGTTGATTTAAACATTAACCAGCCAAAATAGAATGAATTATTAAGCAAAAACTTGTTTGGCAAAGTGGTGTAAATCCACCAGGTACCATTGCTGTGCCGTTTGTTTAAATAGGTAGGAATGAGGTTGTAAACAGCAAAATTTGTCCCAAACTGGCTTCAGTGCTGCCACCTGAACTCATTTTAGGGACTGGGGAGGAGAACTTCAGGCCCAGGTGTTGTTCACGCCTGCAGGGGTTTCGTGGCTCCATTTGAGTGCAGCAAGGCTGTGCTTGGGCAGGAGGGGCTTTCAAGGCAGCTTGCAAAGATTATTGTGATGCAAACCTTTCCACAGGCTCCCCAGTGAAGGACTTGTACCTGAAAATACAGGGATAAATTGTCACATGCAGTTATTCGGAGTTTAAAAGGCTGAAAAAAAACGGCTTTGAGGGAAGAGAGGGATTTTCTTAAAGAAGGAGACTTTGAAAGGTCCTGGCAGTTTCTTCTCTCAGCTCCCACTTGGTGACAGCTGCTGCTCAGCAATTTTCTTCCTTTGTTTAGTCTTGATGAGCAGTGATGGGGTTTTTTTGGGTTGTTTTGTTGATTTTGGTTTTTTTAAAATTTTGTTTATTGCTTTTGAGCATGAGCTGGAAAGAGCTGGTGCTTCTGAATACCCTGAAAGCTGGTGGGGAAGGTGCAGGCGATACAGAACGTTTGGCTGGGGTTCTGATACTGCAGATTTTTCACAAGGCTCATCTCAGGTGTATTCTCAGCAAAGGGGTAAAGGCTAATTAGGCAAATACATCCCTCATCAGGGGTGGGTAAACCAGTCTGGACAATCTAAACTCTAATCTAAGATTAGAGTGCTCCAAACTGCAGCTAAGCAGAAGCCTTGTCCATTGAAACCAAAGCTAAAGGAGCTGCTTGGCTTAAATTAACTTGCTGAAGCTCCATCCAGAGCTTGCCTGTTACCAATCACATTATTTCCTTCAGCTCATGAGAGAAGCATTCAGAACATTTCAATAGTAGTTCTGTTTCTTTTGTGTTTTTATCTGCGGTTTATCCTCAGCGTGCTGCTTTGACAGAGTTGTTATTTCACATAAACACTGGCTAAACGAGTTGTTTTACAAGCAAAGCAGCTTCTGAAATTGCTTGGAAGAACCTCCGAGATACTTTCCCATCAGTATCCACGCTAATGAGCTGTGTTCCTTCTCACCAGACCCAGAGAGGGATTCAAATATGCAGGACAGCTGTCAGACCTAAATACCTGTGAGTTCCCTCCCCTCCATGAACTTGGTTGCAATGTGAAGATGAATTTGAGATTTGTCAGGGGCAGTGGGGATGGGCAGAGTTACAAAGCCTCCTGTCCTGGGGAGAGCAGGTTGGGCTGCCTGGGAAAGGCTTCAGACCAAGGCATGGAGGAGGAAACTTTGTGAGCATAACCTCGAAATTTGCCAGTGTGTTGATAATAAAACCCAAACATCTCCTACAGTGAAACGTCAGCCCTGTGGAGCAGAAAATCCCTGGAGTTCTTACAGACGGTCTGTGCTTGGCAGTGTGGAGTGCAGAAGTGCTCTCAGATCCATCCTCACACTGTGGGTATCAGAGTTCGCTGGTAAAAGATGGGAAACATCCCAAATGATGCTAGTTATGCTAGGCCCCAAAGAATTTAATTTAATTGTGCATTACTTCAGTTGTTATGGTATCAGCAAATAGAATAATCACTTATGAAACATTTTTGCAGCAGATGACCAAAATGTTTTATTGCTCAATACCAATCACTGGATTAGGAAAATGGATTACAACTGTGAGCAATGAGTTCCTAAAGCCCCGGAATGATATGATTTCTGTAAATGTCTGCTTGATTTCATTAACCTTGAGCATTCAGAGAAATAACTGACTGCCAGATTTGCCTCTACCTCCTGTTTTGTACTGAATTTACTCTGCGTATTTATTCATACACAGGGGAGATCTAACTGGGAGCCACTCAATGAATGGAGTTGGTTTGAATAACTGACAGGAACTAAAGAATTGCTGTACTCGAGCATGGTACACCCAGACCTGTGCTTACAGCAAGTGAAGAGTGAGCTTGTAAAACAACAGTATGGAAAATGAAAAGATTTTGAGTTTAAATGAGAGCTTGGCTGAATATTTAATATTTAATACAATCCTTATATGATGTTTTCTGCCAGCAATGCCCTTTCTTAAGGTTTTGCCTGTAGGGATCTCTCACTCAGTGGAAGCTGAGCTCTGAAATCAGGGTGCATCGTGAAATGTTTGAATTAAGGCTCAGTGTAGTTGCAGGAGTGTTTTATTCTTTTCCTGTGCACCTGTGGAGAGCTCACTGCTGAACTAGTACAGAAAAATGTACTCGGTTTTCTCTGTCTGAGATAGCAAATACACCAGCAGTGAACTGTGAGTGAGGTGTAGTCCCCTTCTCCTCTGCCTGACCTAAAGGTTTGAAATGTTTCTCTCAGATCTGAATGATAAATTATAACTCCAGTACTGGTATTGAGTATTCCAACTGGAACACCAATCCTGTAGGCATAAACTCTCTTTTTAAAGTCACGTGGTGAAAAATACACAGTCTGCAAGCAGGAAAGAGAAGCCTTAAGAATAATAAGGTTGGTATTTAAGCTTGTTAACAGTGACATGTGGGGGAATTGTTTTGAGGGGTAAATGACCTGCAGGACCATCTGCCTTGGTGTATAACTGCAACACTCTTCAAACACCTTTCTGCTGTGGGGTATTTACCTTTCAAAACACCTTTGCTGAATAGGTGGATCTGTAGCACTGAAAGCAGGCCTTTAGGGGCTGGTAACCGTGTGTTGGCTTGGGGGATTAACTCACACAGCTGCTCATGGAAAAACCTGCCATGAGTATCCCGCCTTTGGAGCAGCCTGGTGCTGCTGTGCTTGCTGTAAGGTCAGGGGAAGGGCAGCCGTGGGCAGCGTGGTTTGAAAGGAAAACTCTGATTTTCTGTGCATTCAGCATCTCCCCTGACTCTGCAAATGGGAGGCTGCAATTCTGTTTAGCAGGAAAATCCTTGTGCCTTGTCCCTCCCCTCCAGAGCTCTGTCTGCACCGAGAGTGTCCCACAGAGACAGGGGCGAACCCCCTCCCCTGTCAGCTCAGCTCCTGCAGCCTCCTCCGAGCCCTGATCCTGCACTCCTGTGCAGAATCTACAGAAAACGGCTCTTCAGGTCATTCAGAGCTGAAATGGGCGCTGGACAGCAGCACAAGGGGTGCAGAAGATGGATGGGCTTGAGGAACCTAAATTCCACCCCCCAGCATGTGGATTGGAGGGATTCCTGTGGAGATCAGCACTGCAGACACAGCTGCTCCCTCCCTACCTTGCTGTCTCATCCCTTGGTTCGTGCCTCTCACAGCAGCCGTGGTGAAGACATCAAATGATCACAGCTTTCCTTCAGGGGTTACCAAGATTTTCTCTTTAGAGACCTTGTCCTAAGAACAAACCCCTTCCCGTTTGGCAGCTTCCATCCCTGACTCCTGAGGTTTGCTTTTGGCCTGGATTGGTCCCGAATCTTTGTGGTCCTGCCAGTCAGATCTTCGTGCAGCCGGGTGGGAAAGGCTCAGTGGGAAGGAGTCTTTGAAAACTTCCCAGATTTGTGTGAGAAACCTGCCTGGAGGGGAGTAGGCTCCCTCTGATATCTTGTTCTGTGCCTTGCTAAACCCAGCACAGGGTGGGAAATGGATGTCCTGCTTCTGCCTATTGATTTCCTCGGGAATGTTCTTCCATTTGTGCCCTTTCTCCACGGTTCCATTTTGCGGTGTGTGTTTGAAAGGTTTCAGCTAACTCCTGACAAGATGATGTATTATTTTTCTGTCTAGCTGGCTGAATTCCCGTCCCAACTTATTTTCTGGGCTTCTCCCTCAAGTCAGACATTGCTGCTTCCAAATTTCAGCCTCGATTGCCTGGTGGTAATGGAATTAATAATAACATTTAAAAACTTTTAGGATCTGTTGTCTGATATTTTATTAAAGAGACTAAAAATACACAGCGAATCCCATGCAGATTTTATGTAGAGAAGGGGGCAAAACAGATCAGATTTTATTGGGCTGCCACCAGACTGGGTTTAAATTCTGTCCTTTTCTGATTGCAAACAGAGGTCAAAGTGACAACAGGAGAGAGAGTGAGAAAAAATAAAGCTGTGACCTGTCTGCCCATCCAAAGCTGTTGGATTGCAGCCTTTTAGAGACCAATATTTTTAAAGCATTCAGCAATAGAACTGTTTGCCCGATCACTGTGATTGGATTTGGAATTACTGACCTTTCCCTCCCTCCTAAACACTCTCTGCTGCCTTTGCAGGCTTATTGGAATATTTTTGCAAAGACTGGTGTAATTTGTGAGGGTTGATGCAGGTTTCAGTCTTCAGATCTGTTTTCTCCTGGGGGATTTCTGTTCTCTTAAATGATTTCTAAAGATTGCTCAGGTGAGGATTTCCTGGTGGAGGCACAGCAGCCAAGGTACAGCTGTGTGCTGTAGTTACTCTTCTGCACCTGTGGATGTGTAATGCCAGGTTTGAGTCGGGGCTTGAACACTTGTGCTTAACTTCTTTCGGCTTCTAACTGCAGCAGTCTGGGTTTAGCCATGATTTCAACTTTGATTTTGCCAAGTTTAATTTTATTTGGTTGGTTTGTTCAGCTTCTTTTTTTTTTTTCCCCCGTTCTCTGTATGAAAATGTCATCACAGAGTTCATACAGGAGATAGAATCATAGACTGATTTGGATTGGGAGGGACCTTACAGCTCATCCTATTCTACCCCTGCCACGGGCAGGGACACCTTCCACTACCCCAGGGTGCTCCAAGCCCTGTCCAGCCTGGCCTTGGACACAACAATTCCTTCCCAATATCCCAATGATTTCGGTTTAAACCATAGCCCCTTGTCCTGTTACTACAGCACTTGGTGAAAAGTCTCTCTCTTTTAAACCCTGTTTTTATATTGAAAACCCACATCCAGGCCTTCCTGGAGTCAGAGCAAGCTGCTGCTTTGATGCTTTGATTCAGCAGTATAATTCACAAGGAAAAAACCCCAAACACCTTTACTTCAAGGGATGGATCCAGCCACACTGCAGGGCAGGGGAGTCCAGAGGTCAGGGTGGTTTTTCACCCATCAGTGAGCCCCATGTGGATATGGTAAAGTACCAAAACACTGTGTGAGAGAGAAGTATAGTAAATCTATTTGCTTATCCTCTCAGTAAATCCACCTCTCTGAGTAGTGGCAACAATTCCTTGAAGTGTCTGTAGCTATAATTTCACTGGAATAATAAACAGTGGTGCCTGAATGGCTTTTCCAGCCAGAGACAAGATCTGTTACTGTGCCTGCATTTTCTTATTAGCAAGGCTCTTCCAAAGGAAGATCAAAGCTCAAGGCTATGCTTAAGTTACAAAAATAAATATGAAACCTACGTTTTATGTTTCTTCCTGCAAGAACTCTCTCTCTCAGAGGTGAACACCTGGCAGATGAGTCCTTACACAGAGGAATTTTTAAATCAATTTCTTAACTGAAGGTATCAATGAAGCTGAGAAGGGCTGTGGGTGAGGAGGAGCAGCCGCAGGTCCGTGAGCTCGGCGATGCTGCTGCCCCAGCCCTATTACATAAAGAAGGTCTAAGCTGTTAGGGGCGCTTAGTACAGCCTAAACTGGATAAACTGGATGTAGTAAACAGATTACAGCAGTGTTTACTGGGAATTCCTTCTGATGTGGGGAGTGAAGGGACCATTAACGGCGTGTAAATAGGAGACAGTGAAGAGGTGCTGTGCGGTGCCAAACAGTTTCCGAGTTAACCGAGCAATAACTGCGAAGATTCCTCTGAGGAGAAGAAAAAACCAGTCAGTTTGGCTTAAGTGGGATGGAGATAAACACGCCGTGGGTTTGGAAGGTGTGCTTTGAGCGATAGGGATTAAGTGGACTTGGCAGCTCCTTTGAGCTTGCCATTGATATTGCAACGCGCTTTAAATAGCTGATTCCAGCTCCTCCGTGCCCCGAGGTCAGCCCCAGGGTCGCACTGCGCGGCAGGGACACGGCCCCAGGTGACACCGAGACTGCTGAAAATCCGTCAGGTCATCCTGAAAACCTGTCAGGTCATCCTGACTCACTGCAGGAGCTGCTCCCGGCGAGGAGGAGGAGGAGGAGGAGGAGGGATTGCAGCATCCCCATCTCCAAAGCCTCCTGCTCCCCACGGCTTTGGAGATGCGGATCGGGGTAGCTGGAAGATGCCTCGGCAGAAGAGGCTGTGGTGGGCAGAGGAGTGAGGAGCAGCACCAGGGCACACAGCCTTGGTGCCACTGCAGGGACCTTCCCTGTCACCCTGTGTGTGACGGGATTTGTTCCGAACAGCGGGGACAACTTTCTCCTCAAGCGTTCGCACCGTTCTCTTCCGGAGCAGCCAGAGAAATTCCAGTTCCTGCAGTCAGGACGTGATGGGCTGCAGTCTCCTTGTTTGAGAGAGGCCAGCTGACCACTGGGAAATACAGAAGCAGAACTGGCCTGGTACCTACAATGTTGAAAAAGAGATGAAAACCATCACGTTTGTCCTACTTTAACAACATCCAAGACCTCGACGTTTCTGCAGTGAGATCCTCGTGCCTGATGTGTTTGCAGGTCTTCATCAAGAAGATGGCCAGACACAACCAGCAAAGAGAAATACCAGAGAAATATTTTAGACCAGATCAAATAAACGCAAAATTATTTCAGTTAAAGTCGGGAACAAATTTCAGTGAAAGTAACTATTCTCAAAAAATTTTGAGCTAAGCACGAACCAGGCATTTTTATTCTGAAACAATTTCAGAACATTGCTGTTATTCAGGAATGGTGATTCTGGAAAAGTTAATTTGGATCATCCCAGTGAGGTGAGAAGAGCAGCTCTGAAGGTCTGTGCTCTCAAGGTAAAGACCAGCAGTAGCTTATGCAGGAGTATTCCAAGACAGCAACACTTCCTGGGATGCCTATTTATCAACTAAACATTGACACCTTATTTCTCATCAGTTTTCTGGGAATAAATTGATTTTAAAATCTGAATTATTATCTTATGTCTAAAAGCTAAGTGGCCCTGTGGTTACAATGTTGTAACCTGTTCATAATACAGATAAGGGACGCAATAAAGAACCACAGGAATATTTTTCCTACTGTGAGTAACTCTGGAGTAGCTGGCTGTCAGCATTTCAACATTTTAAATGGACCACAACAGTTGCTTTTACAACTATTTTGTTGTTTAAGGAGAATCTGGTGCCAGTTCTGAAAAAACCCCAAATCAAGCAGGCCCATGCTCCCCCACAACCTTGGAATCAAAGTGGTCTGGAAAACTGAATCTACTCTTTTCCCAAAGAGGATGATTTTGGGATTTGAATTTCTGATGTTTGCTGAGACCCACATTAAAAAGTCAGTTTTAAAACTGGAACAAAAGAACTCTAAGTCTGTCTCTGGAACAACTCCCTGCAACTGTTTCTGCCAAAAATTCCAGTGAGCATCTTCGCTGGTTTTAGGTTTACAATGGAAACAATTAGTGAAGTTCAGGACGTTATGTGACTTACCCCCAGTAAAATGTGGTTTTTCTGCCTGCAAAGGCAGCGTTCTTACAGCTCCTGGCAGAGTCTAACCAAAATCCAAACGGGAGTAAATGGTTACTTGAACCCCAAATTTCCGTGCTTCCCATGGGTGTGATCGAGGGCGTACAAATGGTGACTTTGCTATTTAATCTTTGGATACTTTGTCACACTAACAGTTTTTCAAAGATCACTTTTCTTTTCCTGAAAACTGCGGCTGTGATAGAACGTGGCACCCCAAGAGCACCCAACTTTTTTTTTCAGCCAGAACTTCCAGATGATGATTTTTCATGCTACAGTGGGAAGTGACAGTTTCACCTTTGTCTCTTTGGTCTCTTTTCTTCCCGGCAGCACAGAATAGGAAAGGTCAAACGTGACAATTTGCTGGGTGTTTTTTTTAAACGGTGTAGGCACAGGTTTGGTGTTGGGAAAAAACCCCGTGCTTTTGGCACGTGTCAGTGAGGAGTGAACTGAGAACGTTTGGATTCCAGCTCTACCACCAAGCTGAGGTGTGAACGTTCCCACTTTGCTGAGGGTGCAACAGAGAACGCTTTGGGTTTGTTTTTCTTCTAAATCAGGAGCAAATTGCTCTTCCAGAGCCCAAGCATGAAATCGAGAATCCTATGACCAGACCCAGAAATTTGTCCCGTGACCAACGTAACCAAACCTCAAGTCATGTGTTGGGATATTTTTTTTGCGTTGTTTTAGTGAAGATTATTTTTAGTGAAGACAAACCCAAGAGTTTGCAAAGTTATGGTTTTCTGTCCTGGAGTAACAAGAGGAGATCTCAGCACGTTTTAAATCTGTTTGTCTGTTCTACAACATTCTTTCAATGAAGCAAAATCCATCCTGGTCCTCGGAATTGTGCAGAGGGTTCTTTGGGGCCATCGGAAGACAATTTTGGTCATTTTGCCTCTGTGGAAGCAATACAGGCCTGGATGAATTGGCCTGAACTGCTTCTTATGTTGAGCTCATGATTCAAACAGAAAAATATATTTAGAAATAGATTTTCTTGTTCCGTACCACCTCTCCTTGTTTTTGTCTTTTTTTTGGTGCGTAAGATTAAATAGAGAAAAACATTAATGCAGTTCACTGATGTCTGCAAACATTTCTGTATCAAAGTCACCCACCAACAGTTTATAAATTTGAAGATATTTACGGATGTTTTATGCTTAAGCATTCTTGATAACGGTGAAGCTTCTGCTTTCCAGTACGACTTTCCATTGTACGTGTTACAAACTAAATGCAGCACTTCAATTTGGTGACGTCTTAAGCTGTTCTAAAAATCATTTTCACAGAAGTATAAAATGCTGGACAAACAGCAAAGGCAATCTTTGATGATTTCTAGCTTGTATTTGTGTAATATTTTAACGCTTTGTAAGAATCGATGTTTTTCTCTTTCTACTGGAAACAGATTACTTTGAGATTTTCAAGATTATTTTAAAATCACAGTGGTCAGCATTTTATTTCCTAATTCTAGAACTCTTTTTTCTCCGATGCTCAGGCAACCAATGCAAACGTGGATTAAATTTAATCTGGGGCGGATAAATAGAAGCAAAATAACCAGCATTATTATTATTATTATTACTACTACTATTATTATTTTTATTATTGTTATTATTATTATCATAATGAATTTTTAGTATGGAATAATTGGTTTCGTATTAATCTCAAATCTCAACAGCAAATGGTTGTCTTGAGGATTTCTGAATTCCACCTGGTAAAGTGAAAATGAACTCATTTGTTCAGAATGCAACTACTGAAAGCTTATTACACACCCTGCTTGTTCCTGAGCCCCAGCTGGGTGGGAATTGCTGCCAGAAGAGACTTGGGGGGTTTTACAATGATTTTTCAGCTTCAGACAGAGTCAGTCTGAAATGGGCACTGACTTTTCTTTGCACTGTTCCATCCTTAGGAGAGCTAATGTTTTGATTCTGTGTTTATCTATATTTATATTTACATTCTGTGTTCTTCTGGACCAACACCATTCCAATTTTCAAGCTGCTGGATGGTTCCCATCTTCCAGCTGAACGGTTAGATGCAAGATAAGACGCTGGCAAGGAATGAAAAATCAATCTCTCCTCCCCCTGATTTGCATTAATGTGTCACTGGGGCAGAATAGCATCCCCCAGTCCATTCCCTCCTTCTCAGCTCACTTCTGGGTTACAAGCAAAGTGGCTCTGGAGAAATATTCTGGGGTTTCAGTGTTCGTGGCACAGGGAGGAAGCAGTGCCTGAACACCTGTTTGGGTGGAACATTCAGCAGTTTAGGAAGCAGTGCCTGTACCTCTGTGTGCTTTTATAACCTGAGAGGTTTGGTCATTTGGGCAAGGGCAAATCCTCTGTTCCTTGGTGCTCCTGCATCTTCTGAAAAATGTGTGTGTGTTCATTCCAGCGGTCTGAAAGGAGAATTCTACATTTCATTTTGGAAAGTGCTTTGCCCTGATGGGTGTTACGCAAGATGCTTGCATTCCTTCTCCAGGAATTCAGGGAAGCAGCCTGTGAAGGCAGAATGGTCTTTGGGATCTCCGTAGACCTTGGTGCTCTGAGGGGAAAAAAAAGAGAGAAATTTTTATTGTGATGACTTTTGTTTAATGATTTTAATGACTTTCAGACAATAATTTATTAACCAGCAGTCACCCTCAAGCTGTAAAATATCAATGTCCATAACAGGGACACTGCAGGTGTTGGTTCTACCTTCCATGCAGAGCCTGGTGAGAGCTGGGGCCGTGCTGCCCTTGCTAAAGGCTGGGCAGCCTTGGGCTCCCTGGGCAATTAAATGTAAATATTTTAACCAGAACCCTTGCACCGCTCGGGGAACTGGGAAACGCTTCCCTAGGGGTGACACGTGTTGGGGGCTGTGATTACCAGCGCTAGAATTTTATGAAAATTCTCTTTTGCTGAATAAGACTTTTTTTTAATTAAAAAGTTTGCCTTGGTTTTTTTACTCTGTACGTGTGTGGGGTTTTTTTGTTAAAAAGAGCAGGATTTCTGTCTTATAATGGAACTGGCCCTTCATCCCCAAAGCAGAGCGGATGTCAAGGGATGCAGGATCTTTCCCACGTTGATTTAACTCCATAACTGGGCAGTCAGCAGCTGCTGTTGAGGTTTCTTGGGAGATGTTTGGTTGCCAGTCCGTGCTCCAGGGCTGCGTGGCTGCTGCGCCTGTGAAAGCTCCAGGAGGAATCCAAGAGCTTCCAGGAGCTCCAGCTGCTCTGGAAATCCAGCCTCAGTCCTGCTCTGTGCTGCTCTGGGGCAGGATGTTTGCTGTCAGGTGTCTGGAGTGTCTGATTTTTTTTAGCTCAGCCCTCGTGAGCCCTGCTCGTGTTTGGATTATGGAAATGGAGCCTCACTCTGCTTTTCCTGGTGTACAAATCCTTATGGATACATGGAATATCCTGAGCTGGAAGGGACCCACAGGGGTCGCTGAGTCCAACATCCCAATAATCCCACCCTGTGCCTCAGAGCGTTGTCCGAGTCCATGTGGTGCTGGACAGTTGGGATCAGAGTATGGCAACTTTAACATGGAAATTATGGGAAATTCCCACTTAACTCTCTCTGGGAAAGGTTTGTTATCTGGGATTAGTCGTCCTTCTTAAATGGGATGAGGATATTTTTAAAGAGATGTTTATGTTTTGGTCAAACATTTGGGACATGCTTATTATAGTTTGTATATTTTCACTGTCATAATTATGGAAAAGGCATGGTGGGGGATGGATTGGGACTGTGAGAACCGTCCCAAAAGTGCACAAGTGCAGCCTTAAATCCCGTTCTCCTGCTTTAGGAGATGTAACACAGCATGGGATTAAATGATAATTTTACTGAGGTTGAAAGGGATTTTGCATCTTGGACTTCTGCTGTTCTACCTACCTTAAAAAGCAGATGAATTACTTTAAAAGACTGGTTTTTCTGAAAAAAACAATAATTTTTCCAGAGCCTTACAAAGTAGAAAACACTGACTTTTAAGGCCTTTTTCTCAAACAAGAATTCTGTTCTTACATTGCAGAAAGGTTTGTCGTGACAGATGCATTTGGATGAATTTAGATTAATAATTTTCTTGAGGAAATGTTTGGTGAGACACAAACCAAACTGTGGTATGGACGTTGGACAAGAGTACAGATAGGAGGAATGTGTGCAGGTTGCTAAAGTGTAACAAGATACCTTTGGGTCCAATTTTGGGTTCTGGTTGATAAATCTTTAGAAGTTAGTGGAGCAAAATTGTTTTGTTTTGCTTATTCACCTCAATTTACGGCAAAAAAAATCCCCTTCTCCCCATGCCCTGTGTTTCTGTGACATATCCCAGAGTGGTTTGGGTTGGAAGGGGCCTTAAAGCTCATCCAGTGCTACCCCCTGCCATGGGGGTTTGGAGCCACCGTTCGTAATTTGAAATACATTCAACCTGCCTAGAGATGTAGAGTTCTAAAACCTGTATTTGTACCCAGGGATGGTCAGCGCCGTGTGACAGGTTTCTGCAATTATCTCTAAAATCCGGAGCCACCAGGGCTGCCTTGCACTTCTCACTTCCCTTTGGGGGGAGTAACGTGACACCTTCATAAAATATTAGTGCTCGGTTGCTCTCAGTGTGTCTGAAAAATGTGCTGTGTGGGACGGTTGGGTACTGCTGCAGCAGCACAAAATCTCTGCTCTTGGGTTGGTTTTTACCTTTCTGGAGGTGAGGTGGCGTTTCCCACGCACACAAGGATTTTGGAGCTCATTGTTCAGGGAGCTGGTGGAATACTGGGAGCCAGCAGACCCTGGGTGATTGGGGGATGAGAGTTCAGAGGGTCAGTGGCCCATGGGGTCCCTACCTGGTAGCTGTGGTCAGAATTCACAGTTCTTACTCCTTTTGTCAGAATCCACAGTTCTTACTCCTTTTGTCAGAATCCACAGTTCTTACTCCTTTTGTCAGAATTCACAGTTCTTACTCCTTTTGTCAGAATCCATAGCTCTCACTCCTTCCTCAGCTCTGCTTGCAGAGAATTGGTGCAATCAGAATTGCTCCGAAGATGGGAAAGGGAAGATCTGATATAAAGGTTACCCCTGAAACTGTAAGGGATAAGAGCCTATTGATTGGGTCAAATCCACTTTTTAAAAAAAATTTCAGACTTTGGGTAGCCAGTTTTTGTTTAGAAATAGTACTTTCTTTTAAATGAGCTGTTGTATTCTTGAATTTGAAATGACATTGCTAAATTTATGGAAAACCAGGTGAAGGTTGGCCTAGTTGTTCTATTACCCTTTTCCATTTTGTTGTTTCCCAGTACTGATACTCAATTTGTTCTCCATCCCCACACATACATTCCATCATCTCCAGTCCTCCTCATTCATTCCTTGCAATTCCACTCTCTCCTTTAGCCTTGTGCTTATCCCTTGATGGAATGATTTGACACAGATTTGTCAGTTTTCTTACATTTAACTCTCANGCCCTGTGAACCAAACTCCCCTCCTTTGGTTTCTGTAATTTTTAAAACCCCCCCCCCCCCCGATCAACTTTTTTTTTTTTTTCCCCTCTGTAAATTTAGATAAAACAAATTCAGAGTTATTCAGGAAGGAAAGTATCACAAAGGTAAGAGAAATCAGTTCCTTTGATTCTTGAATTCAGCCTGCTCTGCTCAGGTTGGGCATGGCTGCTGGCGGCCATTCGCCTTCTGGAAAACGGGAATGGCATAAAAAGTGTTTATTTGTGTCAGTGTGGGAGTGCCAGCAGAGGCTGCTTTGAAGTGCCCTTTCCCTTCTGCCTGGGCGGGAGCAGCCCCTGCTGTGCTCTCCCCGTGCCAGCTCCAAGCACTCGTTATTCCCAGGTACAGACAGGGTGGAATTTTTGGCCGGGTGCGCTCTGTGCTCCTGCAGGTCACGGTGCCACTGGAGCTCTGCAGAACTGTGTCAGGCACTTCTTGGCCACTTGTGGCCTGTGCACGGTGTGTGCAAAGCCTCCATAAATCAGAGCTGCTCCTCGGTGGGACGGGCGGGGAAGGAGCTGAGAGGGGCTGGGGAGCCCTGGGAGCTTCCTTGGGTGTTCGTGGGGGATGTCAGAGCCTGGGCTGGAGCGCAGGGAGCCCTCAGATGGAACTGTGAGTATGTTTCAGGACAAGGCAGTGGGAAATGCCTGGAAGACACCAGGAAAAGATGAGCTGCAGGTGTTTAATTCTGCCATAGCAAAGGCAGAGTGGCTCTGACATTTGGGGTTTACAGCAATCTGAGAGCCAGCAGCTCAGCACAGTTTCGGTGCTTTCTTTCTCAGACTCTTGTTTGGACCTGGAATATGAATAAAAATGATTTCTAAATGTATAACAAATAGACCTTTAGCATATTTCTCACTTCCACTTAAGAAAGGAGTCCTCTCACCAACAGCAATTGCTTCTCAGTGCTTAGGAAAAATATTTCATGGAGGTTGCACACACTGCTTTCCTGTTAAGGTATAGTCTGGTTTTATCTTGAGACATTTGCATGCCACAAATGTACTTTTCTAACAGCTCAGTGCCATATTTTGTTCCTGTAATATTTAAAAATTTCTTAATTTCCTAGATTGTAACCATCAATTTTAATAGTTGGGTGAGACCACCTCTAGTATTTTTTGGAGTCTCTTTTTACACTCCCAAAATGTAGGGATCTGGGACTGTCAGTTTCTTCACCTGGAGGGTCTGTACATGTGAAATGCTCTTTTAAAATTCTGATCAGTCAAACATGCATTAACTCACAGAATTTGGTTTTCTAAGGTAAGTCTGACAGTGCTTATCTTTAAATGTCACAGTATAATTCTTCTAGACTCTATTCAAAGTCCTTACAAGCTTACAGGAGAAAATGGTACTCTTTACAGATACAAAGGTCTGTAATTTAAAGGAATCAGAAGTTGATTTCCATAGTGTGACAGTGTTAAACATGATTTCCACCATTAAAATATAATAATTTTTCCTGAGAAAATGTGACAATAAATGAAAAAAACCAGCACTAAGTCTTTCTTACGGTTGGATTTTTTATCATTATTTTCTTTTTCTAATATCAATTCTGTCTTTTATTGGTGGGAGAAAATGTTTGCCTGTGAGAAAGTGCCTGAGGATAATAATAATGATATGAACTTAGTGTGTGTATATATCCATCAATATATTCTCTCTCTTCCATAAAAATATTGGTTTGTTTTTTAATGTGGATTGTCCCCCTTGTCCCACTTATTTTTGTGTGGACATTTTAAAAAATCAGAGCTAGTAGGGACTCTCTTTTTCCTTCCCTCTATTCCTTAAATTCCTTTAAAATTGAGATTAGTAGTTCAGTATATTTGTGTTGATTATGGAAAAAACTTGTTACAGTTCAATTTGGGCAAGTTTTACAGAAACAGAAGGCTGGGCTTACACCTGGTGTCCAAACCCTGGAAGAGAAGCTGAGAAATTGGAGCACTGACTTTGCTGCCTCCCATCTTTTGGGGTGTTTTAGTGGTTGGGGGCTCAGTGAGAGAGGCTGGGATTCAGTTTCATCCTCTCCTTGATCGCATTGAATCCACTACCTCTCATTTTCCCAACCATTCCCATACCACATCACCTGCCAGGTGCTCTGGGCTTGGTGTGAAGGCTTCCTTTGCCACCGAGTTTATGTTTCAGCACGTCAGTAAATGAGTAAAAAGGGAAAGGTGGTGTTTGGAGCTCTGACGGCTCCCTGCCTTTCCAGTAGCATTCCCTAAGAGTGGTTTAAAAAGTCCTTATTTCTGCTCTGAGTGCCTCTGCCTTCCGAGGCGCTTGTTTCGCTTAGCTGTGCCCATGTCCCTGCGTGGTTGGTGTGTAAGGAGCTGCCTCGTCCCTGGCACAACAGCCCGAGGTGTGCACGAAGCCAGGCTGGCTTTCCTGGCGTTGGCACGGTGCTCTGAGGAGTTAGGAGCGCAGGAACCGACAGGGCACACGAATCCTCTTCCCTTGCCGCCTTCTCTTGCAAACCGGTGCGTTCTGCCAGGGCCACTTTGAATTACCCCTGCTGGGAAACCGCAGGAACGTCGTTTTGTTGGTCAGGATTTGTTAATAAAAGAAAGCATCGCCCTCCTGGCGGTGCCTCCTCCCTGGCGCGCTCCCCGCTCCTGCCTCCCCTCCCGAGGCAGGCTGTGCAGCCAGCTGGGAAGGGGAGAGGGATTCGGGGATGCGAGGGGGTGGAGAGAAGCAGGAAAGGTGCGTCCCTCCCGCCGCGCTCCGGGGTGGTGCTGGGGGAGCGCCTCACTCATCCCATGGCCAGCGGTGCTCCGTGCAGCGGGCAGCTGGGGCTCACCTGCACCATCCATCCGCTGCTCCGGTAGCCCGCTCCCAGGGGCTGCAGCATCCCAGGTACGGGGGAACGATGCTTTTCACGGGAACTTGGTACGCTTTGCTCTCCGGCAGGATTATTCTGGGCTGCCTGGAGAGTTTTGTGTCGCGGGGCTGTGTGTGCGCTGAGTGGGAAGCTGGGCTCCTTGTGAGCCTTAGGGCAGAAATGTGGGTTTGTGAGAGAGGGAGAATGTCCATTATTAGTTTGCACAGCCAGAAGGCAAATGGTAATTGCTTTGAAAATGTCCCCTGCATTTGACTTTTGGGAAGTATGGGAATAGAAGTGATTCATTAGAATGGAGCCATGCATGTGAAAGAAAAACGTAACTGTAAGTATTTTTGGCAGGATTTATTACCTAGAGATGATGTTGTACCTGCAGTATTCATCAGCTGTTTATTTCCTCTTTAACAATTGTCACTGTAGCCCATTACAAACGCAGTGCTTTGGGATGAATTTCATAGATAGCAGTAAATGATTGATTTGCAAGGAAATGTTTGGAATGAAAATCAGCAGCTTACTAATGAACTTTATATGATAATTGTCATATGTCACATAAATTTCTGTGTTGAAAAGGTACATCCTTTCTTTTTAAACCTGATCTTTTAAAAAAATTTCTGTGTTAAAAATGTAAATTCTTTCTTTTTAAACCTGGTCTTTTAAAAATGCATTCAGCACCAGCTTTTGCCTTGTGAGAATTTCACCTGCACTCCTGTGTTCTTCTTTTCTTGCTTTTAGACTTTCTTGCTTTTAGACTTTAGAATTGTATTTGTCTTTAACTTGAGCTTAGGCACCAATAAGAACAATATCCAGGTATTTATTTTGGAGTTTAGAACATCTCTGAACTAACTAAAGCTGTTAAATGAGTAAAATTAGATGAAATATTTTAGTAAATCATAGAGTACATCACTATTCCTGCGTGTTATTGGAAGCAGGGATAGAGGAGAAGAGATGACAATATTAATTTTGATAAAATTCAACAACGTTTTCCAAGTTGTCATGCTTAATGCCGTCTAATTTTGCTTATCCTTGAATTTTGCATGGATTCACAGTGCCGTTTTAGCTGAAATTCAAACGGTACTGAGTGTCTGGATAGGGTGATATATTTGGATTTGCAAATGCTTCTATGAATTTTATCACTTCTCTGGAAGGAATTAGCTGAAAAGGGATTCTTAAAAAGACTCTTTATTTCTAAGGGTTCAAGCTGGATGTGAAATACTGGCAGCCCATCTGCCATTCATCAGTTTACCTGAGCTCTTTTCTTCCCCTCCAGAGAGACAATTCATACTTTTAAAAATCTTTCTGTGTGGGCAAGTCTGTGGATCTGAATTCTGCCTGAAAATACCCAGAGTTGGTAAAGCATGGTTATGTAACGAGTATTGCATAATAATGCATTTAATGATATTCTAATAGGAGTTTACTTTTGTCACTGTTTCTTCGGGAGAAAAGGTTGCAGGGCTGTGACTAATTACCCTCCTTCTTTAAGGTTATCAGCTGTCCTCGTTTTCAAGGACATCCCTCGCTAACAGGGACAACCCTGGAATCTTGGAGGCTGTATTGAAAATGGGGCAATGTTCTAATTTCAGAGCAATCCCATGTCAGGCAGACATCTGAGCAGCTCCCGAGCTCACGTGGCTCCGAGGGCACCGCATCCGGCCGGAGCAGCACCAGCGCCGGCTCCGTGCCCGGCGCACAGAACGTGGCAAGCAGAGGTGCTGCAGCTCTGTCCCGCTGCTGCACACATACAAAAACCTTAGTTTTAGGAGTAAAAAGAAAAAAAATTGGGTTTTCTGTTCAGACACGTGTTCATTTCTCCCTTCTGTAACTTCCCCGTGGCTACAAATCCCACGGCCCCGGGAATGGGGCGGCACAATCGGGTTCATTGCCCCATTCCACTTGAGTGGAAAGACCAGGCAGCAAATGCTGGAGCACTGGGAGGAATTTTCACCGAGGCTGAAGCTAAATTTAAAGGAGGAACAGCTCTCTGCACTCTCTGTTCTCAGACAGTTGTCAAAAGAGAAAAGTAGGTTTCGGAAGCGTTCAGATTTGTTTGACGACTTTGTTATCTCTGAGCTTGAACCCAGACTATTTTATATGTGCTTTAAAATAAGGAAGTCCTGGGATTATGTAAGGGGTTAGCCAAGTACAACGCAGAGGAAGATGCAGGAAGGATTGAATTTTAAACTGATTTTAAATGTGTGCGAGGACATCTGTGATTGCATGGATCTCCAAGGGTTTCTGCTGTGGAAGAGATCACTGGTAGCTCAG
Organism: Machaerirhynchus nigripectus; assembly: GCA_013397975.1. Classification (NCBI taxonomy): domain Eukaryota; kingdom Metazoa; phylum Chordata; class Aves; order Passeriformes; family Dicruridae; genus Machaerirhynchus; species Machaerirhynchus nigripectus. The sequence goes on along the minus strand of VZRQ01004751.1, from coordinate 673,333 downwards.
TTCTGCCCCTCTGAAACAGGAATGCCTATAAAGGCCTTCCTGGTTTCACTGAGCTTTCCTGAGCTTGAGGAAACCCTGTGTAACAGTGTCTTTTATTGGAATGAAAGCTTTCTAATATTTTTAGCACAGAGACCTTAACAAACCTGAGGGCTTTAACAGGAAATTGTTAAACTATGAACTCCTTCACCTTTCTCCAGATTTTAGGAAGCGATGGCTCCAGAGTCTTGGTGGCACCTGGGACTTGTGCAGGTTGGGTTCCAGGGCAGTTGTCCTGGAGACGGAAAAGACCCAGTGGGGTATTTAAATAGCCAGTCCTCCCATGTGGCCTGTAACCCAATGTGTGAGCTCAGTAGGAAAGTACATGCATTTTTCATGTATGATGCTGTGGCAGGACGCACGGGAGACTTTCCTTTCTTGGTTTGGGGCTTTAAATGTATCACAAACCCACAAACACATGGCTTGTCTTTGTGTTATAGTGACAACTGGTTTTGTAAATAAACAATTCGGGTTGCTGCGGCTGTATTTCGTAACAATATCCATACTTGGTGTCGATTTATCCAGAGCTGAATGAGCCTCAAAGAATGTGGTTTTTTATTTACAGCAGCTGACTCTCACCTGGGTAAGCGACAGCTCTAGTGTCCCGTTACTTCCCCTTCTGTCATTTTGCAGTATAGAATTTCATGCATCTGCCAGCTCAGGTTCCCTTTTGCTGGACAGATTTCGTGTACTCCCACTTCTCGTAATTAGAATAATGGTGCCAAATTTTCTCAAGGTTAAGAAAACTGCTGGAACCATAAAACAGAACATGAAGGAGCTGTAATAGCTTGGTTTCTTGTGTGAAGATGTGAAACTTTCATAGAGTGACTAAAGTTTTTGTGGGGATCAAGGGGAGTGTCACTTGGTAGATGCTGATCACTGAGGGCCCAGGTTTCAGCTGAGGTGAAGGAAGGATTTTGCTCAAGTGTTAGACCTGATACATGCCAGGAAAAGCATCTGTGCACCAATTTGTAAGCTGTTTAGCACTGTAAAAATCAACTGAAAAGTGTTTGCATTTTCTTTAGTAATTAAACAGGGATCACTTCAGTGATAACGCAGCGTGTGGAGCGAGTCCTACACTTCTCATTGCTGCCAATGGGGTTTGCAAGTGTTGCAAAATCCGTGTTCATCTGACAGAAAATGTGCTTCAGAGCACCTTAGAAAACTGTTCAGTCTTTATTTCTGGAACTTGGGGTGAATTTAAGTTGCCCAAATGCGGTTTAAATTGGCTTTGCCTTTGGAAGAGCACTGCCCTGAGCTTCCCTGCCTTCATCCCTTGTGAACGCCTGGGCTGGGTTTGGCCAGCAGGGTGTAAATGCTGGTCCTGTTTGGACAACACAGCCAGAGTGCTCTGCTCCTGGTGAGTCTGGCAGTGTAATAGACCTGGGAAGCAGAAATGAGGATGTTCATTTCTAACCCAGGAGGGCCTGAGAAGTCTGTGCTGCAGGGCAGTGTTGGCAGCTTTCCTTTCACCCAAAATCCAGGGTGAAGGCCTGCATCCGTCCCGCTCTTTGTCTTCTCCCTCGGGCTGCAGGTATCTGGAAAAGGCTTAAGGGCATCTCCCGCTCTTTAACCACTCTTCTGACTCCTCCTTTCTCCAGCTTTCCTGCTTGCTTGTCTCTCCTGGCACATGGTGTGACAGCAGTGCCTCCACTGGGGCCAGGGACAGAGCCTCCCCTTTCCCGCAAACCGCATGGCCCAGGCTGCTGGAGCTGGGAATGAGATGAGGCTGGGAAACGTTTGAGAGCTAAATTAAAATCCTCTCCCATGCCAAGAGATGCCACCACTTGTTACCTGTGCTGCCACCTGCCTCCCTGTTGCTTTTTCCGGATGTGTGCTGGTTTTATTTTGGTTAAACATCACAGCCACAGACTTCGAGCTCAAGTTCTCTCTTTACTGACATTGTGGCCCTACTGAAATGCTGATTGTTTTGCTCCTTTGTTTTTCCACCACTGTCCATGATCCCTGCCCATCTCGCAGTGCAGCTTTCCCCCAGCAGAGCCCTTCTGGATAAATTTCAGCCTTTAGGAAGTTGGTTGAGTTGTTAATTGCTGAATTCTGCTCTGATTTGCTTTTGTTTCTCTGTATATGTCTTTACCAAAGCCTCATTTTTCAAACTGTGTTTATGAAACAAGGGTAGGAGTGATTAATGATCTGCCACTGCCCTACTCTGATCCTGAATGGTCGTGTTCAGTTTTAGGTATTGCATTATCTTGTATAATGTAACACTTCCAATATAGCAGAATTTAATATTGCTCTGAGTATTTTTGGGAATTAGGCAACCTGCTAAAGCAAGCAAACAATTTTTTTTCCTCCTGATAATCAGAATTAATTCGTTTTAGCAAGGCTACCTTGATCACATTGTGAATGAGATTTGTAGATGTATCAAACTCCTTTGCTGATCTTTCAAGTCCCTTAATTCCAATAGTTTGTGGACTGAAGGAAAGCAAGTTTTAAAACAATCTCTTTTATGTGGCTAATCCTACATATAAGAAATGTAGTTAATCTCTATTTGCAACATTTGACCTTGAGGTTCAAATATGTTCAGAAAATTCACTCTAGGATTAGTGTTTTGATTAAAGGGATGGCCTTCATTGTATGGAAACCTTTCCCCCCCTCTAGTGCCAATTATGAAGACTTATTCTTGACTCTGAAAATAAAATTGTTTCCAGGGACTTTGGCAAAGTTCATCCCAACTCTCCCTTTGCTCTCAGCATCCCTGGATAAACGGTGGCGTTGTGAGCTCAGGGAAGGCACTTTGGAACAGCAGGTGCAGCTTAACTGCTCCGTCAGAAATGCCTGAGCCAAGATGTGGGCATGAAGCTGTTTAATACCTGTCATCTTCACTCTTTTTAACTTCATTGCTCTGTTCCAAACTTGTGGTGTTACATCTGGAGGGTTGTGACCAGTCTGCCTAGCACAGGAGAGATACTGGTGAGTGGAGGGAGTCCAGGGAAGGGCCACCAAGGTGGGCACGTGGCACACAGGGAGAGGCTGGGAGTGCCAGGGTTCCTCGGTCAGGAGAAGGGGTGGATGTGGTTTTATTCCTTTCTTCTCTCACCCAGTAGGGGTTATAAAAGCAGGAAAATCCAGACTCATTTCCGAGGTGCACAGCAAAAGGATTTGAGGTAAAAGCTGTAATTCCAGTAAGGGGAATTCTGGTCAAATATAAATAGCTCTCTCACCAGGAGGATGTTCCAACATGGGAACAGTGGCCCAGACAGGGGTGGGAATCTCCATCCTTGGGGACTTTCAAAGCTCAGCTGGGCATGACCCCTGAGCAAGCTGTTCCACATTTGAAATTGGCACTGAGTTGGACTAGATGACCTTCAAAGATCCTTTCCAACCTAAATCATCCTATGGTTTTCTTGGGAACAATGGAAAAAAACCAACCCCAAAACCAAAAGAAAGTTGCTGGATTTGAAGTCGGTTTTCAAAGTAGAAACACAGGGAAGTCTGAGCCTGTTTTTGTGAGTCATGGACAACTTTTAGCCTGATGGGACCTCTGTGAGTGTTGTGCTCTGGAGTCACTGAGCCCTCTGGCTCTCCTGGAGCACTGATTCGTAGTGGCAGCTCAGGCTTAGCTGTTATTATGGGTTATTAGTACTTTTACTTTTTATTACTATTCTAACTTCACTATTATTAGCAGTTATTATTACTGGCCATTCTTTTTGAGATTTTTATATTTTTCCATGATAGGTTTGTGATTTTCTGTTGCTTTAATTGATTGCAGCAAGTAGAATTCACACAGGTAAAACCAAAGGTGCAGAAACAGGAGAAGAGGAGTGAAAGCAGCACAGTCTTGTCCTGTGGAGGGAATCCAGAAAAGGTTACTGAAATTCTTCCATTTCAGACACCTTTGTGGAGTCGCTTTCAACAGTGATAAATGACCTGCCCCAAATTTCTAGATGACTTTTCCATTTACTGTGTGAAATTATATAAAAGTCAGGGTAATAAGGAAAAAAATGTTAACTTAATCTTGACTGCTTGAGTCCATGCAGGGAGCTTTGACACTTGTTGCTGTGGTGTTATTACAGTGGTTCCTAATTAATGTCTCCTGTTAAAGCATCCCTCCTGCAAGTGTCACCTTCCTTTGGGTGAGTTGAGCTGAAGCAGGATTAATGGGGGATGCTCCATAAAATAGAAAATAATACACCTGATAGTCGTCTTGATAAAGGCCTGTGTCTGAGGGGGAAATGTGGGCAAAGGGGAAAATGAGTTAGGATAAACCTTGGGCTCAGTTAACATAAGGTGGCACTTCTAAAATGCAGGGTGGGCTCATTAAGGTTACGAGGATAAAAACTGGTAGGAAACTGCTGCTCCCTCTATTGTTAAAAGGAAAATTGCTGGGGGAGGTGTCACCATCACTCTGTGGCCTTAGAGATGTCCCTTCATCCCTGAGATTTGGGGGACAGGATGGGCAGGGAGGGCAGAGGCAGATCAGGGAGAGAAGAAGCAGATCAGGGAGAGAAGAGGCAGATCAAGGAGGGAAGAGGCAGATCCAGGAGAGAAGAGGCAGATCAAGGAGGGAAGAGGCAGATCAAGGAGAGAAGAGGCAGATCAAGGAGGGAAGAGGCAGATCAAGGAGGGAAGAGGCAGATCAAGCAGCCCAGGACGGGGTGGCCACAGTGCTCCTTGGTTCTGGAGCAAGAGATCTGACAGTCAGGAGGGTTCTGTCCCCATCTTGGGGTGTGGGGGGAAAGAGTGAAAACAAATCATGGTTTTCAGAGGCAGAGCGAGATACTCCTGCAGACAGGGGGTTTCCAACAATTTTAGGATATAATTGCTAAAGGGAATTCCAGCTGGATAAAGGCTGAAATATTTGAACTGCGTTTACAGCAGTATCTGTCTTCCCTTCCTGCTAAGTACCTGTGATGCCCGGTGTTGGGGTTACTCTTTCTCTGATAAAATGTTTTTTAACAAGGCACAGAATCATTTAGGTTGGAAAAGTCCTCTGAGATCATCAAGTCCAAGCTATCACTGAGGACCACCTTGTCAACCAGACCATGGCACCAAGTGCCACATCCAGTCTCTCCTTGAACATCTCCAGGGATGGTGACTGCATCACCTCCCTGGGCAGCCCCTTCCAATGTCAAATCACCCTTTCTGTGAGGAAATTCCTCCTGAAGTCCTTCAGTACAGCTCCTTCCACTGCCTCTGTAGTGTTTGCAGAGGGACCTTTTGCAATGGCATTCCTTCTGTAAGAGTTGAAGAGCCTAAACCACTGCTGTTCCTGCTGGACAAGTGCTTTGATTTTGAATTTTGATCCTGATTTGAAGGGTTGTTTCTGTAGCTTTCCTTTTCAGTATTTTATCCTGATAGTGGATTTGCTGGTACCTCAGTTGGACTAAAGTTCTTATGCCCAATGCATCAGATAATTTGTTACAGAACCTTGTTGACAAGGGAAGTTCTCTTGGTGTGAAGTTGCTGGTCATTGCAATGTTAAACAAGTGATCCTGTGTCTAAAGTGCCTTGGAAGGTTCATTCCAGGAGAGAATTTTTAGCAATTGGAGTCAGATCCCTGTAAGAGGGAGGCATAGCTCCAAGGCTGTAATCCAAAAAGGAAAACCATGCAATTGAAATATGAATCTGGGGATAAGACACAGAAGGTTGTGAAGATCAGTAATGCTGAGTGAATTATTTAGGAAGGCATAGGAAATAGAAAGATTATAGAGATAAGAGGCAGAAGGGGAGTTTGCAGTGCATGTCCATCAGGCGGGCATTTGGTGCATTAGAGGCGGATCAATAGCTGGGAGCAGCCAGTGCTGAGGCCCCGGATCTGTGCGGGTCTCGTGTCTGACTGGATTTAGTCTGAGCCTTTGGCCTGACTGCTCCTGCCGGGACTGGAAGCTTTCCAGAGCCCTCCGATTGTTCCCGACCTGCATGTGCCGAGTGTGAACCTGCAGCGGGGCTTCTGCTCTGTTTTCTGCAGGAGCAATCTCCTGCCTGGGCAGCAGAGCTGCTCTGCAAACAGAGCTGACGCGCAGCCGGAGCCACGGCTGGGGGAGCTGCTGCCCAAACCCAAAACGTGAATGTAGGGCACAGCAAAGTCATCTGGCTCTGAAGCCTGGTGTAAAAATACATCATCTTATCCTCTGCTGGAGAAGCAGAGGTCCTTCTGTCTTAAAGGAGAATTTATCAAAATGAACCATAGTGGGTTAAATCCATTTTCTTTGAAGTTGAGGGTAAAGCTTCAACTGATGTAAATGGGAGTAGAATTAGGCCAACACTGATCACTTAGGGGAAATCAAAATCTAGGCTAGAGAAAAGGCAAAGATCAGCTGTGCACAGAGACAGAAATAGTTCCTGTGTGCTGTGCCACTGGTGGCTCCTGTGTGCTTCAGTTTGAGTTGGAGGGCTCATTTCTAGGGCAAATGTCACTGAAATCACTGCAGCCAGGGTGACACCAAGCCAGGGGTTCCCTCTGTGGGATGCTGGGGTGGTGCAGCTCCAGCTGCAGCCCAGCACTTCTCCCTGGGGCCAGTCTGCTCCCAGACACAGCCAGAGCTGTGGTGTCAGGCCTTGAGGAGCCCTCTGCCACCATGAGAACCTCACTCTCTCTGTTACTTTCCTGACAGCTCGTGAGTCAGGACAAACCCTTCCAACTTGGGGATTTGTAGTGCTGAGGTACTGAATAGTTTAAGTGCAAGTGGACCTAAAGGCTTCAGCAAATGGATTTACCACCACCATCATTTACCTTCTTCCTGTGCCATCTGTGCCAGCAGTGCTGGTCCCTGCAGGAGGATGCCACCTGCAAGCTGCCTGTCTGTTTTTCCCTGTGCTGGAAATAGCAATGCCAGCACAAAGAAGTGTGTGGTTTTCAGTCGGTCTGGTGGTGCTGAGGACTTGAGCTCCTTTTCAGCCACTGATTTTCTCCTTTTTTTGTGTCTGGACAGGGTCTTCCTGCTCTGTTGTGGAAGAGCAGAGGGGCTTCTATCCCTGGAGTCAATGAAAACAGGCTGTTTACGAGGCTCTCTGGTTCTGTGTGCTGGGATGTCACCCTGGTGCACGAAATGTCTTACACAATAGCAACAGAGCTGTGCTCAGAATGTGACTCTGGGGAGAAAACTCTGTCACAAGGAATGACAAATCCACCAGTGCTCCTTATGCAATTAAAATGGCAACTTACCTCCGTGTGATTCATGTTCCTTCCTCTCCAGCTGGTGGGCTGTTCCCAAAAGGAAACGCTCCCATCTCCTGGTCCCCCGGCTCCTGTGCACCCCTGATTTGGTGTGTCTTTACACTGGTACAGCCCTGGGGAGGTTTTAATCACAAGAGAATAAGCGCTTTGCCATTCCACCACGGCTCCCTGGCTGCTCCGAGCTGCAGCCTCAATTATATTAATCTGACTGTTGCCTATTTAAGCACCGTCCTACATCTTGAGTGACAGCGGGGTAAACAGATTCAGCAAATAAACTGTGCTTGCTGTGTGCTCGCCAGTGGCAGATGAGGTCAAGCAGAGCAGCAGCTCCACAGACACAAACACACACACACAGCTCTCCCTGTGGATATCCCCTCTGGATAAATGGACACCCCTCCTGACCGGGGTGGAAATGCAGAGCCTGAGTACGCACAGTGCCACGAGAATGCTTCTTCAAATGAGGTGTGCGTGCTCTGGGCAGCCCCAGGGTGACACTGGGGAACTGCGGCTTCCAGAAAGGGTTAAACAAGTTTAGATGACAGCCGTGTGTTCTTTCTGTCTGTCTGTTTTCCTGAAGGTCACTCGAGTTGCTGTTACAGGGATGGGAAGGGTCTGTTCCTCCCACTCTGTCCACAAACAATTTCTGACAAGGGGAAACAAAATCCTTTTCAAAATGGCTCTGCTGGAACTTGGGAAGTTTGGTTCCTGCAAGAAGTGACAAAAAGTAAGACAAACATAAGGTTATTAAGGAACGCATCTGAGGAAGTGTTTTCCGTTCATTTTCAAAGAAGGCAAAACAATAATCACAGGAACATATGTGGAAAAAGTTGTCTCGATTTCAAATGCTAAAAATCCCGCACTGATTTACACGGAGAGCAGCAGATTGAGACAGGCTGCAGCAAGAGGTGGGATCTTGTTTGTTAATCCCCAACCTGGCGGAGTTGCTCACTGCCAGCAGGAGTGGGCTGGATCTGCATTCTGTGAGAGCATGTGGGTTAGGTGCATGCAAATCAGAGACGTGGGCTCCGCTTTGATCAGTTTTCCTTAATTTTCTGAGATAAGCTTGTATTTTTATTTTTTGGGGGGCTGTAGTTAAACATGCAAAGAATTGAAGATTCCCTTTTCTTACCCTGGAGATTGTTGTGGGGGTGCTCTCTCTGTAAGATTTCTGATTTAAAAAAACAGATTCAGAGATTGCTTAACATCATTAGAAATGTGGTAATTCTAAGTCTCTGATGTCTGAATTATTTCAGATGGGTCCCCAAAACGCAACTAAGAAAACCAAAGCTGTTGCAGAAGGTGTGAGTTTGCTTCTCTAGGAAATCTGCAGGAGCTGATGGGTGTGAGAACCTTGGAAACAACTGGATTTGTTTTTTGTTTACTTGCAGGTTTCAGGTGTTACGTCAGTGCAGGGGGTTGACTAAAAGAGATTATTCATGGAAATCCCAGTGATTAAAACTTGTTTTAAAACACTTGGTCGGCCTTCTACACACCCAGCCACAGCTATGACCATTAATATTCCAGGTCAATAATATTATGGTCAATAACTTTGGCTGTTTTAGACACGTTCAGCCCTAGCCTGGATCTTTGGAGAATTTGGTAACTCCTCGTTGCCACTTCTGCCTGTAGAGGGAGAGATTCAATTTTACTGGTCCACTGGATGCATCCACATCTACAGAATACATTTCTTTGGGAATCCTTTCCTTGTGAAATACTTGTGGGCCTGGTGGCAGAGGGAAGGATGTGGCTTTCCAGCAGCTCTCTAATGACCACAGGTGTTGGTCACACGAGAAGGAAGAATTCAGAGTCTTATCAAAACCGTTTGGGTTTAGAAGTGGGAATCAAAGCAGTAACCAACTGATATTTTTGTAGATATTTTATGTGTTGTCCCTGAAAGGGTTTTGAGCCCAACAAATCAATAAAGCAATGTCCCCTGGCACCAGATGGAGCTTCATAAATGGGAGCAGTCAGATTCTCTTGGTGTTTTGGGGGGTATTTCTCCCAAACATCTCAAGATACCTCTTCGAGAAATTCCCATTTAGGCATTTATTGATACTCTGATAGGAAATGAACACAGGACATGACTTCATTTTCAAATAATCACTTTATAAAAGCCAGAACATTCTGTGTTGGATCAGCTTTTGAGAGGTAAAAGCAACAGATAGCAATTTATTTTTCAGAAACTTTATTTAGATTTTAAAAAGGTGAAAAAAACATGCTTAAAAATGCTAAATTTCTTAGGATCTCAATATCCCTGGAGAAGCTCTTCTTGCAAGAACACTTGTTGCTTTCACTCTTTTGATTTTCAGATCTGCTTGGAATCTGCAGTCACAGGTGTCATTCCTGGTGAATGCACCATTAACAGCAATTAAACTGATTTAAACTGAGTGTTTCAATCTGAAATTGTTAATGGTGCCTGTTGGCCGAGGTGTTTGGGTGGCAGTCACTGCACACTCACTGTCCCCCCGCTCCAAACCCAGGCCTGGTCTCTTGAAAAGGAGGTGTGAAGTTTGCTGAAGGTTTTAGAATTTGGGGTGTTTCCAGTGCCTGTAGTCCTCTGACATGGAAAAAATCTGTGAGAACACGGGAAATCTGGGTTCATTCCCCTACTGGGTTTGTTCAATCTGAGAATGGAGCAGAGAATATCCTAATAATATAATTATTATTTAAAATTATAATTTTATTAAAATTATTAAAATATTTTAATTTTTAAACATAAATAAAA
>VZRQ01004751.1:632803-663240 GCA_013397975.1 Machaerirhynchus nigripectus | reverse complement strand
CCAGAGAGCTGGCACTTGGCATGGCACTTGTGAGTGAATGGTGGTCGGGTTCCAAAGTGTGGAAGATTTCCCTGAGAACGCTCGCTGTCAGCCTCTCACAAAAACACCTTTTCAGTGTAATTGTCTCTGCTCATGCCCATCACCGTGCCTAGGAGATGAGGAGGGAGCTGCTCCCAAAACAGACAAGTCATTTGCTGGAAATAGATTTCAGATCAACACATTTGATTACAAGGAGAAATCAAGCTGAGCTCGTGCACTTGGTGCAACACAGGTCTATGTTCTCTGCAAGAGCCATGGTTAAAATCAGCAAACAATCATGCTCTGTAGCAGCTGAGACATCCAGATGGTCTCAGTTTATCCCTCATTAAAACACACTTCAGTGTTCCAATCTTTAGATAAAGATAGGCTTGAATAGCTGTGGCAAGGCCCATATCCTAAAACAAAGGTCACAAGCATCGAGGCAGTTGCAGAAAATACATCTCAAAGCAGCCCAGTGCCTTGGTCGTGTCCCAAGGTCATGGAATCATCGAGTCCAGAATGGTTTGGGTGGAAAGGGACATTAGAGACCATCTCACTCCACCCCCCTGCCATGGGCTGGGCCACTTTCCTCTAGCCCAGGGTGTTCCCAGCCCCGTCCAGCCTGGCCTTGGACACTGCCAGGGATCCATGGGCAGCCACAGCTGCTCTGGGCACCCTGTGCCAGGGCCTCACCACCCCCACAGGCAAAAATTTCTTCCTAAAATCTAATCTAAATCTACCCTCCTTCAGCTTAAGGCCTTTCCCCTTGTCCTGTCACTCCATCCCTTGTCTCAAGTCCCTCTCCAGCTCTCGTGGAGCTCCTTTAGGCACTGGAAGGAGCTCTGAGGTCTCCCCAGAGTCTTCTCTGGGCTTTTCCCCAGTTGCTGAGGCTCTGTGATTCCACTGGAAGCCTTGGAGTTGATGTTATTCGTGTTCTTCCTTGCAAGTGCAAGCAGCACTGCAGCAGGACGCTGAGAGGGAGCGGGCAGCCCGTGTCCTTTGCATTAATTGTGTTCCTACAGACCCAGAGAGGGCCTGGAACAACTCTGAACCTTCCCTTCTGCCCTTGCTGGGAGGGGGCAGCTGAAGAAGAGCAGCTGGAAGCATCTGATCCACGAGTCAGATGGTCACAGAGTGCCACGAGGCTCACCTCCAGCTTCCCATCTTTCTTCATTTGCTGGGCAATTAACGAGGACCCCAATTGTGCTGAAATCTGAGTACCTGCTGAAGGGCTTTACCGGACAGGAGTCTGTGCATCCTGCAGCTAATTATGTCATTCATTAATCTGTTACCTCGTGGTGATGGGCATGAGAGTCACTGAGAAGGATTCAGAACCAACCTGGCAATTAAAGTATTTATTCCTTGAATTCTGATAATTCTTTATTTCTGTGCTGCAGCCACGTGAAATCCTGACAGGGAGTTATGTTAAGGATTCTTAGAGAAAATTCCTATTTCTTCCTTGTTCTCCTGGGGTTTTTTCCCATATATGCCGATAACTGGTGTAGCTAAAGAGATGCAGAGTAGGAAGATTAATCTCTCTTCCCCCTTGCAGCTCCTAAAGAAAGTTACAGCTTTATAGCTTCGAAAGAGAACATTTTATTTTTAAGTTGCTATTAATAGCACAGAAAATTAAAAGCTCATCATGGTTAGGATGAGATCGCAATTGAACTTGACAAGGAAGAAGATATTTAATAAAAGTACCAGGCATGATGATGGCTTTAAAATAAATCTGTGTGTTAATAGCTAAATTATGAGGCGATAATCTGCCAGTCTGCTTAAAAATATGTTTGTAGGAGGATTTTTGGGATGACCCCACAGCTAATGCATGGTTGTTGGTATGTCTTGTCCTACTGCTTGTATTTTTTGGCTAATTGTATGATTTTAAGGTTGGGCAGCAACATTCTACATAGCTGTGATCGCTTTTTATCCATCAATTGATGTCTGCTGCTGTTTTATCAGCTTATTTTTCTGAGCCACCAGCTAGCATAATGTGCTTGAGGGAAAATTATACCCTACATCAGTGGTTTTGTTACAGCATGTTGTACATTATTGGTAATTTGAATGCACCCAGATAAAAATAGAAAGGTTAAGTAGTTTTCCAAATGTTGCTTCTGTGAAGCAGAAAGAGAGTAATGTCTGTACTCATATACGTTTCTGAGGGAAGAATGGCTTTTTCATTTTATTTTCCCTTTGCTAAAATTGATGCTTTCCCTCCAGCTGAATGTAGAGAACACTTGGCTTTGGAAATTTCTCTTCCCAAACTCTTCCTTTTTTTCATTCTTCCTGATGGATGTTTAGGTTTAATGAGCCGGTTTTTCAGCACTAATGTGCCAGTTCTGTCTGCATGTGCCTGTCCCCAGAGTGCCTTCCCGTGGGCCAGGTGGTGTGTGCTGGTGCCAGGCAGCAGGAGCTGCAGTCCCACGGTGCCCAGTGCCCTCTGCAAGTGCCCCTGGCTCCGGCAGCTCCTGGGCACCGCCCTCGCTCCTCCTTCCTTCTCCTTGGGGGTATCAAACCTTCCTCAGCCCCCTCAGACGGTGCTGGCGGGCACGAGCAAGGCCGTTTTGGTGAGGTATCTCTGCAGGGCCTGGCTGTGATTTCTGTCAAGTTGTAGTTCGTCATTTCCACCCCGAAATGATTTCGTGACTCTCCGTGTGTGACCATAACCTGGGCAGAAACGTGGGTGCCGCGCTAGGGCTGCCTGGGAGGCGTCTCCTGGGGATCCTTTGTGCGTGTCCTATTTAAAACCTCTGCAGAACATCACTGTGTGTCTTTCAGCTGGTGCCCACTGAGATTTAAAACCTCCTTTTTGGCTGCTCTCTTTCTCAGGAGTGACCTTGGCTGACAGTTCCTATTGTGCACCCGAGTCCTGCGGGGGTGGATTTTTCCCCTCTCCTGCCTTCACACGGATTTTCGTGGCGCAGACTCACCTCTCCAGCACCTCTGCTCTTCTTGCCTTGCAGGGCTCATGTTCTAAATCACTGTGGAGAAAATATGTTTATATTTGATGTTCTTAGCGATTAAAAACACAGCAATAGGTTCCATCCCATCCGAGTGCTTCCCTTTCTCCTCCCCTGGTTAAAGGGAGTAAGAATCACCTGTGGTTTTCATGGCAGGAGACAGAAATCAGCCAGCTGGGGAGGGCTGGGGGCTCTTGGGTTTCGTTTCAGCTGGGCAAAGACAAGGTGGAGGCTCTGTCTCTTCCCCTCTCTGCAAAGAAATTATTCCCAAATCACCACTTCCATTGCAATTTATTTTTCTAACTTTCTGTTTCCTGCAAGCTCATGGCTGAGGACGTTTGCATGTGGAGCTGGAGTTCAAAGCTGTCCAGGTTTGGATCTCTCTTCAGTAGCAAAGATGGGTTGGTTCACCTTTTAAAGGGAAATTTTATAAAGCTGTGACAGTAAAAATTATTTAGGTGGATTTTTTTTTGGAGCAAAAAATAAGAGAATAGGCTTGTAGCAAATTTAGGCTTTTGAAGGGAAAAAGCTTTTTTCTCCTACCACATGACTTATTTTCCGTAAGATGGAGCAAAGTAAAAAGCTATTTTCCTTTACTTCTGGTGCTTGCCTAACAATGGTCTGAGAGTTCAGTGGCATAAAGGAGATTTAAAGAGATGCCAGGTTTTATGGGAGCTCAACTCTGCTCTGCGTGCTGCTGGTGGCAAACCGCTGGTAGTTTCCTTTTAGCAGCTTATAAACTATTAAAGCTTGATTTTAAATCTGTTATACTTTCACCTGCTGCTTTTTAATTCCGACAAATAGGTGAGCAGGGGTGGGAATGCTCTGTCCTGTGCAGGCACACAGCAGGACAGGCCTGGGATTGAGCCCTTGGTTAACCAAAATGATCTCCTGCCATAAAATGTGCAGGTGGCAACAAAAACCTCTCTGAGATGGTCCCTGTTGGTTATAATTTGCTCTCTCTATTCTCATTTTGGAGAATTTCTTCCCATCCCAAGAATAAAATAGCCCAGCCTTATGTAAGATTTTTTAATTTTTTTTTTTTTTTTTAAGAAAAAGATGCAGAAGTTCTTTTTGCTGTTAACAAAACGAAAATGTAGGTATTTGTTCAGAAAAGCAGATTACAGCCTGCAGTTTGTTTTTCCAGTCTTTATAGGAATGGTGCGGATGAAAAATGTACCTCTTCCAATTCCACTCGTATATATTTCCATTCAGTCATTAAATAACAATAAATTGTTTGGGGTTTTTAACAGCTAGATGATTTACTTTCATATTTTGTGTTCTTCCTCTTTTATTTTTCTGCTTGCACTTACTGTGCGTGGAAGGTGCATTTTCTGGATCTCAATAACCACCAATGGTGCTGCACTAAAAGCTTCAGTATTGGATTCATGTCTTTATATCTTTACTTAATATTATAATAAAATGCCTCTGGCAGTGAATCCAGGGTGGCAGAAGAGAGGTCTGCAAATTTAGACTGGAATGGAAGTTGGTTTAGTTTTTTTAGGGGTTATATTTTCATTATTTTTCTTCTTTTTTCCTTTCATTTTTTTTCCCCTGGACAAGCTGCTTCTCGTGATCTGTTTGATGCTCAGCATCTCACCTGCTGGGCAATCACACGCACCTGAAAAACAGGAGTAACTCCTGGAAAAATGGATTTTTCTGCAGTCAGTCTTGCACCACTCTCAGATAAAAGGTGCTGTGCATACAGCGCTGAAATTGCAGCGTTTTTGGCTAAACACAGCAGTCTGGCTCCATTTCTGTGCAGCTGTGCCGTGCTCTCCTGGCTTTTGGCTAAAGGTCTGCTAAATCTGCTTTGATTTTCTTGACTTTCATAGGCAGCAGCAGTCAGGCAGGCCTTTTCCCTGCTCGTGGCTGGGGGAGCTTCGTGATAGATGCTGACAGAAGGAGACACAAAACAGCAGAACAAGGGCAGGGGTTTTATTTTTTCTGGTTTTTTCTTCCTCCTTAATGGTCTCCCTTGGGTCGTTATGTAGAAATTTGAACTTCTTTCTCAGGGATATGAGTGTCAACGCTGATCATGCTACAACAGCATGGATGTTAAAATTGGAAAGGTGCTTTAACCCCCGGAGTTCAGATCATGACACAACAAAGTGAATCTCTCTGCAGCTGACCAGTTATGGATTTCCTCAGGTTTTTATTCTCTCTGTTATCCCATAGATCCATTTTCATGGAAAACATTGTACTTGTCAACATTTTAGGAAAAGCAATCCATCAAAATTACATTTCACATTAATGAGTGCACTTCCACAATGTTTCCTTGTCCTCACGCTCCTAATAAGGAAGGACAAGTCTTCAATTTACTTCCAGCTTACTCAAAAAGTAATAAAATTTGGCCTCCTTTTAATCTCTTTGAGATTCCTCTTATGACCAAGTCCTATCCAGGGCTGGAATATTTCAACTCCCATTTCAGAACCCTCAAACCAGTCGTGGGTTGATGCAGCCCCCAAGGCAGAGCTGGGAGCACAGAGGGCTGTGGCAGAGGAATCATGAAATGAAATTGCAGTTTATTGATTAAAAGCCTGATAGATAGATCAGACATGGGTAAGATTTTCTTTGTTAATCTCAATTTTTAGCATTGAAAAAAAATATAAATTCCTCTGTAATATATTGCTGAAAAAATCTGAGGAAGGAATGTGGAAAGAGGTCAACATAGATGTGACCAGTCAGGAGAAATGGAAACTTCTACCAAAGAATTAAATATTTGGGTTTGTCTCAAGGTATGAAGATTAGAGAGGCCATTTAACATTTTTATAATGAAATGATTAGTAATGGACTAAAAAAAGTAATAATTAGGAACCAAACTCAGTGTCCATTCTCAACAGAGACTGAACAAAAGCCCACAAATTTTAGGTGGGGTGGAGCAGGACTGTCAGCTTTAATCAGTCTGTCAAGCCTCAGATCCTATTTGTTGGAAGAAGCTGGAAAATCTGTTTCTTTTGAGATGTTCTGGAGAATTTTCTGATAAAATGAGATAGAGGCAGGTATTTTGGGCACACAGACCCTGGAACTGCCTGAAATTGTGTGCGCCAAGCTGATATCAGGTAAAGGTCACGTGGCAGCTCAAATTCTGGATTTAAGAAATCTGGTGGTCTGTAAAACACACAAATGAAGGACAGATGTGGAATGCCTCATCTTTTTAGTGTTTGTGTTTCAATAATTAGCTTTTAGTGAAGCAAAGTAAAGAAAATATCCGAATTATAGTCTGCTGAGTTTGGGCTCTGTTCTTTTATAGGATTTTTCATCTTTCTCCCCTGGGTCAGTACTGTAATGACTGGGCAGAACTGTAATTTTGGGGGGAAAAGGAAGGAACCTCAGCCCAAGGGAAGAAATTTTGAATATTTTGCCCTGGAGATGATGGTGAGGAGCTGCTCTCCAATATCCCTCTGTGGTGTAATATCACTGTAGTGCATCTTTTGGGTGTTTTCTGCCATAAAAAAGCCACCCCCCACTCTGGAAGGGATGCAGGAATCTGTGCTGGGTCCTGGGACTGTGCTGGGATACATTCCTTGGCTGATCACCTGCTGCTTTTAGAGCACTTAATTTAGACTTTTTTTTTTTCACATCTGCTTTATTTAATGATATGAGTGTCTGAAGTCCGAATATCCTTAGGTATTTTTTTTTTCCCAGCTGTGTTTTTGATTAAATTGATCACACAGTTTGGCAATTGGCATTCCTTGCAACAACTGTGCAGCATAAAATCAATTCTATGTAAAAACATGAATTTTCTAAAGCTTCTAGAGGTGCAGAATGGGGCTGCAGTGCCAGAAGCATGGTCCCAAGGAGTGGGGATACGTGGTGTGTAGGAAGGCAGTGAAAGGAAGAAACCCAAACCTGCTTTGCAGTGGGGAATTGGAGCCTTAAGAGAATAAATGGATAATGAAAAATAACCTTTCATTTGAGCACTGGAAGCGAAACAAAAATAAATTCGTGTGAGCACCAGCAGGGCGTGAGAGAGAGTTCTGAAAACTGGTGGCTGGGACAAGCTTTAGTGGAAAAATCTCTTTGCAGGGCAGATCCTGTCTCTGCAGGCAGAGTGAGGCTCCTACAGAGGCTCTGGTGGCAGAGCAGGAAGGGTTTCCTCCGCAGGACCTGCTGCAGTCCCCCAGAAGTCACTGATGGAGTCATTTCATTATTTAATGGGGCTGAATTGATTCCTTTAAAGCAGTTTTGTGGCTGTCAGGAGTTCATTTGGCTTTGCTGGAGCCATTTCCATGGGGAGCAGGGGAAAGCAGCCTTGGTATCAATTGTACACTGAATAACTGCACTGCAGCCGGGGCTGGAGGTACTTTAATTGACCACTCTCATTTCAGTTCCTCTCATTATACCAGTACAGCGTGGGGGAAAAACAAATCAGCCAATTTGTGCAAGATTGTTTGGTAGAAGTCCTAAGTAAATAGGCTTCTTGTAGAACTGAAATTAATGATAAGTTGTGCTTCTTTAGTAAAAATTCCTTTTGCGACAGGGCTTTTGTTGTCTTCAAATGTTCACCAGTGTCTACAGGAGGCATGGAACCCTCTTTATTTATCCTACCTGATAACAAAACTGGTACAAGGAGTCTCAGCTGACTGGAGGCCCAGCTCCATGCTGAAAGACAGAAACAGTTGTTAAGGGATTATAAGCCTGTGTTTTTTGGGGTTTTTTTTTAATGTTTTCATTTTGTAAAATTTTTAAAATAATACTTTAATTGTCTTAATACCATCCTATTAGCAGGGGAAATATATCTCTGTCTAAAAACAACTGAATGAAACATCCAATGCCTCACCTGTGTGTGCTCAGCATGAATGAATTATCCCAGGATCCCAGACTGGTTTGGGTTGGAAAGGACCCTAAGGACCATTTTATTCCAGCTCCTTCCAGTGGCAGGGACTCCTTCCACGATCCCAGGCTGCTCCAAACCCCATCCAAGCTGACCTTGAACACTTCCAGGGATGGGGCAGCCAGAGCTTCTTTGTGGATGGACAGATTAACTTCAGACAACTTGAACTTCACTAAGAATTGTAGGGACAAAGTCAGGAGTATTTTCAGACAACACTTTAGCTACAGAGTTGAGTTTCTCTTTCTTTATCTACTTTTAGATTCCTGGTATTAAACAAAATTTCACCCTTTGGAAGGTGCCAACCGGCTTTTATTCCGGTGGTGTGTTTCCTTAGTTCCTTCTGCATCTCGTGCATTCCTGGTAATTGAGCTTCCCAGTCAGTGTGGGGTTTTTTTTTAAGGGAGTGTGAGTTTAGGCAATGTTGGGTACATCAATCATTTGTTGGCTGTTGGATAGAGAATCCATTCCTCGTTCTGCTCCATGAGGAGTATGTTCACAAGTGGATGGACATGTTGTTTTTGACGTGAAAAGATGCCACAGCTGGGCCACACTTGATTTATTTCACACATCTGGAGGCCTCTGCAGAGCAGGGTATGGTTTTCCTTCTCAACTCTTTTCTCCTTGCAGAGCTCTGCTGTGACGTTTTCCTTCTCTGCAAGCAGCTGTTTCCCTGCTGCTCCCAGCACAGAGCTCACGGAACTGTGGTCTCAAAACAACCCCCCTCAGATGATTTTGCTCAGACTCAAGGGGAAATTCCCTTAAATCTGCTTCCAGTCCCGTTTTATCAAGGAATGGTATCAGGGCATACAGATGAATCTGGTTATGCACCTTGTACTCACTAAAATGTGACACTGCACTGCTTTTTCTGCCTTTCTTGGGGGTTCTCTATAGGGCCCAGCTGGAATTTTATCTGAAACCAACCAAAATCCAAGTGGGGCAGTGATGTTCCCTGTGGGCGGGTGGGAACTGCGAATCCCCGGAGTTTAATCCCCGGAGAACCAGCTGTGTGCTCCCTTCCAGCTGCACGAGGAGCAAACAGAGCCTGGGCGCTGCTGATCCCTGCCCTGGCTGAGAGTGATCCCCCTTTATCCCGTAATGCAAGCAGTCCCTCCACCAGCAGATTGTGAGATCAGAGCTGCCCTAATCTCAGGTGACACTTTAGAGAAAACAGTCAAATTATGAATATATCCTCTTTGTTTTGACTCATGGTGAATCCATTATTTGTCCAGACTTCAAGGACTGTGAAATGCAAGTCTTGTGATGCTGCTCTGGTGAAATCTGGTTCATTGCATTGCTGTTGACTTTCCTGCCAGTAGAAGCCCGAATGAAATCAGATGTCAGAATACTTGGGGATGATATCTGCATTCTAACACACTGTGAAAATATTTACAAGCTTCCAAGACGAGACTTTTCCTGATTAGGGAAATCAAAGAATAGTTTTCCCAGCAGGCCTGCAGTTAGCTCATCCAAATTGCTTCTGTTTTAATTGGCGTGCATTTCCTCTAAGCAGCTAGGAGATGAAAAATATTTGACTTGGGCTCTACAGGACTGGAAGGCTCTTCCCCCAGACACAGCCACTCTGGAAAAAAAGCCCAACCAAACAGCAGCCAGCTCAAGTTTATATTGCAGTTGTACAACAAAACCCCATCTTTGACAAGATCCCAGACCGAGGTGCAGTTGGATATTCTGACTTTTTTAGTGAGGAAAATAAGGATGGTATTTTACTCAGGTGTTCTGGTGTGTGAAGTCTTTTGTTACCTGAGTTGTGTCTAAGTGGGCTGTGATTTTTATCTCTGCTCCGCAGCATTCTGTTGTTTTCAAACTATGCTTTGGGACATCTTTTACTCAGTTTTCTAGTTTCAGAAGCATTGGGAAGAATAAGTAAAAACAGCCTTCATTAAAATGACCGCTTTTGTCTGGGAGAACCAACGACATTGTGTGTGAAATTCATTTACTGGAGTTTTTATTTCTCTTTTGCTGAGCCTGTCTAAGGAGGGACGTTTTCCCTACAAGTTGTTCTCACAGGGAATGAGGAGACCAAATCTGCTTCAGGGAGGAGGAGGAGGGGACCCTGTTCTAGGATGGTGTGGAAAGCCATGCCAGGATTTCAGGGTGGTGCCTCTTTATATTCCAGGAGACTTTTGGTTATGAATTAAACCCACCATGGACAGACCAGTGAAAGCAGCACCCAGAGCCTGAAATCCAGTTCACTTGATTTATTGGGTCATTAGGATATTAGAGAACTTTGATCGAAAAATGTGCCAGTATCACCTCCTTTAATCAGGATTTCTTGGTAGTTCACCTAGAATATTTGTACATCTTGTAAATATCAATGCTGTGTGTTTTGTAAAATAGTCCCTTCCCTCACCTCCACCCAAAAGAACAGCAAACAAAACAAACCCCACCCAAACCCAGTGTAATACTGGGGTTTCTTGAGGATGAGACCCCTAATTTCCCCTAGTTCTAGTAATTGGGTGTGTTTTGGAGATGCAAAGCCCCACGATGGGAATATTGCCATGTTCCAGCCACAGCTTTTCTATTCCTCAGCTTTTCGTGAAGGAATATTCAATATTCACCCCTCAGGAGGGGTGAGATGGTCGCGTGTCGGTCCTGCCAGCCTGGCAAGGGGCCTGGGCTTTTCCTGGGAGAGATTCTGGGATGAAATGGAGCCCGAGTATCCTGTTCCACGGGATTAGGGAGCTGCATTAGCAGGGAATAATGTCAGTCACGCTCTGTGCCCGCTGCGTTTCACCATCTGCCTCTCAGAAACGTGAGGTGGTGTTTCCCTGGCGGCACAGCATTAGGTGAGTCATGAGCAGCACAGGCTCCCAGTGATTTGGTTTTGAAGCTCTGAAGGAAGTGTGAACTTCAAATTTGTTGTTTATTGATTAATATTTCATCGGAGGTGAAATTAAAAATTAAGCAGGCAAATGACTCATGCTGAAAAGCAACAGCTCTGTCTTGCTGTGGCTGACAAATGACAGTTAATTTCTAAGGATAGGAGGAAATATATTAATTTATAGTGAGAGCACGGGGAGCCTAAAGAGATGCTTTGATTGAGAGGGGTGGACACATCCCACAGAAAGATCACGGAGAAAATGTCTTTGATGCTGTGTTTAGTACCCTTTGCATCACAAAGGAAATTGGTAGATGGCTGTCTTCTGAAAATACTCAAAATTGTCTTTTCCCTTTGGCATTATGGAACAGTTTAAGAACAATTTTATTTTATTGGAGCAATGTTTAAAAATATTTTTTGATCAGAGCAATGTTTTTGCTGTGTTCTTTTTTCTTAAAATCATGGCTGTTTGAGATGCCCAGCTTTCAAAACCCTGACCTGCACTTAGGAACCGATTTGTTGGTTTGTTTTTTTTCAAACCACTGGAAGTAAAGAGCAGCCTGTTATTTCAGCTACTTGTTATTATCACTGTTGCCTCAGTCTTTTTGACAATCACATCTCAGTCTGCATTTTGCTGTGGCTGACAGAGGCACAGCCTGGGATGCTGCTGGTAGGAGGGAGGAGCACGCTGGCAGCGGAGGCCGTGGCGATTCGCTGCCTCCTGGGATGAAGCCTGCCTCACTGGGCATCTGTGACATTTCTGGCCTGCAATTTTTTTTCCAGATAATGCTGCAGGCTGATGCTATTTCTGTTCAGAATACTGATCCATCCTGTTTACAAACAGACAAAGCAATAGTGTGAGTAAGGCCTTTTCTTCCTGCTCTATATGGAATTACCTAGGGATGGATTGAGGCCGATCAGTGCCCAGGATGCAGGCATGGAGAGCTGAGCGTGGCTCACCATCTCTTGCTTGGCTATTTCTTGGCAAATAAAGGCCTTTTTAAATTGCTAATCCTAATTCTGGTTTCTCTTTGTTGTTTCCTGTAAAAACATTTTGTGCTGAAGTTCTCATCTTGAGAACGTTGAAAGCAGTGTGTGAAATTGAGGGTGGCCGAAGTTCTCAGCACTAGAAGATACATCAGTAAATAGGACAGGTGGAAGAAATGTGTAGGAATTGGCTCGTATTTTAATTGTGGTCTGTATTATCATAGTGAAACTCGTGCTTCCTTTTTCTTTTTTTTTTTTTTTTTGAATTTCTCCTCCACAGAAATCAAAGGAATGTTGGGTTTTGAAGCTGTAAAGGAGAGGGCTGGCAGAGGTTCACTTTTGCTAATTGAGCTCCAAATTAGTGCTCACACAGGCCTGATCTTTGTCACTGCTGAGCAATGGCAACGTCCTTAGGCAGTGGAAACAGGAAACCCCACGTGTTATGTCAACTGTGGCTGGGTGGGAGATTAAAATTATTGCACGAATATAAAACCGGGACTTGAAACGCGCCGGGCTCCTCTGGATGTGCTTTATCTGGGCACTCATTTCCACTGGGGATTGCTGTGCCTAGAAAGTTCAACATGTGCCCTTTGCCCGTGACAGGTTGGTCAGTCTTTAGGCTGCTGGGGTGCCCTTTGAAAGATCTTTTTTATTATGAAAACGATTCTGAGACCTCTAGATTAGACGGTGCACTGGCACTAACCCGCTTGAGGCAAAAGAGAAACCTTTAATCTCTGTTAAAACTCTGCGTGCCAAATATAATAGCTGGTTTCAGCAGTATTTAAACCAACTTCATTAGAATATGGGAAGGGGAAACAGGTTTTAAAGGCTGGCTTTAGCAAGCAATCAACTGTCTCCCAGATGGTCCAAATGGGACTCGTTCAATGCTGCACATGGGCAAAAAAGAAAATAAAAAAAGGGAAAAAGAAGGAAAAAGGAGAGCCCAGCACCATCCTGTGTGTGACTGTGCCTGCTGTTGGCTGGGCTCAGGGGAAGGGACCCGGTGGGTGCCTGGGTGAGGAGCAGCTCTGCCTCGTCCAACCCAGCCATCCCAGTGCATTCAGGCTGTGCTCACTTGCACAGAAGGCAAGGCTGCAAGATGTAATGTATTTAAATATATTCTGCATTTGTGATGGTGGCTCTACAGCTTTCCCCCAGTTTCACTGCCCTTGCGCTGAAAAACAGTTTTGCTTTAACCCATGATGAAAACTGGTGGCGTTTAACCCGTTTCTAACCTCGGAGCCTTATCAGGGAGCCTTTGTTCTGGTCAGAGGACAGCCCGGGGTGGCTGTATGGAGCAGAGCACGTACTGGGGGTGCATCCTGCACACCGGGCTAATCGCTCACTAATTAATATTCATGACTCATCTCATTTAGCGGCTGCTCTTGGGACTTGAGCAGCGCTGCTATTGGTGCTTGAGCTGTGGAGAGCTTTATCTAAGGCAGAGCTGGTGCTATCGTGGGGTGGATGCTGCCGACCTGCAGCACCTCCAGGACGCCCCACCGTGGTGCTGCGCGGCTCCTCTGAGATGCCAGGATCCCTTTGACATCCCCTCTGTCCCGCGTTGTAATGAGTCCTTTCTGCTTCTTCCCAAAGGTCCAGAGGAAGAAATGACCATGTAGATTCCACAGCTTGGGTGCAACATAATGGGAAATGGTGAATGGAGTGGAGCTGGTCTGCAGCCTTGAGAGGAGCCGTTCTGTGACCTCCAGTCAGTCAGGGACACCCTCCACGCCAGAGGCATCCTCCACGTCGCTCGCCGGCCACACGCGGGATTCTTTTTAATTTCTCAGATTGGAATTCAAGATTCCTCTCCTTCAATTTTTAAACAGTTTTAAGATTGTATCAACTACAACGAGTGGAGCAATATAACCAGCCACGATGGGTGACATGACAAACAGCGATTTTTATTCCAAGAACCAAAGAAATGAGGCCAACCATGCAGGAGAGTTTGGGTGCACACTGCAGGAACTGCGCTCCCTCATGGAACTCCGAGGGACGGAAGCAGTAGTAAAAATTAAAGAGACATATGGGGAAACAGAGGGGCTCTGCAGACATCTGAAGACATCACCAACAGAAGGTAAGCACTTTTCATTTCACCCGAATTAGGGGACTTTGCCTAAGTGCTCTCCAGACAGCGAAAGAAAAAGGTTTTGATTCAAACCTGAACAGAATTCTCATGGTGCTACCATCATTCCCAACAATAACAAACCAAGAGTCTTCTAAGAAGGAAGGTAAAGCAGCCCAGCTGTAGCTAAAGCTGGCGTGAGAGTGAAAGGAGTGCTTTTTGTTCTAACAGCTAAGTGCATTAATTCTTCCTTCTTAAAATGACACAAAAAATCAGCGCGTGTTTCAGGCATTGCAAAGAGACTTGAACCTCTGTGCTCCTGGGGGTAAGAAGATGCAAAACAGTTGCTTCAAAACAGCTTCTAGATATTTGGACATCTTGAGAGTATGAAATGACCTTCTGAGATGCACCTTAATGTTACTGTGTATCCCTGTATATTTTTTATATTTATATATAGGTTACCAGTCTTCACTTGCTATATTACCATAGATCATTTTGCTTAAATCATCAGTCTGTGATTATGTCAATGTTTTTATTAGTTGGACTTCTATTGTGTGTAAAATTAAGCTCCTTACTTTCTTATGTTTATTAATACCAATCATAACTTTGCAGGATCTATTTTTTAAAGTGTTTTTAGAATCTTCTACCTGATCATCATTTGTTAGTCTGGTTTCCAATGCTCAGATATCTCCCCATAAAGCACTGACAATGGTGGGATGTTTTCCTCTCCTCATACAAATCTCTTGATCACCAATTCTTTAAATGCAAGTAAAATTCTGTTTCATTCTAAGAATTCTATTTTCGTCACCATATTTTCGTCTCCAAGGAGTATTAACACTTTTGGAAAGTACACAGTCTTTCAGTCTATAATATTTCTGCAGTCTTGTAAAGTAGCCAAGATGTTCATTTTAAGTTCTTTTCATTTTCAAGAAGATAGAAGTCTTGGCTTGGTTCCATTCTCTCCTTTCTAAAATTAATCATTTGGTTACCTCCTCTGTTTAAATGCCTCAAAGTCTGCAAATATTGGTGTGATCATAAACATGTCAATTGTGGTGTGATACCATAAATTACCCCAGCTGAGGGGTCCCAAAGGAGCAGCTATCAATGTCTCACCTTCAAGAATTCCACGTTTGCAGAAAGTCAGAGCTGAAGTCTCCGTCTGAGCCGAGCTCACGGCGGTGACTTCACTCAAGTTTTGCCAACTCATTCTAGTGCTTACCTGGTCAATGTGAACTTCAAAGGAGATGTTAATTGCATTATGTGTTCAATTTATGACATCAGGGAAACTCAATTCCTCATCTCGGAACAGAGTGTATGGATCCAGCAGCGTGGCACGCTGACTCCAGCAGTAATCTATATCTGATACTGCAGATAAGGTAACTTTCCTCCGAGCATTACGTGCACTTCATCACTTGTGCATTAGGGAAAAACCTTTCCAGCTTCAAATGGCAATCAGCATAGCCTTGGAATTGTGAAGACTCCGCTGGGTTTTAATTTTCAAGTAGATCACACAGTAGGAATTCCCAGTCACACCAAGTTTGCATCTTACTTTTAATTGTTTTGCTTGGAAAAATTCCCTGGAATAGGTCTTGTCCAACTTGGAAATTTTCACTGGAGAGAAAGTATCCATAACGCAGGAACTTTAAAGGCTTATGGCAAGTATAAACTTATATTTAGTTCTAAGTCCCAAGCCATTGTTTTTCTTGATTCCAAGTTCAGTGAAGAGGATGTTCTTGAAGATATAACTATTCTTAGAGGAAAGAAACTTCATAAATTCTTATGTGGAAATGGAATTCTGACATCAAGTAGACAAGATTTACAAATTAATTTTGACATAGTTTTGTCTTTTGATATCTGCAGCAAACTGTGGATTCCTCATTGAAGAGCTTTATGAAAAACCACAATTTGCTACAATGCCTGAAAATCACATTTCCAACCAGGCATCATTTATGGTGAAGCGCAGTTCACCAAACTTCCTTTGCTTTCCATGCTTAGGTGTGTTGCACATCTTACATGGTTTTATGGCAAATAGGGAGTAAGAATTGCTGCAGGGCACTTCTTTCAAGAAACCAAATGGCTGAGCAGGAGTCCTGAGTGACTCTGGAGCATTGAAAAGGACCTGACTAGAACTTGGTTCTTCCCTGCCTTGTAAGCGCTTCCAGAATTTATCTTCATAAAGTCTTTGTAATTTTGTGGGATAATTGCTGAAATAGTTACTGAAACGGAGGAAAAAACTAGTTCCTGGCAGCAGGGACATGATAATTCAGTAAAATGTGGTCTAACCTGAATTTACTGGTTTATTTAGGAAGTGAGAAGTAGCCACGAGCTCAGAGTTGATTCAATCCATTTCCCATGTTAATATTTGATGTCCCGCCTATGGGTTGGTAGGATCAATCACACTTAGAAGTGCCTTTTGAAACTGTTTTAAAGGCCTTGAACTTCTCAAGTAAGGATGTCCTATGTGTAACTCAGATGTCACTGACACCGTTGTGAGGTTCATTTCCCAGTGAACTCTTGTCTCAATTCAGTGTGGAGCTGGGGAAGTCTGCTGAATGTTGAGTAGAATAATATTTGCATGCTGAATGAATTAATAACATTATTATGGGTTACAAGACTTCAGTCTCTCCTTTAAAATTTTCTTTGATTGCTCCTTTAGCTATAGATGCAGTGTGGATCCCAGCTCTCAGGTATGCCTGAGGGATTTCCTGCCTTAAAGTGATTATATTGTAATGAAAAGCTCCTGTTTAAGTGCTCCTAAAAAGAACCTCCCCAAAATCTATGGAAATAATTTATACAGGAAAAAAAAAAAATACACATCTGTGTCGACTTGAATTTTCTTTAAAAATATTTATATTCAGATTAGTTTCACTTTCATTATCCTAGAAATAGCGTACATGGGCAGGATCTAGCCCTGTCACTTTGCAAAACAATGCTGAATCCCCCCTTGGGCAGAGCTGTGCTGACAGTTGTATAATTTTCCATGCAATTGGAGTCTCCGAGGCCCACTGGAGCATCAGTGATACCTTATAAAGGACAGCTGGTAAAATGGGATGAGTTAGTTGGACGAATACCAAATGAGACTGGAATCCACTCTCTCCAATACTTAGCTCTATTTACGCACAATTTTATATAGTACCCACCAATTTGCAGCAAGTTTTTCATCTACTTTTCCTTATAAAAATGTTTATTTCTTATAGGGGCGTGTCAGTGAATTAGCTTCCATGATTTTTTGCTTAAAATACGTGGGTGCTGTAATTTCCAGCGCGTGCAAAAAGCGAAGAATTCACTGCAAATGGAATCATGGAACTCCCTGAGCTGGAAGGGACCCACAGGGATCATTGAGTCCAACCCTGACCCTGCACAGACACCCCAACAATCCCACCCTGTGCGTCCCTGAGAGCGTTGTCCAAAGGTTCCTGGAGCTCTGGCAGCCTCGGGGCCGTGCCCGTTCCCTGGGGAGCCTGGGCAGTGCCCCACCACACTATAGTGATGCTTTTTGCATTTTTATATGGAGGAAGAACCTTTCCATGGTGGTATCTGTGCAACCACACCCCAAACAGGAGCTCCAGGAGGTGTCACATGTTGGTGATGATGTTGCAGCACTACAGACGTTTTTCTGTTGGTATTTAGTGCATACAGACCTGGTTAAGGTTCTAGAAACGGGCTGGTGGAGTGCACTGGGGGAGAACATTTCAGCTTTGTTTTGGTTTTTTTTTTCTGACTGTCGGTCTCAGGATACTATGAAAAGGTTTTATGGAAAGACACAATATCAGTTAACAGTTAACTGATAATATTTCTACTGTAGAGGTTGACTTTTTAATCATCACAACTGCCCTTAGCTGAGCTACCAGAGAACTTCACTCTCTCTTCAAAAGCATGTTTGTCGTGTTGGGGGTGTGGGCTGAGTATCAATTAGGCCAGCTGTGGAGGTGGGTTTGTTTTTCATAATTGCAATCTAAAAAGTCTTTCACAAATTTAAAGATGAGGTAAAAGATGAAGGAAGACTGAATGCAACAAAATTACCTAGCTGCTTTTAATACTTGTTAGTTTTGGTTCCTCGCATTTGCTTCTTTAAAAATGCACCTTTGATAACTTAATAGTCTGTTTGGAAGCTGCTCTTGCTGCTTCACACTGAATTGCAGTCAGGTGCACCACTGTGTTCAAGCAGCTACAGAGATGTGAAGGATTTCGAAAGAAATTGGGAAAGAAATGACAAATACTTGATTCAGACAAATAGAAGTTTAAAACAGAAATACAAAATAATTTATTCTGCGATTGTCAGAGACTGAGCTTTATAAAAACACGCCGTCAAAACAGACCATGAGTGTAAAGAAATTAGTGATAGCATCATTTTTGTTGTTAAAAGAATACACTTGATCACATATAAACCATTAAATGTTGTCCATAAGTTCAAGATCTTCTTACATTATTTTACATTTAAGGTTAGGATAGATATTATTTGATTGATTTTTATAATTTTTTTTAAAGCTACCTTGCTGGCTCTCTGGAAGGAGATTTTAAGAGTTTCTTTGTGACGTTGAGCTGAAGTACTTTGGGAACCTTCAAAGCAGCATCTTAAAATCCCTGTAAGAGCAGACCCGCTCATCCTCTGTCCGGATCGCCACGCTGCCTAATTCCTCGTCCTTATTTGTGGTGTCAAAACATCTCCTGTAGCTCAGGCCCATTTGTCAACCCCCCAGGCCAGCAGCCAAGCTCCAAGCACACATCCAGCCCTTATTTGTACATGTTCTCCCCACACGGAAGGTTTGGTTGGAACAATGAAAACAGCGCTGGCCGTGACAAAACCCCTCAGCATTGTCAGGGCCAGGCCTCGCGGGGTTTTTTCCTATCTTGCATGGGAAAAACCCCACGGACAAACTTTAAACTCGTATTTCACCTGGTTGTTCACACAGTGCCAAGCGTGGCTGAGCTGGTGAGAACTTGGATAACTCGGCATTTTCCTGTGGTTGCATCAGTGGGCGCTGGCTGCCCCCTGAGTGCCCCAGCAGGCTCCCAGGGGTCTGTGCTTGGCAAAGGGGCTGGCTCTTCCCATGAGAGGCTGGCTAGGAAGGAAGGAAGGGGGTCCTGGATGCTCCTTCATTTGGAAATTGCAGTTCCAGAACCCCTGATGTGTGTCCCAGCTGGGTTTGCTCTCCCTGGAGAAGAGAAGGCCCCGGGGAGAGGCCGTTGCAGTCTCCCAGTATTTGAAGGAGGCCTATAGGAAAGACAGGTAAAAACTTTTTTAGCAGGACCTGTTGTGATAGGAGAAGGGGTAATGGATTTAAACTGAAGGAGAGTTGATATAGATTAGATATAAGGAGAAAATTTCCTACAGTGAGGGTGGTGAAACACTGGGTCAGGCTGCCCAGAGAGGTGGTGGATGCCCCATCCCTGGAAACATTCAAGGCCAGCTTGGATGGGGCTCTGAGCAACATGACCTAGCTGAAGATGTCCCTGCTCTCTGCTGGGGGTTGGACTGGACAACCTTTAAAAGTCTTTTCCCACCCAAATAATTCCGTGATTCTCTGCCTTTATCTTTGGGGGGAGCTGGAAATCTTGGGAAGAGTGGGCAGCACAGGCTGTGCAGAGGGGCTTCCCTGCTGCACCATCCCCACTGGCACCCAGGGACTCCTCCTGCCCCTGCTCTCCCCAGGAAAAAGCCCTGGAGCACTTGTCACTCGTGTGGCTCTTTGCAGCTCTGCTCTGCGGGGAGGTGCTGGTCCTGTCCCAAGTCACAGGGAGCACCATTGTCACAGGGGCCCTTTCAGGACTGGGGACAGCTGGAAAAGATCGAGGCGAGATGGCTGTGTGTGAGTAACTCATGGAAGGTTTGCTTTGGCACACGGGGCTGTCTCAGCCCTGCACAACAGGCCTGGCCCGGCTGCAGGGCTTGGCCTTGGGGAGGTTGAATTTGGCTCCTGTGTCCCGATGTGTCCGTGGGCCAGTGCCAGGCAGATGTGCTGCTCCAGGGGTTCCTGCACTGCACTCCTGGGACCCACAGGAGCTCTGGGGTGGGAGGAATGGCTCTGTACTTTTGACACTCCCGCTGTAGGCAGCATGTTATATTTCCATAAAATCACATCTCCATGTTCAGTGATTTGAAAGGGGCGCACGGGGCTTTCTTGGCAAGAGTGGTTCTTTTCCTTATCTAATATTTCCATTGTTTGTATAATGGAACAGCAAACATTCTTCCAAAGGTTACCCAAACATAAGCATCTCAAATGAATGGCTCAGATTTTTCTCTGTGATAAGTCCAATTTCATTGCTCGTTTTGTTTCTGGGTTCTGGCATGTCGTGCCACTTGCTGATTTACTTTGGCTTTGTTCGTGTACTTGTGGAGAACTGGAGAGATATTGCATGATGCATTTCCCCCATAAAGCTTTAAAAAAAAGAGACCTTATCCTTTGAGAATCCTAAATGGCTTGCAAAACGGTTCTCTCTGGGTACCGGGCAGTGCTTTAAAGTAAGGCCAGGAAAGGCAGAAAGCGAGTGAGTGTCTTCTGCTTTTTCTATTAGGCAGCATCAGAGATTTTCTGAGGTCAGTGCTGATTTATTTATGTGATTACCCAGGACATCATCTTCCTCTCAATGATTATCTTACCTCAGCAGGTGCAACACTTAGAAAGGAGGCTATTTTCATGCAAGCTAAATTCCCCTTTTCCCTGCAAGACAGTGCATTAAAGGCATGCAGGCAGCGCACTGACCACAGACACACATTCTGCTCTTGTTCCTCAGATTTAAATGAACAGAGAACTAAATGGGTGTGAGGTCTTTTTGCACCTATTCTGCACAGGATTAGTGTTTGTTCTCTGTAGTTTAACTCAATTACAACTGCAACGTATCTTAAATCAAAGGAAAACCTGGCCCAGCAACTTTCTGTTATTCTTTCCCTCTTTGCAAAGAGATTGTCACAGGCCAGCATTCTCCACAACGTGTTGTGCCCAGTTTTCTCCTTGATCTGAATGCCCTGATGCAATACAGAGAGCCAGTGCCTTTCTGCTGAATTAATAAGTGATGGAAAGTGTTGCCATTATATGGGGCTGTAATAAATTGATAAATCTGTAATCTCATTCTAAAGGAGTAGTGGTTTGAGTTTGTTGGCATAATCAGCTGAATCACTGTGTGAGAAAAAGATGAGGCCAGGCCTTCAACATAATGGGCACAGTGTACATAACGATGGGGGAAGTGACCTTTGTATTCCATAAAAGCTGCGTCAGCTGTCCCAGTGGCAAACCGGGATTACGTTGGTGGTGCTCCCTCGGAAAAAGGGAATTGGGCCTTTGCTTGGAGGATCAAAGAGGGATCACTCTGGGCTGGGGTGTCAGAGTGGCTCCTGCGCTGAGGAAGGCAAAGCTGGAGGCTGGGTCAGTGCTGGCAAAGAAAGACCTGGAGCAGGGGTGGCTGCAGCCTTTCCTTGGGGTGTCCCTGTGCTGGGGAGCCTCTGTGAGGGCAGCAGGACTGCAGAGGAAATCATCCTTGGGGAGTGCTTCCCTCCTGTTGTATTGCAGGGCTCAGAAATCCATAAATACCTATAGACTGTCAGCCTTGAGTGAGAGCTGATTTATCTTCATTTTGTTCTTGTTTTGAGACGGCTGCAGGAAGAAAGCAAAGTCCATTACACCAAATGAATAATCCAATCGATGGAGCCAGTGTGCCCTTGATGGAATTAAGCTTTGCCTTTGCAGTGTATCAGAGACAGAGGAGGGTTTTTGCCTTATTTTGTCCATGCCCTATGAAAGCAAAGAGTGGTTTTATCAGAAGCCATGCAGTG
The DNA here is from genome assembly GCA_013397975.1 of Machaerirhynchus nigripectus. Classification (NCBI taxonomy): domain Eukaryota; kingdom Metazoa; phylum Chordata; class Aves; order Passeriformes; family Dicruridae; genus Machaerirhynchus; species Machaerirhynchus nigripectus. The sequence goes on along the minus strand of VZRQ01004751.1, from coordinate 641,766 downwards.
GTTTTGTCCTGTTGGGACTGGCTCTGCTGGAAGGGAACAGCTCTTAATTCATTGTGTCAGCTGGCACTTCCAGGGGTGCAAAAACCTGCTCCCTTTAAAGTGTCACCTTAAAATGTGGAGCTAAAACAATGACTTGAGTCTCTGTTAGGTGTTCCCAGACATTTTGCCAAGTGTCACTCCTAGCAGTGATGCTGCTTGCAGCTGAACCACGGAAATTGGGAAATTTTGCTGCTGCTAAAGTCTTTGTGAGGATCATCTGTGGATTGGACAGATGATGACAATGCCATTCCTCACGATAATGAAATGTTGAATTATGTTATTCTTTTAGTCAGCATTGCATTTCTGTGTTTTCATGAAAGAGGATTGTGCTATTTGTTTTGGAGAAAATGGGGCAGTGGCTTCAACATGCAAGTCTAAGCTCAGCAGCCCTGCAAGTGGAAATAAGCATGATTAAATGGTCATTTCTCTTTTGAAGATAACTTTTATCAACAGAGCTGGGATAAGAACAGTGTTAGGTGCAGTAATGATTTCCTGCCTCCTGTCTCTTTTGCAATTACTACTCACCCTTCAAATCTAGACTGTTCAAATTTACTGTTTCCATTTGTTTTCCAAGAGGTCAGAGGTCAGTGTTTGACATGTCTGTTACTTATAAAGGTGAGTGGAAAATAAAGCCAAATATGTATTTTTGGCAGTCAGCTCAGTGTGCTTCCAAGACAAACATATCTGCATTCCCTCAGTGCTGACTTCCTTTAGTGTGGTACACTCATAGTTTCCGTCTTGCCTTCTAAGTATCTCTAGAAATTTTTTCTCCTCTATCTCCAGGAGGTTTTTTTTTTTTTTCCACATCTGTGTAGGTGTTCTGGAAACTGTGCTTGAGATCCTGAAAGGTGTGAGGACAAAGCAGCCTCCCCAACATCCTGAAAAGCTGATGATTACCTCAGACACAAAGAACCTCTTTTCACAGATAATAGATGACACTCCCTGGCACGGCTTTCAGCAGGGTATAGTAACTTCCTTTTTAACTTTTAAAGAAGGAAGAAATCCTTTCTGAATGCTCATTGTAAATCCCATTCCTTGTCCTTGCCTTGGAGCTGGAAAAACAATGCATTTCAATGTCCCATCCTAATTGCCAGTCCAGAACTTGGCAATGCAGCCACGGATTCTATGAAATGCAGAGGATTTCAGTTGTGTAATAGAAATAGCTGGGTGTATGGAGCTGCTATTTCTGTAACAATAGCATTTACTAGCCCTTGTTTCCTCTCTGCTTTCAAATGAAATTCTTTAGGGACTGCAGATACTCTTTTCCTGTGTGGATTGTGAGCTGAGTCAGTTCTGCTAAGACTCGCAAACCTGAGCTTCCACAGGCTCTGCTGCTCCTTTGATTATTCCTTTTGCATTTTGTGTCAATCTCTCCTCCCCAGCACTTTCCACAGAGGAAAAGTCTATTTCAGTGGGAGAGCAGCTTAGGTAGGTACAGTCCTCCGAGGCACAAAGAGTCTGAAAAAATGAGTGTTGGGAAGGAAAACCGACCAGACTTACGGAGTAGTTCAAAAGCTGCCACGATTCTTTTCCTCTGATTAGCATTGGAGATGAGGGAAAATAAGGAATAGCCCACCCCTTTACAGGTGTGCTTCAAAAGGTGAGCTTGCCCTTGAAGGAGGTACGGAACGAGAGGAGAATTTTCTCAAAGCATGCAGTAAGTACCCCAGGGTCTCACTTTGCCTCCATAAATGAGGGCACAGCTCCTCAGGTGCTACGGGCTGAGCGCTGCTTGCTCGGGACCGTGGCAGCATCCCTGTGGAAGACAAATGCATGGGAATGCTGTGGAATCGCAGGGCGGCTGTGCAGTTCTAATCCCAGCACAGGCATTAGTCTGGGCACCTCAGTCAATTCTCTCCCTAAACAATGCAGCAAATCCACTTGCACTTTTCACACCGTTTTCCTGGCAGTCTCAAGTGTTGGCCTCAGTCTGGAAGCTTGGGTGGCCTTTGGGGACACCGTGGGTTTCCTTGGGTTTGCCTCACTTCAGTCGCGTGTTGGCCCCCTCCCTTTCCCTGGCACAGGAGCTCAGTTTTAAAGGAATGAGCATTCTTCTCTGAGCCATCCTGCTTTCTCTTTTCTAGTTTGCTTTTGCTTGATTTTTAATTACACCCTGAAGTGGTTTTGCCTTCATTAAAATAGCCCTACAGTAATAGGAATTGCTGCTTTACACCATCATTCTACTTTGCCAGTGGGGTCACGGCCGTTGCGTGGTTTTCCATGGATGGCAGAGGTCATCCAGCTCGACATCTGCAGCCAAAATCTCTGCCTCTCCTCGAACTGTAGTGTCACAGGTGACTTTCAGCCCATGGAAACCTTGGAGAAAATCCCTCCTTGTTTGTGATGATGCGTCCAAAGAGTGAAGAACCTGTGATTTTCACTACTCAAATTGTTGAGTTTTTACTGAGAGAAAAAAACCTCAAAATACTTAAAAGGCCCCCTCATTTCCTGCAGAAATGTGGTGTAAACTTGGGAAACGATGGAAGCGTTCAGGTGTGCTCCCCTGCTGGCTTTGTGCGGCTCTCCCGTGGGGGTGCTGAGTGCCCGGGCTGCTCCTTTGTTCCATTGTTTTCTCAAGCCAGTGAGTTTTTGGGTGTGTGGGGCACTGCAGGGACAGTGTGACAGAGCTCACCCTGCCTCCCCAGGGGGGGTGGAACGGGTGCCCACTGAAGTGTTCAGAACAATTTGCTTTCCAGACTTCAGACACAATAATCTGAGGGGACCGCAGAGGTAAATTGTGGGTGATTATCTGTGGTACAGCTGCATCAAACAGGAGCGATGATGGTACCAAAATCCTCCAAAAATGGGGAAAAATCACCCTCTCTGATGCTCTTTTTTTTAAATGTTAGTAAGGTATTACTTCATTCTTGACCAAGAGATGAGTGGCTGAGAAAGTCCCAGCCTCCACACCAATGTTGGTACAAAACTTTTTCACTTATTTATGCATTTTCAGCAAAGAAATTAATATTCATTGGTTCTAAGTGACATGATTATCTTCATTAATTAATATTTTCTCCTCTATTGGTTATTGATTTTTTGCTCTTTGTGCTAATTTGGTCCCCTTTTATCACCTTTTCCCCTGGCTTTCCAGGCCTTAATCTCCCCTGTATCTTTGGTTACTCCAACAAGAGTCTGTGAAGAAATTTAACTAGTGCTGGCTAAAAGTGGGCGCTACTTGCAATTAATTAAAACAGCGAATTAAAAATTAGTTAGAGTCCTAATTTCCAACAATTCGGTGCTACGTGAGGCTGTTACATGAGAGTTGTAGTTGGCCCTAGGAAGATAAATCTGCTTATTTTTGGTGCCTTGTCCAGCTGATGATTCCAAGCTCCGAAGGGCTCTACAAATGAGTTTTTAAAGTGTGCAGAGAGCTAAGGAAACGCTGTGAATGCATTGCTGGGTTTGTTCCCGAGGAAATCTCAGTGGTTGTTACACCTCAAGTGCTGCAACCCCCAAAGCTGAACCCACAAGCTGAACCCTCAGAAGCGAGCCCCCATCCCACCCCACGGTGCGCACCGAGGGACGGGCACGGTTTGTGGTGTCAGCAGAGAAATGAAACGGTTTTAGCTGAGGGAGTGCCAAAGGTCACTCGTGCTTCCTTCTCTGAGCTGTCCCTGCTGGTCTGGTTGTGTTTAACGCTGCAGCTCAGCTGAGTTCGTTTGCTTCAACAGGAAATATCAGATGGCAGAAGTCATTAAGCTCAAATTGTCTGATTCACTGTTTCGAAGTGACCCCTCAGTGGAGGACAAATACACCCGGCTCTAACGTTAACGTGTGTGTGCAGCACTGCTCCAAAACACCACGTGCAAGCTGAGAGCGAGCTGGATTCATGGCTGGGCTGGATGTTAAATAAATGTCTTTGAAGAAACAGATTTTGTGCCTTCAGCCCTGAAGAGTGTGCATGGTAAGAGATCTGCAGAGTTTGAAAAGATTTAAAAATAACTCTGTTTTAGCATTTGCAATAGGTAAGGACTCTTAAGGTAAAATAAGAGTTGTGTTTTTCTTTTCTTCACCAAACCTAGATGTTATTTTTAATTCCTGATGTTAATCCTATTTAACAAGGCTATCACTGTGGCATGTTTTGCCATGAGATGCTGGCAGCTCTTTTTGCTGCCCCACTTTTCCCAAAGTATCGATGCTGACACGAACGTCTCTGCAGCTCACAGCTTAAAATTACAGCGAAAAATCGGGTGGGACTTGCTGTGGGGTGGCAATCCAGGCCACTCCCTGGATGGGAACATCTTTGTGTCTGCTCTTCTGCTCTCTCCTATCAATGTTCCCACGCTCAGCAGCTGCTGCAAGGGACACTTCACCTTCTCTGTGGGTGTGAGATGTCCCTGTGGGGACACCCAGCCCTGCTCTGGAGTGGCTTCCAGCTGCTGTTCCGGGTGCAGGGGGCACTGCTGGCATCCTTCCCTGGAGAATCCACCGGGTGCTTCTGCAAGCCTGTGGCATCTCTTCTGCCCAGCCACGTTCATGTTGGAACAGCAAACCGTGTTTTAAATTAGGGATTTGGAATTAATGCCCTGAATCTGGGACCCAGTTTGCAATCCCCTGGATTTCAGTGTGATTTAGGGAGGCTTTCTGCCTCTGGTACCTTTATTTTGAACCTCTTAACTTGCATGGTTGCTTGAAAGTCCTGCCTTTTATTTGGGGGGCCTTCTTCAGTCTGCCTTGAATCTTCCTTAAAAGATTCACTTGCAGGAGGCTGCCATGGGATCTTTAAGAGACATTTTTGCCAGCTTCATCTAAATTTGGGAGGTGAAAGGAGGGGAATAGACTTAAATAGACTTAATAGACTGTTTTCATTTTGAAATATTTTGCAAAATTATTTATTCTATTATTAAAAATCGGTGGCACATCTTGACTGCCCAGGAAAGTTGTAGCCTTGGTGGATTGCAAGAACTGGTGGTGGCTGACAGGAGCAACAAAAAAATCTCAAGCTATGTACTGCCTAGGAGGTGTTTATTCATCTTGCAAACTACCCACATTTTCTTGTTTTACTGAACAATTGCAGGTACTGGTGCGAGTGGCCAGTGACAGAAATGCTGCCCTGATAAATCTGAGCGATCTAATTGCCTTGTTATGAATATCTTAATTTTCCACATTTAAAATTCAGTGCAATGTTCCCTCTTGTGGACTCTTCCATGTCTGAATTTATGCTTACAGACAACCTGAAAAAATAAGTATCAAAACGCTGTTCTGTTGTGATTTCAGACCAAACCATTCTTGGTTCAGTTTTCTTTGCTTTCTTCCATTGTCCTTTGGTTACAATTTCTTTGCAGGTACATCTTTCCTTATTGCTCCGTTGCTTTTTAGTCTATTTGTTTGGGGTTTTTTGGGTTTTTTGTTGTTTTTTTTTTTGTATTCTACTGCTTCCTGATGGTCTTAAAGATCTCTAATTTTGAATTGGTTGTGAAATCATCCTTGTGGCCTCTTTTATTAGCAGAGGTACCTCTTCCACCTGGAGTCTTTGGAGATGACCCTGTGCTTTCAAGTGCTGATCAGGGCACGCTGGGTATTTGTCCTGTTTGAACTTGGCCCTTTTGGCAGAACTGCACCTGGTTTATCTGCTCTGCCCTATTTTTCCCGTTTGAACTTGGTCCCTTTGGCAGGGCTGTCTCTCCCTTATCTGCTTAGGTTGTTCTGCAGGGTGGTGGGGACCAGCTGGATGTCCCTCGTACGACGGGGTGATCGTGGCTGCATTAATCCTTGGCAGCAGATTCCGTGTTGGCTGTTCAAGACAAATAGTTCAGGATGACTTTTAATAAACCCACCTGAGATATTAAATACAGGTGATAACACGAGGCAGGTGCATTGGATGGGGAACTGGATGATCTGGAAATGGATGTACCAGTTTTCAGCTGAATCTATTTTAAGGCCAGCAGTGATCTTCAAACCGGGCTTGTGGCTTTAAAAAAAAAACAATCCCCACCCTACCCCAAACCCAAATTACACAGTGATTTTCATACCGTTTAAAATCAGATCACATTTTATTTCAGAGTCTTTGAAAAAAATTTAGGTTGCTCTTTGCTGGAAAGGCTGTCAAGAGAAGTATTTATATAAGAGATTAATTTTGAAAACTTCTGCCTGTTTTCACTGGCTGAGATAATTAAATGTAAAAGTTACAGGCTGAAATTCAGTATTTTAAATGACAGGAAGATTGGCTACTTGTGTTCGTGTTTCCAGACATGCAAGAATTGGGTTTTGTTTCATTCTATCCCCTGACTTAATGCTTATTTTATTCACATCAAAGATGAAATTTCTATTTCTTCCTTAAGCAAGATAATTTAAATTTTTTACTTTTGGGCTTATCACAAGAGTTTTCAATACTTTCTAGAAAATATGTTATTAATTCAACATTTAGGGTTTATAACAAAGTTTTTAACATAAAAGCTTTGATAATATTGTTAAAATTAATGGATTTCAGTGCTTTGACTTTCTGGTTAACTGCAGTAATCTATCCAGACTAAGAAATCAAGATATAATTATTGAAAAATTTAGTTGTTGAAATAATTTCATGTCATGAGAATTGGTTTTGATAGGAAAAGATTGAAGGTGATAAAGTTTAATATTAGCACATACTCTTCTGTTTAAAATATCTTTATTTAAAGTCAACTTTTCCCTACTTAAGACTTCTTGAAAAGCGCTCAAGGTAATTTTGGGTTGAGAACTGGGGGGAGCTCTGGAATGGCAATTTATAGAACCTTAATTAATTGTGCTGAGTGTGTGAAGCCAAGGAAGCCAGGGAGTTTTTCTGCTGGTGAGCAGGGACATTCTCACAGGACTTCTTCACAAATCCAAGTTTATAGCAACCCTCCTGCTTTCCCCACATCCCAGGAGACTAATTGCACCCAATCCTCAAAAATCGATAAACACAAAGGGAAAGGAAAAAAAGAATAATTTAAAAGTAGCTGAGAGTGTTTAAAAATACCCCATCCTGTAGTGCACTGGAAGTGCTATAAGGGCTGGGGAAGCAGGAAGGGAAGTGCTGGGAGGTGAAAGCGAAGCGTGTGGATAATCCAAGGATCCACGCGCGTTCCTCACCAGCAGGAGCTGTGTGAGCGTTTGTAGCAGGAGCTGGAGGGAGTCAAGACCAGGTAATGGAGTGGCAAAGGAGGGTGAGGCTGGGGACAGAGTTCCCTCGCTGGAGAGCCAAGCACTGGTTTGTTCAGTAACCCACAACTCGTTACCGGGAGCTGCAAGCAGCGCTAATTAACGAGCGAGGCCGTGTCTCCTCAGAGGCGAGCACCTGACGCTGTGCTCCATATCGAGTCAGGGTGTGCCAGTAAGGTGAGCTGGCAGGCACAATTAATTAATGCGTGCATCTCATTAGCAAAGGCCACGGTCTTGTTCCACAGCTTGTGCTGCACTGGGAGATCTTAGCGGGAAATGGAATGGCAAATTTCACCTCGCACTGGTTTTGGTTGGCTGTGATTTATGGGGTAAAAGCAGCCCAGTTTGTGCAGAGAGAGCCCACCATTTGCATGATCCTCCCTGCTGTAGCTGTAATCCATTGAGGAAAAGTTGTTGGGGCTGGGGTTGGTTTGGGGCATTTATATGTTTATTTTTTGGGTTTTTTTGTTTAACGTTTAAGGCAATATTGCGTTCTCAGGTACAGCCGGTTAAACATCCAGGTCTGCCTGTGGGTTTGTAGCCATGGCCAGTGTTAGGACAGCAGGGTCCTGAAGAGTGTAGAGACTTCAACCCAGTAATCACCACTGCTCTTCACTGGCAGCAGTGTTGCCCAATTCTTACTCAAATTAACTCTTTACAGCAGGGCTGGGCCCAAGGTGCCAGTGGCTCCCTAGGGATGAGAGAATCCCCTTTTCCAGGAGGGTTGTCTGTTAAATAAATGAACCAAGGAGGCCTGGTCCTTTATGAACAGCTCTGTTTATATTGCTCGAAGTTATGAAAGAATTCATTCACTTGGATCTACTTTTCAGCTGGGAATCTGTTGCGATTTCCAGCCAGAGTCTGCTGCTCATACTCCTCCTTTTGGGAGGTGTGCTGGGAGTCTCACCCTAATCCTTTTGAAATACAGAAGTTCCAGTCTACAGAAATACTCCAAGATTTGACCTTTCTCTAAATCTGAAGCAGCAACCGAAAAATACCACCTTGCCCTCACCTGAAGAGCTGACAGCTTTATTTCAGTTATTCTAATTTAACAATCCTAAGCAACCCAGTTGCCTAAATAGAGCCTAAATGAGCGTGGTAGAGCAGCAGGCTTAGAGGAAAATTTGTAGGTGTGGGTTAATTGTACCAAAAATGGTGCCTGATAGGGGTAAAATGGCTCTTCCTCAGTGTCACGTTGACTTAGTTTTGTGTGTTCTGCTCACTGCAATTTAACGTGCAGCCAAACAGCTTCAAAAATTGTTTCTTGCTTCCAGCCTCACTTCTGATGTCCCAAAATAGATGCATATTTTTTTTTCTTCAACCCAGGTGTTTCTGTTTGGATGGAGTGAAAATTTAATCTTTCGCTCAGAATATCTGCTGTAAACACTTATCGTGCAATTAATGTTGTATATATGATGTTTTTATGGTATCTGACTCTGAAAAGGAACATTTTAAAGTGGATCTGATTGCAGTTACTAATCTCCTTCCACCCATTTTCTGGTAAAACTCCCCCCCCCCACCCCGAATCTGCAATAGCAATAATACTTTTGAAAAAGGGAATTATTTAAATACTTAAGAACTTCTGGGAACCAAAATTGAAAAGAAATTTGGTTAGAAGATATGTAAAAAAATTGGGTGATCAATCCGTGAACCATGTTCCCATTTCCAACTGACTAAGAACCTGGAAGATGTTTTTATTTTTTTCCAAAGCTTGAAGAAGGAGAAGGAAGGCAGAACATAGGTCATAGGACACAGTGGATCCCCAAATTATTTTGTTAGATGGAAAAAAGCTTTTCTGAAGAACTTGG
>VZRQ01004751.1:580521-632796 GCA_013397975.1 Machaerirhynchus nigripectus | reverse complement strand
AAAAGCTTTTCTGAAGAACTTGGGCTATTTGGAAGACTGTGTTAACAAAATTAGTCTCATTCAGGGAAGACCATGCTTGAAGGAATTGCCTACAAAAATTCTACTTTAAACCTTATCATGTTCAGTGCTGATAGTGAATTTGATTTGCAACAGTGCAGAGATTGTCTCTGCTAAAACAGACCCAGAAATGTGCATTTCAAATGCTGGAAATATTGCCCTGATTTTATAAAGTAGCACTTGCTCCTAATTTAAGTGCTTGTACTTCATAAGCTCGAGCTGCTCTACACAGAAGGGAATATATTTTACCGTGGCTGTTGCGTTTTTCAATCTGACATAAAGCAGCTTCTTTGAACAAGGTTCTGAATGAGCTTTTCTGTCATGGAACTCGTGGAGATGCTCCTGCAATTCAAAAAAAAAAAAAAAAAAGAGAAGGGAATTAGAACAAGAATTAGAGATTTTATAACAGACCACAAAACAAATCCTGGACCAGCTGTAAACTGTAAGAGAGTTAAACGAACATCTGGGGGTTAATATATGTAAACCTGCATTAACCACCAGGTGAAAACATGGATTTCCATGGTGAGGAAGAGTTCTGAACGTGGGCTGTGAATTAGGTCACATCTGAGTGGCCTTTCTGACTTCTGAGCCGTGGGTTTCCATAGCTGGATTTCAAAGCCCTGGCTAGTGTAGAGCATGGCAATAATTCCAAAATCTCCTGCTCTGAGGAGGATCAAGCACAGGGAGTGTTTGAATATCTGTGAGGTGGGACTTCCCTGCATTACTGAATATCCAAATTCTGGCTGCCTGGGACTGTCTCGATTCCATGTGCACTTTATTGACCCGTAAATGGAAACCAGGCCCATTTACAAAATCCATAGCAGCCCACATGAGTGGTCTGCTTTCAGCTTGATTTCACCATGGATCTTTGGAGTGATCCCAGTTCTCAAACTGGTGTGAGCCCAGCTCGGGTAGCTCTAGCCTGGCTGGGGAGGAGCAAGCATGGATCAGTGTGTGGCTATTTCTGGTTGTCACAGACAGAAAAGGGGCCTGTCTGCCATGTAGAAGTGAGATTTTCATCACATGGGATCAGCAGGGATGGGGCAGTTGTGGTGCTGAGGTCTGGAAAAATCCACTGCAAGTCCAGGCCTTTGGGAATAGGTTTTTAGAGTCCCACCAGCTGTGTAGTACTGGTCTGATGCTTTGTATCTGAAAAGACTTCAAAGGAAAAGTGGTCAAATTACACATCTGCATGACCAGATGATCTGTATGGCATCACTTTCCAAGATGTCATTTTTACTTCGTGGTTTTGCAGGAAATAAGAAAAGTGCTGGAAAACTTTAAAGTTTTCCAGCTTTCATAGAAGCTAATTGTTACAGTGGACAAACTCAGCAATGTGGTGATTAGGAATTACTCCCAAGAGACTTTCCTGGAAGAAGAATCTTGTATTTTTTGACTGTTTTGTTCAGATCATATTTGAAATGATGTTTTTCATCTGTTGTTTCAAAACTCCAGGCAGCTTCGCTTCCTTCTTTCTTCCAAGTAACTGATTAGTTGCTGGGAATCGTAAATTATGTTTTTCTGAAGAGAGGTGTACTGAGTTTCAGATCTTTGTGTTTAAATGTCCTGCTTTTCTCAACATCAGCTGCCTCTGCTCAGCCAAAATTGCCCCTGATGTGGTGCCCTGAGCTCCTGTCAGTTGTCTTGCATGGACAAACTCTCTGCCAAGCTGTGGTTTTCCCTGTAAATATTCTGTGAGCTGGAACCTGGGATGGTGAATTATAGATAAGAGCACCTGAGAGGGCTGAGGTGTCTGTTCCTGGAATTTTCTGATGAAAACGTTGCCTGAAGAAAATTGTGCCTTAAATAATTGAGAGGGCTGGGTTGGGCATGAGGTGTCCTTGGCGTGCAGAACATCAATATTCGTGCTGGATGGCAGGGTATGTCCAGGACAATTTCCACCTGAGTCCACCCGAGGAAGCTGCAGGACTCTCCTGGAAGGCAAAAACTTGTTTTTGTGAAGTTTTGGTGAGGTTTTTTCAGAATATCCACTAATTGCAGCTTGGTACTTCTTGAAACTGGGAAGGCATCATGTCCAGTGGGTGTTAGCACGGGGATTGCTCTGGATTCAGGGATTTCAGTGTGGGAGCAGCAAAGCGTTTTTAGAGCCTCTCAAGGCTGCCCACAGCTACTTTGTTTGAGCATTTTGCTGCTTTTCAGACAGGTTATATTCCTCCATTAATGGTTGATCTGGGGAGATCAGCATTTGCAGTAATTTATGTGGAAAAGTTTATGTTCCTGTCTCAGATCATGGGTGGTTTTGGAGGGAAAGTAGAAACGCCACATTTTCCATTGAGCTAATGAAGCCATTTATCTGTTAGGATATGAGACAGAAACCTTGCTTTCTTTCACACAGACGTTTCAGTTGCTCACTAGAAAAGAGAACCACGGGTTTACATTTTACTGCAAAATATGGAATTGCTTTCAAGAAGCCTTCTTAGCAGTATTGGAAATGAGTGGGGAATAGAACTCTTGTGTAACAGACTTTATTATTATTATTATTATTACTATTATTATTATTATTATTATTTGCCATGGTACTACAGGCAAAGTGAAATTTTTTCCATGACCAATTCAGCATCATCATAGTTACCAACAAATTAAGACAGGATCAGATGGCCGTTCCTGGTCTGGCGCTTGATTTTGCTTTAAAGTTTTAATTTTGTGCACACATGTAAGATGCAATTCTGATGAATCCTGCTTTTATTCTGCTTTTGCTCTGTGATCTATTCCCCAAATCCTCGTTGTTTACAGGCAAGAGGCAGAGCAATATGCCAACAATGTGGTACAGGGGTGAATAAAGTTAAAGATTCTGTTTCAGTGCATGGGTATTTATCTTTTGTAGGCTTCATAATGAAAAAGATTATTTGTTCAATTAATTTCCAAGAACAACTTACTATTATTCCAGTAATTCTTAGCTTCACACTGTGTGCAAAATTCTTGCTGAGAGCTTTTTATGTGGAAAAACAATTCCTCTTGGTGTATTAGAATCCATGTTGCATTTGATGATAACAATGTTATCTTTATTAAATTTCCTTGTTATACCTTTTGATTTATAGCCCTCCATAAATCCTCATTTTGAAGCAACCTCTGATCGGGTACTTTTAGTGCTCCCATGCTGATACTAAATTGTGGGCTAAAATAATAGAGAATTCCAGTTGTAATCCTGAATCATGGGAACTGGAAATTCTGAGAGATCAGTACTGAGCAGGCAGCACCACATTTCCTGAGGGGTTTCTTTTTGTGGAATTTTAATATTCTAGGACATGGTAATTTTTATTCCTTTCAGCATTTTTGCTCAGGTGTTAAAGGACACTTTCCAGGACAAATAGTGAGTGTGTGGGGCCAGGCTCCGTTCGGGTCAGATCCTGCTCCTCCCAGGGCAGGGTATTTGGGGCACTGTGAGGGATCTGTGCCTAATCCAGCACAAACCTGGGACTCCTTCCCAGGCTGGGAGAATCCTCAAGGAAGCTGAAATAGCTGGACATTCTGGCAGTCCCTTGCCCAGCCGTGCTATAAATACCTGAACTAGGCCAGGAAAGGCAGCTCAGGTGTCCTGTGCTGGGGCAATCCTGAATATTGATGTGCTCCAAGGCGTTTGACAGGGGAAGGGAAGGCTCCAACTGAGTGTCTGCATGAAGGAAACAGGGAATTATCTGTTGCCACCGCAGTCTTCATCCAAACCAGCTTCATGGAGAGGCCTAAGTGTAACAGGAGAGTTGGGTTTGAATGCTAAATGAACAAAACAAATGCAGAGTTCCCAAAAGGAACCAGGAGTGCAGGTGAGCATGGAAAAGCCCTGCCCACAGCAGAGAACAGCAGCAGGAGAAGCTCCAGCATGTGTTGGGCATTGCTCAAGGAGGTGTTTCCTAACAGAGCTTTCATGGATTCTCGTGAGGGAAAAAGGTGTAGAACTGGGCCTCAAAGATAAGCTGTTTGTTGAGGGCAATTAAATGTTACAAAATGGTGAAGGAGAAGAATTTTTTCCCTACAGAGTTCATAGTCACACAGGGAAAGAACAGTTATGTCCAAGGCTGGCCACTATTTAAAGCTGGACTCCTCCAGTATTCACAGCATTCCAGGCAAGATCTGCAACAGCTGAACAGTGAAGAGAGACATTTTATTTCACTGTCTCTAAACCTTTCCAGCAGAGGAGGAAATATTAGAAATTACTTAAAGCAGAGCTGAGGTTCTTCTAAATCTAACGAGGAGCTGAGGGATGGGGGAGAGATGTGTTTGTCTCCTTCCAGCAGCAGCTGTTCCTGTAGGGTGACACCAGTGCTTGTGTCAATACTGTGCTGAAACACGGGACTGGACACGTGGAAAGCTCTCCTGGACACTTCTGTGCAGGGCTCTGCTGAGGAGGATTCCTCAGCTCCTGCCTCTCCCTCCTTCCGTCTGCTCTCCATAAGGATTTTTTGGGCAGGAGACCCAATCTACTCTGCAGGTATTTGCACAGAAACATCCACAGCGTTGTAGTTCCAATAGCCCAACACCACCTCTGTGGGGAGTTACAAAACCAAAGCACAGGCCCAGGGAATGATAAATAAGATCCGACTCACAAAATCAAAGCTGTTGGTGCATCACTTGTCCCGGGTGCATTTTGCCTGCCCCCCCTGAAGTCACCAAGCAGCCGCCTCGAGAAACAACCTGAATGTCATCTTGACTCTTTACCAATTTTATTCTAACCTGGAACAAGAGGACAACAAAGGAAAAACGCGTGCCTCGGGACAAAACTTGCCTGTTGTCATGAGTTAACAGTTAACTGGTGAAAGAACATTGGAATACTTAGAAATCAAGCTATATTTAGAGTTTATTCAGTGCAGTGGCAAGGTCAGTGCCTCGTCCCCTGTTGCAAGTGCACAGTGCAGAAGGACAAGGGTGTTCCACCACAGTTCACAGCCGAACACATCCAGGAGGCTCCAGAGCAGAGGTGCCTGACTGCCAGTGAGGGGAGATTGGCCTTGGAAATCCAGCTGCTCTTTGGAACAGAAAGGAGGTGCTGTGTGCAGGAGTCAGGAGTTATCTCCAAGGTCTCTAGGGAAACACTTGCATGGTGGTTATAAACCAATCTAACTCCAGTGAACCCACTTGAAGAAACAAAAGAAACCCCCAAGAAAACTGAACCGTGAAAGCCAAGCCCAGAGAGATGCTGCTGGGAAAGAGTTTAGGAAGGATGTTTGTGCCTGGAAGTGCTGGGGCTGATCACAGGGGTGCTTTGCTCCTGTTTCTACTTCACCTTAGAATTTGGTTATCCCAGAGCACAGAGAAAGACAATGTGTTAGGGGCTTGTCAGAATAACTGGCAATTGTTGCAAACCAGTTTCGTAGGTGTCTCTATTATGGATGGAATGGTCTGAAAAGCAGTGCAGGACATTGTGTATCCATATGGAAACTGCTCTAAAGAGTTTGGGGTGTTGTCTACAACTTAACCTCAAGCCTGGTGCTTTTATTCTGTTTTTTAGAATAGCAGCTTCACAATTGGAAGTGCAATTAAAAAATTCATGTTACAGTGAAATGTGGTCATTCACACTTGCATTTGGATATTCTTTAGCATTTATTGTATTTGTGTGGATGAATAATGAATGTTGTCTGCACCACAGAGCAGGTGTGGAGCAGGATTTTTAGGATAACCTGTAGGTATGAGTGGGTTGCTGCGCAAGTGAATCCTCTGAACAGTTCCTGTTTCACAGTTCCAAAGATCTGTATGGAACTTCTACACGTTTCCTAGTGATAAAAAGAAGTGAATAACTCTTTTACCCTCTTTTAACACTTTGCTCTATTTCCATAACCTTTGCATCCTGCTGTGCACTGCATCTGCTTCTTGACTCACCTGCTCCTTTGGCCATCTCAAATGAAGGCAAATGATTTCGAAATTAATTTATCTTAATACCATTCATAAGGGTTTGGCTGTTAAAAGTGATGTAGTGAATAAAAGAATTTCTTAAATAAAATTCCATCTTCAGAGGTTGGTGAATACAGACATAAAACTCTGAATTAGGAACCTTTGTTGACCCACTGTTTCCTAAAATAGAATGCTGCTACTAAGAATATTCTTACATATCTCAGACATAATTTGTGCATTTGTGATAAATAACTTTCTAGTTGGTTAGATGAGCAAACTTTTAAGGTAACAAGTTAAAAAAGGAAATAACCTAGTTATTAGTTCTCATCCCAACAGCTGCTTTAATGAAATACAGATTTTAATAGTCTTGGGGAGCTGTGCCTGGGGAATGGCGCTGCTTTGTCAAAACCGAGAACCTTGAGGGGAAAAGACAGATCCATTTTCTCCAGACTTTTAATGAAAGGAAAGAATAGGCAGCTGCTGTGGGCAGGGATGGACAGAGAATGTCTTTTTCAGGGACCCATACACAGAGATACTGCTGGGATATTGAAAAGCGTCTGATTATATAAGCATCAAGCTGAATGAAAAAGTATGTTGCATAATTTTTAGCCTGCTTTGACTTCTGCTTTGGTGAAATATGCTGAAGTTCTGGCACCAGCGTTGAGGCAGGAGCCCACGTACCTGTCTGGTGTTGGAAATGTCAGTGTAGTCTGATAGTATTTGTAGTGCTGAGTTTATAAAATCGGGCTTCATTTCATAGTGCGTGACAGGACAAGCTTTATACTGAAAATCTTTTCTCCTGAGGTTTCATCAGTTTGATACTCTGGAGGTTACACAGTTTTTGGCGAAAATGGATTCAAAAATCCCTTTCTGAAGCATTGACTTATAAATAAAATGTCATTGAGAGCACAGTTGTGTGCCCTGATGGAAGGCAGGGGGACACTGGGTTTTGTCACTCACTCCCACACGTCTTTGTGCTGAAGGCAGCGTGGCATTGGTGGGACAGAACCGTGACAGGTTTTCAAAACTATGAGGTTGTTCTCGGGAATGTTTCCCAGACCCCTGGAATGTCTCAGGCACAACCCAGCCCTCCGCAGTGCCTTGGGCACTGGGCACGTGCTGCGTGTGGTTCCCCTTAGACACACCTTGGGAGACCCTCAGAAAGTTTTTGAGCGTTTTCTTCATTTAGAGCACTTCCAGTAAATCTGTGTGTGCTCAAATAGTTCAGCTGGAGTTGGACCATCCACAGGGAGAGTTAAACAGGGTGTTAAGTAAAAAGAAGGTTCTGTGTTAACTGGCTCTGTTCTGGGAAAGAATTAATTAGTGCCTGAGCAATGGTTCATCTGTGGAGGTTTTGTTTGAGCCTCCCGTGCTCTGGGATACGAGCAGGGACACAAAATCAAGTCTGTGTTCATCCTCCTTTGTTCTGTGCTGACGCTGCTCAGTGCACAGGGAGTTTGGCTTTTATGCTGTGACTCCAACAAATGAAGACTCCAAAGCCTCCCTGTCAGGTTGTTGGAAGTGTGTGCACACGTAAAGCTGGGAATGGCAGTAGTTAAGCTAAAAAAGGTCTGCATTTATTGCCTGAGATCTGAAACAATGGAAATGAAGCTGCACATTCCAGTTTTTCAAAGGTGGTGGAAGGGATTCACAATTCTGACAGGTCCCAGTAGTCTTTGGTGAGCATTCTGTTCTCAATCAACTGAGATTATTCTCCTTCCATCTTCCACAAAGCTGTACACAAAATGTGATGCCCAAAAGCATCACTAAGAAAATTTAAATTTGTAATCAGTTAGTGAATGGTTTGTTTTTTGGTAATATGCAGTTTGTCAGAAATTTGACATTGCATTGAAAGCTCCTGATTTAATTCTGTCAGCCTGACTTGATTTTCTGGCCTGACTTGATTTTCTGTTCTATATTTGCAATTGGAGGTAAAGGTTACACCTTAGGAGATGCTCTGGATTCCTGAAATCACATTAGTGACGAGTTATTTAATCAGCAGCACTATTTAAAGGTGCTTGAAAATAACGTTGTGCCACTATGGCTGTGAGAGAGTTTGTATGAGGTGTTAAAGACACGTGCAATGAAAAAGGAATTTAGAAAAGCTGCACGTCTAAAACAGGCAGTGGGATGCTAAAAATGCAGGGTGGTGGATGTCAAAAAAGGTTACTTGGTGGTTGCTGCCTTTTCTTGAGGCAGGAAAAGAGGACATTTCGTCAGCAGAGGGAAAATTGAGAAGTTTTTTGTTGGTAGCTCGGATCTCCATCTTCTTTCCTAGCAGTCTGTAGCCATGAGACAATAGAAATATCTTTATTTTTCACTAGCACTGTTCTGTGCCTGCGGAGCAGAGGAAGATGGGGAACTCTGATAGTGTTTATAAAGCTGCCTGGTGGTTGTGAGGAATCCTAATGGCTTCCCTGCAAGGTCAAACAAGGAGGCAGCCTTCTCATCCACATTCCTAGAGGTACACTTGCACCTTCCAGAAGCAATCAACACCCCGGCCCACAGGCTTTAAAGAGCAGTTGATAACTTATTATGTATTCAACTTCCATGTGGTGCTTCCCATATTTGTTGTTTGTCTGTCTCCTGACCTTATTTGTGGGATAAAGGTGGCAGTGAACATGGAAATTATCGTAAATACTGTGTGTGCTTGAATGGGGAGAGCAAATGAATGGCACTAGATAGCAACGTTTATTGTGTCAAGTCTTTGGGATGTCATTTATGTGTAACTACTCCTAATTAGTGCCATTCAAACCAACTCAAACGACTCCAGAGCAGATGCCAGTTGTTGCAAGGGATGAGCCTGGATAGTTGTCATTTTGTACAGTCAACTGGCACTTTGAGCACTGACAGATCAGACATGGGGAAAGGTTTCAGTCCTGGTGATCACAGCCACTTTTAATTGGGAATATTTCTCTTAATAAACTCTAATTGGGGCATTTGTGCTTCTTGGGTGAGAGCTGCCCTTTCCTTGGGCCTCAGTTACTCCTCGTGTGCAGCAGGAGCTTCCAGTTCCTCCTCCGTGTCATCCATGGAAAATGGCACCATCTTCCAGTTCCTCCTGTGTGTCGTCCTTGGAAAATGGCACCATCTTCCAGTTCCTCCTGTGTGTCATCCTTGGGAAATGGCACCATCTTCCAGTTCCTCCTGTGTGTCATCCTTGGGAAATGGCACCATCTTCCAGTTCTTCCTCCATGTTATCCCTGGAAATGGGCACCATCTTCCAGTTCCTCCTCCATGTCATCCTTGGGAAATGGCACCATCTTCCAGTTCTTCCTCCATGTTTTCCCTGGAAATGGGCACCATCTTCCAGTTCTTCCTCCATGTTATCCCTGGAAATGGGCACCATCTTCCAGTTCCTCCTCCATGTTATCCCTGGAAATGGGCATCATATTCCAATTCCTCCTGTGTGTCATCCTTGGAAAATGGCACCATCTTCCAGTTCCTCCTCCATGCCATCCCCGGAAAATGGGCACTGTGCTTCATCCTGGTTGGGAGCAGCACTAGAGACTTGGGGTAACATCAACTACCCATCCAAGAAAAAGGGATCCCATGCTTGAAGTTTGGGGATTTACTCTTTCCTGGAAGGAATGTGCTGAAAAATAACCTAAATTAGTGACCACCTCAGCCGAAACTCTGGTGATAAATAATTTAAGCGGAATCATTCAGCGATAATTTTGCTTTTGATTTGAATGCAGTTTGTAAACCTAATCAAAGACCAAATATAGCTTTGTGTCAATTGACATCCAAATAGCAAAGGCTTCACTTTGCAGTGACGCTCCCTCCACCCTCTAAAATTGCCTTTTATTTAATTAAGACTCTCCAGGAGGCTGCCACTCTTCCATGGCTGAAGCAGCAGCTGTAGTGCAGTGATGAACCTCAGGAAAAGCTGAACATCTCTGGCGCTGCTGTGAGTCTTGGCAGAACAGTGGGAAAGATCCTCTTGGTATTGCTAAGAAAACAACCTCCTGGCTTTTATAGCAATTTTCTCAGTCATCACTATAATACTCTGCACTGGGGGTATTGATTTTAAAACCAGTAATTTTGGATGTTTCCCTAATGTAGTTTAACGTGCTCTTTTTCAGAGGTATTTAAAGCCACGCTCAGGCTGCCTTTGCCAAGATAATGGTGAGAAAGTCTAAATAAGACTGAAACTTGGTGTTTGCACTGCTGTTAGGAGGAGGCGAGGTAGCGTGGGGCCAGAGGAGGTGAAGGTTGCCAGGCTGTGATCCCAAGGTCAGTGGGATTAACCTCCCTGCCTCAGCTCTCCTCTCTCTGGCTTGTTCCGTGGGATGCAGGGCTGGTAATTGCTGTGTGCCCTCATGACCTGGGTCAGGCCGAGTTCTGATTAATTTTTCTGTCTCACATTGAGAGAAGAGCTCTTGAAAACCGAGGTGAGGTGACAGCAGTAATAGCACTTAGTACAGATGTCTCTAGAAGGACTCCCATAAGGAGAAGAGGTGAACCATTAATACTTTAGAAATTATCCGGGGTATTTTGAGGCCTCTGCTTTGTGTCGAGGGAGATCCCTTGGTTCCGTGGAGCTGTGCCAGTTCTCACAAATGTTTCCGAATAGTTCCAGCCTGATTCAAAGCCTGCTTCACTCCACCCTCGGGCACTTCTCGAGTTTCTCTTGGCCATGCTGAAAATAGATTTCTCTTTGGGATGCTTGTGTGAACCAGAGGTTGGTGGAAAGAGAATAAATTAAACAAGAACGATGTTTTACCTTTAGTACGCAGTGCTGAGTCATATCCCTGAATTGTGGAGATGGAAAGCTAAAGAAAAACCATTCAGCATTCCGTGGAGAAGGGGTCTGGAAGGAAGGGTGGTGCTAAGGAGCATTAAGGATGGTACCGAGTCCCACAGGATGCTGGGAATGCTGTCCTGCCACACGTGATGGGATTTGTCCCACTAGCACAGGGAAAGACTCTGGGGTCACCTCAGGTGAACATTTAGAGCTGAAGGGGTTTGGGGACCACCTCCATGAGCTGGTGGGCCTTGCACTGCTCATCTAGAGACATGAGCTTCATGCCAGTTTGGGTCCTTACTATATGTTTCTTAATTAGTGTTAGCAATTACTTCCTTGAGTTCTTATAAAATTTAGGTGAATGATTGTTTTTTAAACAGGAAAAATTGCAGTAGAAGAAAATTTCTCTGAGATGTTTGTTCAACAATACCTTGCTTAGGTTAAGTGTAGACAACAAGGACATTTTGTGGTAACTAAACTAACTTTGTGTTAAATTTAGGCATGTGGGTCGTGTCTCCTGCTTGGACAAACACTTTGAATGCTGTAGGGAAGCTTCAGGAATAATTATTTCCTTAGCTTAGCAGCACTCCTGGCCTCCTCAGTGCTCAGGTCAGGGCTCATGTGGGAGGGGTCCCGGGTAACAGCCCAGCTCTGAGGTGGTTAAACAGAATTCTGTGCATTCCGAGGCACAACTCCGTGCAAGAGTTCATCACTTATAAAACTGAAGTGCAATATGATTTTCCCAAGAGGCACTAAATCCTCACACTTCAGACAATAGGCCTATTTCTCCTTAATGAGGAAAAATTCACTCTTGGCTTAACTCCCCTGAAGTTAATTTCTCTGACAATAAATTTGGCCCAATATGTCAATACAAACTTAACTCACTTGTGTTCATAGAGATTAACTCAACAGCATCTTATGTATGCCCAGAATAATTAGTTTACTGTCTCCTGAGGTTTATTTAATTAATTTAGAATGCTTTCCATTTAGAAGATACTTGCTGCAGAAACAGGTCTGTTGTAGATAAGAGAAACTGTAGCTACTCCCTCAATCTTGTGCTTGACTTGTTGGACAGAAAGTACTTGGAGCAGGGAAATTCATTTCCTTTTGTTCAAGCTGCTCTCCCTGAGCCCGTTTTATAGAATTCCAGCAACCTGGATTGGCTTTCTGCCTTAAAATAATATTCAAATACGTAGGGTTTTTTACATTTTAATAGTCCTGTGCTTCCTCTGATCAGCTAAGAACCATTGCAATACTTTTTGAAATTTGTTACAGCTTCAGAGAAGATAACTTATTTATAGGAAAGTCTTTCAGATCTGCAGTCAGACGCTGAATTTTTAAAGGCAGGGTATGTGTCAGAAGCTAAATAATTAAGATACGTGCCTTCTCAGCATTTTATTTCAAATATTAAATATTACATAAGAGATTTTTCCCTGTGGAAATCAAGCCTTTAAAGCGGTGCAGCCTCGGCCAGAAAATCACTGTATTGTACAGTTAAATTGATACATCCTGAATCCTACAAATAGTTCTAAAAAAGTTCTTAAAATATTTCATCATTCTGAACACTGGTTCCAGGTGTCCCTGTTCAGGAATGTGATGATAAGCCGTGGTTTTGACATCAGCTCACCCTTGCAGGGACTTTTTGGAAGCTCCAGGGGAATTTTAAGCAAACTTTGATGTTTGGAGCAACATAGGTAGAGACCAGGCTGCGGCTTTCCATCCTTAGCTCACGTAAAACCCGGGCAAGGTGTGTTCCCTGCACTGCCACCATGGGAAACGTAATTCCAGATGAAACGCAGCCCTTCAACTCCGTCTGTTGTAAACCACTGTCCTCCGCTGGAAGGAATTAAAACTGCACGAGTTCTCCTCAAGATCTCTGCTGCAAACCGCGAATCCTTCACTGGGAGTGTTGCTGGCAGAGCAATCCTCTCTGTCCTTACATCTTCCATAAATTCCTTAGTGTGGAATCATGTTTAAAAACCACCTGAAGCTTTGAATAGTCACGCATCGTTTCCTCAAGTTTTCCTGGAATTCAAATGGACACATCGAACGCCTAGGAAATGGTGGCCCAGGCAATGGCTGTGCCGAAGTTTTCTCCTCCAGCAAAACCTGGGCAATTCAAGGCACCAGCAGAAATTTCCAGCAGCTCAGGTTCCAGCCCTGTCTCCGTTTACCAGCCCCATGGTGCAGGGTAACGTTATCCAGCCCTGCTCATGGATACGCTGGCAGCACGCACCGCTCCTGTCCTCTGCCTCCTGTCCCCAGAACTCAGAGCTCGTTCCCTGCTTGCCACTTTCCCTGCAGGAAAAGCCTTGGAAATCTCTGGTTTCCATGAGATAAATCTTCAGGAGGTAGGTTGTAGAGGTTGGAGCTGGTAGTGTTCTCCCCCAGCAGTGACCTGCTTTAACTTCCACAGGCTGTGCTTAGACTTGGGCTCCTGTCTCCAGAAGGTGGAAAACCAAGGCATCAGGTTCAGCTGGGGAATTGCTTTCACCCTAAGTTGTTCCTATCCTTTTGCATCCTTTCCAAAGGGATGTGGGGGTGTTTGAAGGGGGTTGGTGTTTGGCTCCCAGTTGGAGCCACTTCCCTTCTCCCCCTCCCAGCTCAAGTTGTGGTATCAAACAGGTATGGAACTCCCCAGTGGTCTTCTCCGACTTCCCCACGTTCTGGTGTTCTTCACAATTCCCATCAGCTGCACCTCTAACCTGGAAATCCAGTCTGGCTTTCAGTAGGAAAGCATTTTATACACATGTGTAAATGTATGTTATTTTCAGCTGAGCAAACACTGCCCTGACAGTGCTGTACGTGACACACCCGATGGTTTGGGGCTTTCTCCCCAATTTGTGTTTGTAGGAATATAAACAGGTGACTGCAGAAAGGTCACGTTTGCATCATTTGAGAACTTCTGGCTGGTTTTGGGAGGGTTTTGGCTTCAGAAGGCCACGTGTATGTGCTGTGTGATTTACCCCACCTGGCAGCCCCGAGAGCCTGGAGTGCTGGTGACGAGCTCTCTCTCATTATTTGTGAGTCGTTTGTCACTAATTATAACCAGAGCAGTTGAAGTGATTGGTTGGGAGTGTACCAAGATCAATGCTGAGCAGTCCTGGAGAGATGACCACAGTGACCCAGGAATGGACACACTGGTGACCTCGGCTCTGGCCATTCCTACTGCCAGTCTTTTCAGGCCATCCATCATTCCCTTCTATTGGGGATCAATTTTCTATGCAGAGGAGGTGCCTGGTGGATGAGACAGGTCTGTAGTAGGAGGAATGTGTTTTTCACTGAGTTTTCAGCACTCTTGGGATTATGAAACATCAAAGGGAACTTGCATGAGGCAAGACAATGTGTCAACAACAGCCTCTGCGTGCTCTGCGGGGGCTGCAGCAGCTCTGGGGAGTATTCCTGTCACTCTGGGAAGCAGGTGTAACTTACCTGCTTCTCTATTCAAGGATCATCTTCCACCCTTCCATCAGCTGCTGGGGGTTGAATGAAGGGGATGAATATACAGGAATATCCTTAATGATGATAAAAGCCTTTAAAAGGCAACACTGGGGGGTGTTCTGGTAACGAGGAGGGAGCTCGGGCACCTCCAGGGCTGCTGGTTCAGCCCCAGGAGATCTGCCAGGGTTTCCCTCCCGTTTGTTGGGTGCTGTGCAGGGGTGTGCTGTGTTGGGTGCTCTGCTCCAACACAGTCCCCTCTTCCCCCCCAGCACCCTTGGGCGAATTTCTGGCTTTGCACCCTTCACATGCACCTCCTCCTCCCACGATCAGGTGTTCATCCTTAGCTTGGAAATCGAAGTGTGTCAATCAGCTGCTTATAGCTTGTGTTTTTAATGAAGAAGTTGAACCCAAATTGGACGATAAAACACTTTGAATAAAAAACATCTCTATGGGGACTCTAAACTCAAGTCTGTTACAGGGTATTTCTTTTCCTTTATGAATAACATGGGTTTATTCCTTCATTTGTATTTCCTTTCTTTTTCCTTTCACCACACCCATCTGCTCCAAGGAACCCAAATGATTCCATGCAGGAGTATTTAATTTTTGCTGTTTTGCTACAGCCTGCATTTCTGGGAGATTTTGTGGCAGTGACGCCTGGTGTAACATACTCTGAGAAAACTGAGCCCCAGTTTCTAGACTTGACATTTATCAGTGTGGCACTACAGGGCGTTCTTGCTTCTAGGTTTGATACCCTTCTAGTGCTGGGAAGGCAAAGAAGAGCCAATATCAGTCAGAGTTTTGACAAAAATATTTCAAATCCTTTTCACTGGCTGGAACAAATGAGCCAAGGAGAAATATTAGGTGGTCCTCACTGTCATTTTTGGTTTGTTGTGTTCTTAAGGCCCCTTGTCCATGGATTTAATTGACAGGAGTAAGTCAGTTCTCTGCACTCCAGGATTGCAGTGTTTGTGTGCTGGTTGTCCTTCCGTGCAGACTCAGAGCTGCAGAACTCAGCACCCTCCTTCTCAGGCTCTACAAGATTTTACTGTTATGTTCAACTTGTAGCATCCGAGGAAATGACATTTTTTTTCCCCTGGCGCTACAACTTTTACAGCGCCATGAGAGAGAAGTTACAACGTCTTACAGAAATCTTCCCAGGCACTGGGACCAAAACTGAGTGGTAAGAAAGATTAGAAGCGAACTTTACAGCACAGCTCTTTTAACTTTCAAGTGTTTCTCAGGGTTTTTTGTTAGAAACCATTTTTTAAATTTAATTTTTGGAGCCAGTCTCTGTCAGCAGCACAATTAGAATAAATGAATAATTTACTTGTCAGTTGCAGCTTTTTGCCTTGCCTACATAAACATTTTTATACAACACTGTAATTACCTTTATTGAAAAAAGAATGAATGGTCATTATTTAGAAATCAGCTTAGTCATGCAGGACAGTTTGGTAACTTCTGAGTGCAATTTGTGTTTTTCAGAGTTGTTTTTATTGGGGTCTGTAAGGTTATGATTGAAGTAGCACTGAAAAATCCTGGCTCCAGAGCAGATCATACTTGAAGCTGAGGTTAAATTGCTCTGCTAGAAATTGGGAATCAAAATGCCAGCATATAATAGTTAACTAAAAAGAAAGATAATTTTGGAATCCCAGAATGGTTTGGGTTGGAAGGGACCTCAAATCTCATCCAGTGCCACCCCTGCCAAGGGCAGGGACACCTCCCACTGTCCCAGGGTGCTCCAAGCGCTGTCCAGCCTGGCCTTGGGCACTGCCAGGGATCCAGGGGCAGCCACAGCTGCTCTGGGCACCCTGCGCCAGGGCCTGCCCACCCTCCCAGGGAACAGTTCCTGCCCAATATCCCATCTAAACCTAGTCTCAGTGGGAATCCATTCCCCTTTGTCCTGTCTCTCCAGCCTCTTGTAAAAAGTCCGTCTCCATCTTTCCTCTGGGCTCCTTTCAGGCAGGACAGAGAGCATTTGAAAATAGCTAACAGGGTAAAAAAAGAGAACAACTGGGCAACACACTGATAAGAGGAGCCTGTTTGCTTTCCTGTGGTTGAGATCAGACTGTGACTGTTTCTGTGTGAAAGTACGAAATCTAAATATAACCATCCCCACGGTATTTTCTGGTGGGATTTTTATATTGCAAACTGCCAAGAATGCTTGAGATTCGTGCATTTTGTTAGTTTGCTGATAATAAAAGAAAATTATCATCAGGCCAGGTTATTTGTAGTTTTTCAAAGAAAAGAAAAATACTTTCACTGTCTTTTGCAACGTTTTGTTTCCTAAAGTGAGTGTGAGCTGAGGGCAAGAGCAACCTGCTAAACTGGAGAGTCATTAGAAATCTTCATTAGCACTGAAATGAGATTTACATTGAGACTGAAATTAATGCAACCCCCCTACAACATTTAAAATCCTCCCACAATTGCTTAAATCCCTGTCTGCATGTCTGTTGTTCTCCCAGCTTCAGGTCCACAAGTCAGTGGTTATTTATTTCCTGACGGTATTTAAAGATAATGCTTTTGTGCTTATTCCTAGAGATCTGATGTTTTTTCCAGATCTGGAGGTTTATGGCAGGAGGAGATCCAAAATAAAGGACCTTTAATGTGATCTTTCAACTGTGTGTAATTTTAGAAGTGTCTGGAAGTTAGAATACATTTAATTTTCTGAAATCCTTCCCATCCACAACAGAAGTGACACACTGGATCCAACGTGGCCATGAAAACAGTGCCTTTACTCATCCTTAATTCTGTGTTGCGTGTTAGAAATGAGAGTTTAAAGCTCCTCATGCGTGCCTGTTAATTCGGAATAGCCTGCTTTGGATTTCTCCATGAAATCCCTGTGCTGACAGGGAGCCACGGGATCTCTGGGCTCGGGAAAAGCTGATTTAAACCAGTGTGAGCCACACAGGGCAGCTCCATTCTCTGGAGATGGATTTCCACCAGAGCCTGGTGCCTTGTTGCAAAGAGATCATATCTGTTCGTGCAAGTATAAGTGAGAAAAATAAGTGAAATGCACTTAGGTGGGTTTTACCTTTTGAGCCTGCACCAGAGCTTTGTGTTTGGTGTTCCTCGTCAGTGCTCACATTCCCAGCTTGCCCCTTGCCTTGCATCATCCCTGTGGTATTCCTGCCGTGGTTCCTACCTTTGTCCATGTGGACATTATTTGTGCAGTTTGTAGTTTGGACATTATTTGTGTATCTTCTCTCTGTCTCTGTTTGCATAAAGGCACGATTATGTGACAGATACGTGTGAGCTGAGCAAGAATAAACACTTCTGCTCTGCGGCGAGGCATCTCTTGCACAAACTACGTGTAATCCACGCTGGATTGGCTTCTTCTCTTTTCTCCAGGAATAAAACTTCCTGGGATTGATGAGAAGCCAAACTCTGGCAATACCTGGGCATGCAAGGGTCACGAGGGATTCTGCTGTTAATGGCCTGAGCATTATGTTATGCAAACACGAGAGCTGCAAAAGCCCAGAGTGTGTGGCTGCATTTGCTGTGAGGATAAACAATCCTTGCTACGAGGATAAACAGAACCTTTTGACCACGGCTGGCTTTTGTGCAGACCATGAACACGTAAACCTCTGCTTGCCACTGATTTTGGGGATTCTCCCAGCTCTGCTCCTTCATTAGGTGGGTGCTTGTCCACATGAGCTGTTTGGTGAGGCGCTGGTGCTGCTGAATGGGTTTTTAGCACTTTGGATGCCGCGAGTTGGGACCGTTGTCACCCTCTCCAGCTGCCAGTGTCAGCACAGCTGTTTAGGAAATGCATCTGGAGTCTTGCCTGGCTGGCTTGCGACCGGCCATGGGGTTTTTCACACTTGGCTCTGGTGCCACCCCTGCATGGGAATTCCAGGGAATATTAATGAGCTCAGAGATCCATAATTAGTTGTGTACAGCACGGGATGCGCCAAATTGGGATGTGAATGGCTTCATTTTTCCATATGTTTGTGTTTTGCTGGTCTTCAATCAGAATTCAAATCCCCACTGTGCCAGAGAGTGCGGTAATGTCTAATCACAATTCGTAGGCACTGAGTGGGCACAGGAGAGGGGGAGAATATGGGAAGCTCAGATGATATCCCACAGATCACAGATTATTCACATTTATTGGGAAACGAGCAGCCTAATGACCACACGTGGTTTTCAGGTAAATAAAAATGTTCCAGAAAGCATCCTGTGTTATCCTTCCTGGAACTGCAGCTTTTGGACAGCTCGTTTCGTCTGTCCAAAGGCAATTTCCAGACACAATCCTACTATTAACAAAAACCCTCATGGTCTGTTGCAGCACCAGAACACGGGGGGCTCTGTTTCATGCCGTTAGGAAAATTATACCCCAAAGTTTCCAGAAATACTTTAATATAGCATTAAAGGAGTTTTGTTCTGAAGAGCAAATATCCAGTGATGTGGGCTGTGAAGAGCAAATCCAGCTTCGTTTCCTGCCTGTTTGCCATTTGTTATTTTCTCCCAATACTTCTATTATTGAAATCCTTCCTGCTGGGCACTTTTCCCCCCTTCAAGTGGTTGCTTGCAAGGCCAAACTTGGCTGCACCATTTTATTTCCCGCACCTGAATGAAACAGCGAATCCAGAAAGCGCCTTTGGAGCCAGGAAAATTGAATTGCAGATGCCCCTTTTCTTGTTTTTAAGCCGCAAGGACACCGATCCGGGTGCTCGGTGTTCCCTCCTGCTGCCCCAGGAAGCTCCCTGTTGTCCCTCTCCCGGGGAAATGTCCCTCCTTGATGAACTCCCTGGCGCTGGGCTGGGTTTTGTGCTGTAGCAGTGAGTCATGGCTGCAGAAAGCCTTTTCAAGGGCAAGCCAAGGGTGTTGGAGGCAGCAGCTCGATAAAGCCAGGATTCAGGACCAGTTCAGCGCTTTCCAGCCTCGAGGAATACGGCTTGAAGAAGCTGAGGCCTCGGGAGGGGAGCTGCTCACTCAAAGCCAACAAAAGCCGAATCTTTAGATGCGGTTCCGTGTGGAAATGTTGTATTTAGGTCCTGTGACGTTGCAGCAAACGGGGTTACATAAAGCACAGCAGCTGCAGTCTGCAGTCAGGGGCAGGGGGACAGCGTGTGGCCAAAGCCAGAGCAGAGTGCCAGAGCACAGAGAGATGTTTGAAGGGATATTATAAGGAATTTCCGAGGGGGGAGCTGACATGGAGCTTAATGACTGCCTCAGCCTGGCACTGCTTCTTTTTAATGTGTAAGGAGATTTTAAATAGGATTTACAGCTGGGCAATTGCATCTGGTTTCTGTGATGTGTCAGCCCTGAGAAGTGCAGAGTGTGGCTCTTTCGGGGAGGAAGGGCAGCTCTGCTGGGAAAGGGTCACCTCTGGAGCCAGGGCTGGCACTGGGCAGCATCCCTGGGCTCTGAACCCTCTGCTTCCCCCGCAGCAAGGCTGCTGCTGCCCCCAGGGGTGGGATCGAGCTCTAAATCAGGTGTTGATAAAGTAAACCAGTCCTGGAGGCATCTGCATCCTCAGTGCAGCTGGAAATCCCTGCTGGCAGCAGGTGTCCGGCTCGGTTTCCTGGGTGGGTGAAGCTGGGTGTCAGAACTGGTTCCCAGCCTGGGGGGCACATACAGGGCCCTGCTGGGGCTGCACCCGGGGTCCCGTGGCTTTGCCATCCTTCCTCCCGTGGTTGGATTTAGGAGGTTTGGTGAGTTCTGTGCGTGGTGAAGTCAGAGGCATCGAGCGCCTGATGCTGCAAGAGGCAGAGCAAAGCCCTTTCTGGGGAGAGAGAACCAGGGAATCCAACGACTTCCCAAGCATCCTTTGTGGAGAAATTTGCTCTGTGTTGGTTCTGGCTGGATGCTGACTGCATTAGTGGCTGGATTTGGTTATAGAACATTGTTATTAATTGGTTTCGTGTTCATGAGGGAACAGTATATTGGGTGGATTGGACTGATGGTTTTGCATCAGTTTGTGAACCACCTGTTGCCTTCAGCCGGTGACAAAGGGTTTCATGTTTTGCAGATTTAGTGTTTTGACAGAGCAGAGCACCAGGGAAGCATTGTGAAACATTCCCTGTTTTTATCAGGGCACATGGTGGTCTCGTGTGCATCACCCTGACTGCATGTAAACAAATAAAGGTGGTGGATATTTATCTCCAGGCAAAGAACCTGTGTTTTCATAGCAATAATCTACAACAGCTGAACAAACTGGGTGAATTCGAGATCATTTTCAAGACCCAGAACTTTTCATCTCGGGTCACTGTGATTAAATTCACCCTGACTCAGGATTACCTTCTCCTGGCAAATCAGTCCAGCGCAGAAGCAGGGGGAAAGGTGAGGGGATCAGACATAATTGGTCCCCTTGTTGAATGAATTGCTCAGCTATCACGATCTGAATGAAATTGTAATCCCTTCTCACTTTTACCAGCCAGGTCCAACAGGTCAGAGTTTGGTAGGTCAGTGAAAAGGAGCTTGAATTACCCACCCTGGGCTGGATCAGGCAGCGAGGGCTGGCAGGCAGTGAACTTCATATGCACTAAGCTTAATTGCAAATAAGGGCTGCGGCACAAACAAAGCTCAGGAAGTTAAAAGATTAATGCTGTTAGAGTCTTTTTATGGTCTGCAAGCCTGTTTCCACAAAACCAGAAATTGTTCATTTTCCTAATGAGGGGCACAGAAATGGAAAGGCTTATTGGCACTGGCTATTAATAGGCTCACGTAATTCTGAATTTTTCTGTTGTCTGCTGTTTTTTGTAATCATTAAATGAATAGAGGATTTTTGTTAAGATTCTCAAAGTCTTGCAATGTGAGGAATACTTGGTTTCCTTGGAATGGCTTTTCTTCACTGAAGAAGAAATGAGCCTTTGGAGTATCTGGTACTCTTGGTTGTCCTTGAAGGCACCCCTGACAGGATATGGATATTGCTCCATACTGATCTCCCGAAATTTTGCTTAATTTGTGCTCCTGCTTCTTGCTTAAAAGGGGTAAACAAGCAAAAAACCCCTCCCAAAGAGGTGTGTGAGGCTAAATCAGAGCTGTGGCCTCAGAGGACAGAGTGCAGGGATTAAGAAGGAGAGAGGGTGAGCAGTGGGAGCCCAGAGGGAAGGAGGAAGAGCTCCCTGGTATTTATCAGTGGCATCAGTTTCTTTGAGATAAGATGAAGGGGAAAATGAGGAACGTGGAAAAGGAAGAGGGGGAAGATCTGTCCGGGTGGTTTTTGGGAAGAGCAGTAGACACTGGAGGTGCATGGGGAGGCAGAGAACAGTATAAATATGTTTAACAAAAGGCAGCACACAGACACACAAGGTCTGCCTTGGAGCATCCTGAGCACTTCAGCATTCAGCTCCTCTCTGCTTTTCATTTGCATAACCTGGAGAAAACAGATGCATGCTCAAGATGTCTGGCTGAAAGCAATGACTTCATCCTCAGCCCTGTTGGTTCAAGGTCTCTGCACTTCCTGCATCCCTCAGGATGATTTCAGAACAGAACAGTGTTATCAGCGCTACTTAAACTGATAACAGCTTGTAAGTGCTGCTAAAGCGTCCGCTGAAATTGGGGCTGATTTTCTTGCCTCTTGTTTGGTGTTAATGTGTGTTGTGCTGAAGGGATGCGTTAATGAAGCTTCCTTCTCTGCTGCAATGACAATCCTCGAGGCCCGGGCTCTTCATTAATGAATAATGATGGAACAGAGGAGGCACTTGGGTCATTTTATCCTCCAAGAGCAGTGAGCAGTCCTGAAGAGAACGCTGCAATGCAGCTATAAGCAAAACTGTACAGATGACAAAGTGCCTTTGAATCACAGGCCGTGTTTCTGGAACATTTTGGGTTTTAGGAAGATTGCCAGTTTCCCAAAGCGTTTCTTCCTAGGCACGGAATCTTTTATTTTTTTTTTTCTTTTGCTATTTCAGAAAGACTTTTTCCAATGCCTTCTATTCTACCAGCTTGGAAACCTGAGCTTCAATAAAAATAGAAAGTGTCTGATCCTGCTGTGTTCAGCAGCCATTGAAAAGGACTTGGGGAGACTTCTGTTTCATAATATTTGTACAGCAGTTGGCTCGTAGTAATTTGCATAAGATTTTGGACTGTGAATTTGGACTGACTTCCCCCAAAACATTTTGTGAGAGGCAGGAACCACACAAGGAAAAAATAACCTGACAAGTCAAGGAACAGAGCAGAGCAAAGCCTACTCTCCTACTGAAAATCAAAATAGAATTTCCAATTAAAGTCACTAATGAGACAAGTGAACAATTCTACATTAAGTTAGGAAAATGTTTTAAGTGCTCCTTTCCTTGGGGTGAACATACCGGGATAACTTCATTTTTCCATTTCTTTTGGTGTAAAGAATGTAATTAATTCCTTAAGTGGTTGTTATCTAAATCTATGTCTCTGTGTTACATGATAAAAGTACTGAAGTGCTTAGAATTCTGCTCCCTTTTCGTATAATAAGAATGTTGGGTTTAGTTGCCTTTTTTTTTTTAATTCTCTTTTTGCTTCTTGATCTTTTTGTTTCTTTTTACTTGCAAGAATTTGTTTCTAATATAACAATTTAAATGATTGTGTTCTCTCAACACAAGAAATTATATTGTGTTAACACATAAATTCTCGTGGCACCACGTGTGGCTCAGCTCCCCTATTCCATCCTGTGGGATGAGGAGGGGCCTGGCTCCAGCAGCACCTTGGACGTGCTCGGGTGAAAGTGGGCTCAGCAAACTCAGCCTGAGGGATTCGCCTGTTCCTGGATTTATTCGGGAGCATCTATTCCCTAATAACCACCCGGGATTAACTCTTGGTGGGCATGTTCTTACTCAGCATTCACAGGCCTCTTCCCAGGAAAGCAAAGCTGGGAATGAAGGGGCTGGAAGTCAGATGGAATGGGTGGCACAATATAAACAGAGGGAACTGCTGGGCCAGGAAAAGTTTCAAGCCATGAATGGTTTAAATGACTTCTCACTGGAGACCTCCTTTTCACTAAAACACTAAACTCCCAGATGTATAATGAAGATTAATGAATTAATTAATAACTGATGGGGGTGTTGGGGGGGCATTAAGGAAATGCAATTTTTGTTTACTCAGTGAAGCTGCCCAAGGATGTCTGTCAATAGGAATTTGGTGTTTTCACACTAATAAAATGCAATATTTTGTTTTCTGCTGCTGTGTCTAACACAAATTCATAAACATTTGCAATGTGAGCACACTTCTGCCAGGGCTTTGATCAGAACTACATCCTCTAACCCTGAATGCACACTGGCCAAAGGACAAAATTTTCAACTGCTCAAACCACAGAGCACAAAATTAAAATGGAGGAAAAAGTAATTCTTAATGTAAAGGACACAAACCCATAGATATTGTGACCAAATAAGTGAAGGGACTTGAACAGAGGCCCTTTCCCACTTTTGTCACCTTGAATGGAGTTCCACTGTAGCTGAGTGATTCTCAGGGTCTTTTTCAATTGCTGGAACTCCATCTTTAGTATCCCAAAAATGTTTCCCACTTTTGCTTTTGTCATGACTGAGAACTGGGAGAACTTGAAGTGGGCCCAGTTGGGTGGCCATGAAAAATCCATGGAGCCCTTGGCTGCTTCTGGCTCACAGCTGCTCCAGCTGGTGACCAGGAACACCTTCCTGCAGGCCCTGACTTTTAAATCTAATTTAATCTTTTATTTGCACTGGAAAACAACCTGGGGAAGTTCAGTAGTGATTAGTGCATTGAGATTGTGTTAGTTGTGTGGAGGGCTAATCAAGGTGACTGACAATTTGTGCTTGATGGCAGAGAGAATCCATTCTTTTGGGCTTTTTTCTGTGCTAATCTGAGAGATGTCTGTGGGTGTCGTGCTCCTGGTGGAGCTCTGCTGCATGGGGGTATAGGAATAAAATAATGCTCTGTCCCCCAGCACATCTTGGGATTGCTTTGGTCACAGCTGATATTTTCTCATCGCTCAAAAATCAAGCAGGATTCGAGAAAATATTGTCACTTTCCATGGTGTTTGTATTAACTTTGCATAAGGCTGGGAGCTCTTTGGAATAATAACATGATGTTGGCTCCAGCAGTGCCATCATCCCAGCTAAAACCCCGCTGCTCGTGGGGAATCCCCTGCTCTGCTGCTCGGTGACACCTGGACACCTTTTGTGGCTTGAATGGAGTAATTGCCACGAGACATGAAAGTCCTAAGACTCTCCTGGTATCTTCTCTCCGTTTAATCTGGAAAATGGGGCAAGAGGGAGCTTGTTTGCCTGGCTGAATTATCGGTGCCCTGTGACTGCCAGCTCTGAGTGTACATCTGTGCTCAGTTTTGGGCTGGTCACTGTAGCAGAGATCATGTTGGATTTTGGATGGAATTTTACAGCCTCTTTCACTGTTCTTCTTCCTCTAAGTCTGTATTTAACTTTCAGGAAAGGCAGATGATGATCTGAGATGTACAAATGTTTACAAGTTTGTGTTAGACACATCAGCAGAAAACAAAATATTGCATTTTATTAGTGTGGAAACACCAAATTCCTATTGACAGACATCCTTGGGCAGCTTCACTGAGTAAACAAAAATTGCATTTTCTTAATGCCCTTCCAACACCCCCAACAGTTATTAATTAATTCATTAATCTTCATTATACATCTGGGAGTTTAGGGTTTTAGTGAAAAGGAGGTCTCCAGTGAGAAGTCATTTAAACCATTCATGGCTTGAAACTTTTCCTGGCCCAGCAGTTCCCTCTGTTTATATTGTGCCACCCATTCCATCTGACTTCCAGCCCCTTCATTCCCAGCTTTGCTTTCCTGGGAAGAGGCCTGTGAATGCAGAGTAAGAACGTGCCCACCAAGAGTTAATCCAGGGTGGTTATTAGGGAATAGATGCTCCCGAATAAATCCAGGAACAGGCGAATCCCTCAGGCTGAGTTTGCTGAGCCCACTTTCACCCGAGCACGTCCAAGGTGCTGCTGGAGCCAGGCCCCTCCTCATCCCACAGGATGGAAATGGGGAGCTGAGCTCCAGCTAAAAGACACGAAAGAACCACGCAGACACTGTTCTGTCAGGATAGGAGCCAGGGCCAAAAGAGAGGGACAAAGAAGGGCCGAAGAAGAAGCAAAATGGCAAAAAGGGGCCTGGCCTCTTTATTCAGTCAGTTATATATCTTTTTAGAGACAACCATGGATTGGAGGATGGGGTTATGACACTGGTCAGACCAAAAGTCTATCACAATTCTCCGCCTTATGAAAAGGAATGGAAACAATAGAGACTGGTAGGTAAACGTGCCCTGTGCCCTATGTTTACAGAAAATTCGTGAGAAACTCTATTACAGGAATGAAAACATCGAAAGACTGCAAAACTCAGGGTGACACTGAGCCACACGTGGTGCCAGGAGGGAAGGGGGTGAGTGGGAGACGGTGAGCACGGTGTCACGCCGGGAGCGGTGGCAGTGCTGTTATGGGTGCCAGAGGTCTCCTCCTGGTGCTGCTCCTGGGCCGTGGGATCTCACCCTTTGGGTGCTCCACAAGCACCTCCCGGGCCGGGCAGGGTGCTCAGAGGGATGTCACCGTCACTGTGGGAGCGAGAGCAGCGCTGAGCGTTGCTTGCAGATGGCATCATGATCGCAGCACTGTGTTTTCCTCAGCGTCCTCACTTGTTTTTAGCTTTCCCCTCCCCTGGATGCGCAGCAGGGGAGGCTCAGCCTCTGCAGAGCCGGAGCCAGGCCAGCGCTGTGTAGGTGACATGGTGACATCGCTCACAGGAGCAGTGGGTGACGCTGACACAGACATTAAGAGCTGCCAAGTAGCAGCACTTGGAGGTAACACCTCAGGAAAATGCAGTTTGGTGCTATCTGGTTTATTTGTTGTTTTTTTTTTTCTAAGCGAGTTGGGAAAGAATCACGCCAAGGAAGCTGCCTGGGCAAAGTGGGTTTTGGTATTTCATTTTAACGTCCTTACAGACACCACGGAAACATGTCCCATCGGAATGCAGATTTATTCTTCTGGTTTGTGTTTTTACGTTAAAGATTAGAGCACCCTGTGAGGAATGCACTGCTTAACCTACGCACGCCTGGCCTCACCAGAAACCCCCTCTTTTCTGTGCTGCTGTTGTTGTTGCCAGAGAATCATCAGAGTTGTTCTGCTGTGTTACTTTTAACCTTTGCAATAGGCTTCATCAAATAAATATGAGCTCCAGACCCTTGGAACTGCTGATGCTACAGAAACTGTGGTGATTGCAGAGACAAATAATAATAGGAAAGATTCTTCATGGAAGAGAGATCCTTCCCCTCCCTGAAAAAGAGACTTCCAGCATACTCCAAAAGAGCCTTCTGCTGGATTTAGAAGTCTGTCTGATGTGTGTTGCAGAATGTCTCCCTTGCTCAGGCCATGCTTTCCCCAGGTTCACGTCCTTTATTCCTTTACTCCTCTGTTGTTTTTTTTACTCAGGCTGCTGTGAGTGTCACCCTGAGTGGCCACATAAAGTCATGAGAAGTCTTTAGCACTTTGGGCCACATCACCCTGAAAGCAGCTCCTGGTGTGACAAGGCAGCTGAGGCTCCATGGTGCTCCTCAGCTGTATTGAGTTGGTCACCTGGCCACAGCTCCTGGGACACTTCACTGGCACCAACAGCCTTTGAACACAATGCCATACTTGCAAAACTTTGAGCGACGTGGAGTCACTCCAAAAACTGTGACGAGACAGGGAGAAAATCACAGGTGAAGGCTTTTGTCAGCTGCGAGGAGCTGCCAGGCCAGCAGCTGTGTGTGTGACCGTGGGTTTGTGTGGGCTCACCCAGCAGCTGGAGTGCCCAGGCTCAGTGTCCTGGTCACGCAGGGGACCTGTGGCTCCATCCTTTTCCTCTCTCTCTCCTGCAGGGATCCGTGCACAGCCATTCCCTGCTCTGCTGCCTGCCCACGGCGAGCTCTGGTGCTGTGGGTGGGTTGGTGGAGCTGGCACCTGTTGGTTGCAGCTCTCCAGGGCTTCGGGGAGCCCTGGCACACGGGGGGCTCCCAGCTGGCACTTGTGCCACACAACCAGAGCTCCCCACGGAGGGTGGCTGGTGGAAACGCTTCCACTGGGACACTGCACTGCCCAGGCTGTGCTGGAGCCACGCAGACAAGCACAGGTGGCCTCTGTCAGCAGCACTGCTCGACTTGTGGTGCGGGAACAGGGACCCACAGATGGATTTCAGGGCCTTTTTTCCTGTGGTTGCCACCGGCAATTTTTGGGAAGGGGTGAATTTTTTTTGTAGGGTCCGGTGAGAATGGTGGTAAGAGGTTATAAAGATGTGTTAATTAAGGAAGGCTTTCCCCTTTGACATTATGATGTCATTTATTCCTTGATCTTTTCCTTGAAAAATACTTTGGACCTCCTCTGTTAAACCTCCATGGTTGCTCCTTGCCGTGACCTGATTGATATGTCCGTGCTTTCCAAGCCTGACACACAGAACAGACACTCAAGCGTGCCTGAAGATGTAGCCAGGGATGTTTGATTTCATTTAAATATTCAGGGCAAGGAAAAGCTTTCACCTGGAACAATCACACTGTTGTAACTCAGCACTGTGACCCCACATTTTTGATAACTATTTCCTTCATCTTCTCAGTCAGCATTACAGAAATGGTCCCACCTTACACATCTGTGCTTCAGCAGGAAATCTCGGCTTTGTGGCTAATACAAAACGTGCAGAGGGCATTTGTATGGGCCACTCTAAATCCCCACATTACCTTCTGTGGGAGGGAAATCCTGGCTTGGTTTTAATAACCAAAAAAACAAGAGGTTTGGAGAAACTTTATCAAGGCTTTGACTACCTGGAAAGTGGGCATGGTGGAAAGAATACATTACATTCCCTCATTCTCCTTCCATTCAGAAGCTGAAGATCTGGGATGCTGAACAAACCTGGAGTATCTGGTGTCTGTGGGGTATCCCACTGGCCTGGGACTGTTTGGCTCGGCTGCCAAACCCTTCCATGGCCTTTAGTTTAACTGTCTCTTAGTGCTGGGTGAAGATCTGTGCTGTTACTGCTCTGGTGCTTGAATATCTAATGTAAAAAAGGAATTTTTATTGGCATTTTATTGTCTAGTTGGTGATGGATGTGATGAGGGGTATTTATTTTAGATTATTAGTATTTATTCTAGATTATTAATATTTATTACCACCATTGCCCTGAATCTAATGGCTTTATTGTACTTGATGTTACACCATGAAAGAGCAAAAGAAAAACGTTTCCAGGAGCCTGGGGTGCCCCAGGTGAGACGTATGTGGATGGTTTAATGATTATCAAATGGGATAAGAGCTGAAGGAATGATTTCTGGTGGGACAATTCCCTTCCCTCTCAGCAGCCACACTCCCACTGACAGCAGAACATCTGTAAAACAGAAATACTGATTCCTCTTTCTTCGTGCCGGACCTCGAGCTCTCGCTGAATGCTTTATCAGCCTTTGCAGAAAGCTTCTTGCTCTGTGTCTAGGCAGGAAAACCATTAGTCATCTGCTGCAGTGCATGTCTTGCCTTTAATATTTGATGTCTCATCTGTTGCCCCAGTCCTGGCTCGTGTTTATGTGCTGCACATAAGCCCAGTCATTAGATTATTATGAAATCATGGATGTCTTTCACATGAGTGGCTTTTTTGAGGCTGTTTTCAGCCACAATCGAGAACCATTTCTGGTGCTGCTGTTATTGCTCATCTTATGTAAACTGCTCCTGCTGAATAGTTTCATTTCAGGGCAGTTTTACTTTAAAAAGAAATTAGAAGATGGTGGAAGAAATGAAACCCCAAGTGGCTGGACGGGGAAGGGAATTAAAGATGTCACGGAGCACTCAGTGCTTCTGGGCAGTAGCAAACCCTGTCTTGCAGCTGAATGTAAATCAGGAATCTCAGAGGATGGGAATTCACTCCCCTGAACTGCCACCGACCTGCCTGGGGCAGGAACCTCAGCCTTGCCCTGCCTCATCAAACTGAGATAATGTTTCCTAGAGTTTCTACAGGTTGGGAGAGGTTCAGAGATAGGAACTCATGGCAGAGGTGCAAGCTGTTCTGTACCCGTGGCTAACACTGGCATTAGACAGTCAGTCTGTAAGAACAATTTTTAAGCTCTTGATTCCCTTATTTTTCAAAAAAAATTGTGGAATTAGAGAGGTATTTACATACTTTGTGTGACTGAAGTGATGGCTTCAGTCGCACCCTGTCAGAGGGAAGGTTTCTAGGAGGGTTTTTGTAGCCAGGTTGTTGGATTTGGGATGCTGGGGGGTGGCAGAGCTCAGAGGGCAGGACAGGGTGGCTGGGCCGCTTGTTGCTGTCGGATGTGAAGAGGGAGGATGATTAACGAGGAAATGGAGAGGGAGATGATTAATTTCCTGTTTCTGTGCCCTCGTTTCTGTGTGTCGGCTGTCTGGATCTGGCTGTGAAGTGTTTGACTCCAGGAGGTTCTGAGTCCTGCAAGGTTCTGCTCACAGGAATAATCACAGCAGCAGCATAAAGCTTACAGGGCACGTGCTTGGATGACTTGTAATGCCAAAGGCTTTTAATTTTTGCGTGTATTTCTTAACATTTATCTAAAAAAAAATATGCAAGTGATATTAATGAAAGCGGGTAATGAGATTCATTACACTTAGAGACAGCTTTGTAGTCCTGAGATTAGAAGGAAATTATTATTTGTTGAGGTTCATTCAGTAGTGAAATTCCAATTCACCTTGCTGGAATTAGAAGATGCTCTCATTAAACTCTGTCTTATTGATGGACAGCATTCTCTCAACTGACTTTATTGTAATTTGTCCTGAACAGAATTTCAATGTACTTCATAGAAAACCTTTTCTAGGCACCACACATGGTAAAACTGGGAGGTCACAGAGGCATCAATTCCAGGGGTGAATATTTCCACTTTGTGTTCCCCATCTCTGCTGTGTGTTTTACTTGGGAACCGAGCATCTTGTGTCAGTTTAATGCAATCTGTGTCATTCTGGATGCTTGTTTCCCTTAGATAAACAAAGGTCATGAAGAATTCCTGACCTAAGGAAGGCTGATGCTGGATTACCTCACAGTGATGACATCATGATACCTTAGGGACAAACCAGACCTTCCTTAGCATTTGATCCAAACCATAACAGCGATCACAGTGTACTGGGAGTGTCTCCTTGCCTTCCCCAATTCCTTAGGTAGGGGCAGTTTCTTAAGGCAGACCTCAGGAACTAAATCTCTTGGTTCCAAGCTCTTCATTTGAATTGAAAATGTGACATTTCCAGCCCTTTCAGTCACTGTTACAGAGATGTGGCTGCTTAGATTGCTGCTGAAGTGGAAGAAAAAAGCCAAGTTATTTCTTGCTTGTTGGAGAGGGAAAAGCAGAGAAAAACTCTGCTTCCAAAGCCAGAAAGTCAAATCCCACTAAAAATGTTGAATGGGACTTGAATTGTCCTTGTTACCCCAGCAGTAACTGGGCTGATATTTCCAATTCATGTTCATGATGAAGATGTGAGAGTCTGCAAGAGCTCCACGAGCCCATGGGCCTGGGGCAAGGTCTCCTGAATTGTTATGGAGCAGCAGGAATGGCAGGGAGCTCGATGGAAAAGAAAGGGAAATGGTGAAACCAGGCAAAGAAAATGAAATAAGCGTCCAGGTGATTCTTTGGGGTGTTATATCTTTTAATTTCTGTGATGGTGGGAATGCTCTTCATGGGAGAAGAGAGTTGGAGGCCAGGGGGATTTTGGCTTCAGAGATAAAACAGCTCTGGGTTCTCACAGCAAGAACTCAGGTGTGCCACTGTGGATGCTAAAAAGCTCTTAGCAGAGAAATTTTCCAGCTTTCTGCAGCATTCTGTGAGAACTCTGTCACGTAAACTATGAAGAACAGTGAGAGGGTTTTTGTAAAGGGGTTCTCTATCTAACACCTGCAGTCTGTTGTTATGGTTCTTTGAGAAAGATGTTTTGAAACGAGTCTCAGCCAATCATGCTGAGGGCTGGCTGGTCAAAGGACCAAGGGCCTCCTGCCATCTTTGCGAATCACCTTATAAAAGGCCAGATTGATTAATTAATAAAGGATGATGGAGATGATGGCTCTTCTCCCCGGACTTGAACTTTGTGTCATTCTTCTTCTAACTCCGTCCCCGGTACAGTGACGTGCCGTATCTAATTAGCAATCACTAACCAAAATAGTTGTCTTTCCTCTCTCCCTTTGTTTCCACAGCATCCCTGGGAAGCCTCTCCTTTCTGTGCTGAACAAATCTCACATTTGATTTTTAAAACACATCATTTACATGTTTTGCTATTTGAAGTTTTTGTCTCCTTTTCTGGATGCATCAGAAAAAGCACAGAAAGAATTTAGTAAGCGATGACTGGTTTATTTGCTCAATTAATGCAAATGTAAATTCTTCATTCTTCAGCTCCTAATTCGAGCCAATTTGAAACATTCTCTTAAAACTTTTATGGTGGGTTTTTTTTTCATTGGTGTGTTAGTACTGCTGTGCTTTTGCTATTTTTGCAGCATCAGAATCATTCTGTGTTTGCCATGCTCCATTTGGTTGCAGTGGAGATGACTGTCAGAGAAATACAATTTTCCAGGCATTAATTGAAAGGATGGCTTTATATTCAGTGTGCAGTAACTGGCAGATGTAGATAAGGAACAGAGAAAATTTGTTAAGTGGCATTTCTCCAGTTTTGTGTTCTTTTTCTCCCTCCATAAAGGCAACAATGCCAGATTAAATCATAAATGAATTTAATGTACTGCACGACACTGCAGAAAATGTTTTCTATGCAATCACTTTCATTCTCCCACAAATTTTGGTGAAAGCTTTTGGAAAATGAAATCTTAAGAAATTGCTCAAGTTCTGGAAGCATCAGTAAATTTTCACTGTGTTTCCTGAACCTGTGTGCAATATTTGTATATAAATTTAACCCAAATCTGCACATCTGTTCCAAACACTTGGGTCAAGCAAAGTTGTACTGCACAGCTTTGACCTAGAAAAGCACTTAAATAAAATATTCATGCTTGTGTGGAGAAATGAACCTAAACCCAGCCAGGCTGTGCCTTTTATTGCCACACAGAACAGAAGACGAGAGGCTGCTGCTTGTGCTGGGAATATGTGAAATCTGAAGTCCTACTGAGCTTCTATTTCCATTCATGTTTTTCAGTCCCCATTGGTTCTTCTCCACTTCCTCGGATGTTTTATATATCCTCACGCAGAAATGATGTTTTAAATTGCCTTCCTTTCGTTGTTGTCACGGGACTCGAGGGAGAAATAAAGCAATAATACGGAATAATTCGGGAAATGGAGTCGGTGTGTTCAGCGCCATAAAAACCCGACATGCAAAGTGTAGCAGCGGGAAAGGCAGCTCCAGGCTCAGGTGCTGGTGGGGGCAGATGTCCTGTGCTGCCCTCGCTGTGCTCATGGCTGGCTGTGCCATCTGGCCACCACGAGCCACCTCCGGCCCCGCCAAGCCCGGCCTCGCTCAGAGCCCCCCTAGGAGCAGGTAAAAACACGTTTCTGAGTCAGGCAGCTGACTTGGGAAAGACAAAGAGGGCCCCTCCCGTGCTTTCTTAGGCATTCTGAGAATCTGTGGGAGTTTTGCAGAGCAAACCCCTTGGCCTCGGAGGCTCAGTCCCATTTCCCCATAGCTTCATCATTTCCATGCAATTTTCTGTCCCTTTCTGACCTTATCCCTACAGAACTCTTCATATCTGATCTCGTCACGTTTCCCCATTGTTTCCTTTCTCCTTCTCTCCCCCGTTTCAAGAGTTTGTTTGTTTCTGGCGTTCACTTGGAGTTAAAAAAAAAAAAACCAGCCCCAAAATTTTGCTGAACAGGATTCTGTGTGACGGCCGGGGCACGGGAGAAGGGAAACATTTTGGTTTGAACTGAATAGTGGATGTCATTTCCCAGGATTTCTAAATGATTTCCAAGGAAATAAATGTCATTAATAAAGAGGAATATACGCTGGTTTTTAGATGAGATTGACTGGGTGAGTAATTTCACCAAGACTTAGAGAAAAGAATAAAATCATCTGCATAGTTTACCCTTGTTTGTGGTTCTTAAGGAAGATATTAACAAAAATGGAAGAGTCTGAATAACTGATGAATTCCAGCATTACGTGGATTATAGTCTGGAAAATAAGAATGAGCATGGATGCTTTAGGCAGTCTGTTCCTCAGCCTTATGGGGTCTAAATGGACAATTTTTATCTTAGAGGAAAAGCAGCTCTTTGAATTCCAGTCTCTCCTTGGCTTTGGAGGCTCCTCGGGTGTATTTCACACGTCACAAACATAGCACAGGAGCTGTCCTTTGTGTGCCCTCCTGGCAGTGGGGTGCAGGGCATCATTTAAACCTCAGGAACTCAGCATGTCTCGGTAAATGGGATCAGGATTATTGCAAACTCCTGCAGCTCCTCCCTGTGCTGTCCCAGCCATCCCTGCCATGCTGGAGAGCTCCAGTCACGTGTGGAGCTGCTGGGGCTGGCCCACCACAGAGCACACATGTTCTGGGTTGGAAAAGAGGCATTTTTCAGGCATCTCTTCCTTCCATTCTTTGAGTTTTTCCTTCCAGAATTTTGAGTTGCTGCTTGAAGCTGCAGCAGGTAAAAATTTCTGCCCCAAATCGCAGTCAGTGGGGCCCATGGAATTTCCCTTTCATGTGTAAGGTTGAGTAGGTTGAGTTTTGGTGGCGTGATGCAAATTTTGGGTGCCTTTTGTACAAGTCCCGTGAGGAGGAGCTGGGAAAGGGGCTCAGCCTGGAGAGAAGGAGGCTCAGGGGGGACCCTGTGGCTCTGCACAGCTCCCTGACAAGAGGGGACAGCCCGGGCGGGGTTGGACGCTACTCCCAGGGGACAAGGACACAAGAGGAAACGGCCTCGAGGTGTTCCAGGGGAGGTTTAGATTGAATATTAGGAAAAGTTTCTCCATGGAAGAGTTGTCAAGCACTGGAAGAGGCTCCCCAGGGTAGTGGTAGAGTCACCATCCCTGGAAATGTTAGAAAACAGGCAGGTGTGGTGCTTGGGGATGTGGTGGACTTGGCAGTGTTGGGTTAATAGTTGGATTGAATGACCTTAGAGGTCTTTTGCAACCTTACTAATCCTGTGATTCTCTGATGAAAGTCCTTCCTTTTGGCAGCCCTCTGGTGCTGCCCAGACTGCCCTGGTGTGGTTTGTGCTGGAGGCTGGTCCCTGTGAGTGGCTGCCTGATCCCTCACCTGTGTCGCCCAAACCTCCGTGACCTCTGTGGGGTCACAAAAAGGCACCTCCCTGATGGCTCCAATTCCTATGGCAGAGGGGAAAGGGTTTTCCCTGCCTTGGAAGCTGCCCGGGAGCTCTCAGAGGAGTTTGAATCGTGGAGGATGATGCAGACACTTCCTGCTGGCTGGAACTTGTCTGTCCCAGTGTCACTGAGCACGAGGCCCTGCAAGTTAAACGAAGTGAGGTAATAATAATGATAGCAGGCCTTTATCTGCGGGAGGGGCTCGTGTTTCTCAGCAGCTGAGGGGGAAATGAAAGTTTGATGAGTGAACCAAGAGCCAGAAGGCACCCAGCAGCTGTAAGGAGACACCTGAAGGGAAAGGTGAGTCAGGACCTGCCTGCAGTGGGGCAGGACTGATACGGCCAGGAGAGCATCGCTTTCGCCCCGAGGAAATGAGGAACTGCCCGCGAGGGTCTGAAGGGTCACGGAGCTGCTGGGGGACCCAGGCACAGAGTGGGGACTCTCCCACATCAGGAGCCTGCCTGGCATTCCCTGGGGAATGCCGTTTGCAGGGCTTCCCATTCCCGAGGTATCCCACGTGCTTTGGGGGGTCAGGGATTCGCCCTGAGCTGCCCGAGCCCAGGAATCCTCACGGCATGAGGTTGATGGTTTCCTCCTTGCAGGCACCTTGCTGTTCCTCCATGGTCAGCTCCAGTGTTCTCCTGGTGTCATGTACAGATGGATAGCCATACAAAACCATAAATAATCAGAAATACTCAGAAATATTCAGAAATAACCAGACAACTTTATGTTGCTGATCATGTTCAAAACCTACAGTTCTGTAAAAGTTCCAGCTGGGTTGGTCTCCTCTCCAAATAAGAGGAAACCGCCTCCAGTTGCACCAAGGGAGGTTTAAACTGAATATTAGGAAACATTTCTCCATGGGAAGGGTTGTCCAGCGTCGGAAGAGGCTGTGAAGGGAAGTGGTGGAGTCACCACCTCTGG
This sequence comes from Machaerirhynchus nigripectus, assembly GCA_013397975.1. Lineage (NCBI taxonomy): Eukaryota > Metazoa > Chordata > Aves > Passeriformes > Dicruridae > Machaerirhynchus > Machaerirhynchus nigripectus. The sequence continues at coordinate 597,643 of VZRQ01004751.1, read as the reverse complement.
GGGGAATGAAAAGCTGTGTGGATGTGGCACTTGGGTACAGGGGGTGGTGGTGGCCGTGGCACTGCTGGGGGAGGGTACAGGGGGTGGTGGTGGCCTCGGCACTGCTGGGGGAACAGTTGGACTTGGTGATCCTAAAGGTCTTTTCCAAGCTAACCAATTCTATGCTATCAGGTATTGTTTGGCAGAAATATGGAACGCTTATTGCAGTTGTTATGCTGTGCAGAGGGATATTTGGGCTCAGTTATTTTACCCTGAAACACTTGCAAGTCTTTTTATTTCTTTTTTTCCCCCTGTTTTACTGGAAAGGCACTAGGAGTGCATCCTTTAATATAATTAAGGAGGAAGGCAAAAAGCACCCTAGTGGATTGCTCAGCACAACCACCCATCGTTATCCTATGTCCTTAAATTGAAATTATCTTAAATTGAAGCATCACGTGAAACACACGGAGCCACGTTGTTTCCTTTTGCCCTTCTGTGCATATTTAACTTGTCACTTTGCCTTTTTCCCGTGACAAAACCGTGATGCAGCTCGTTCCAGGGATGTGCTGGAGTCCATTTGCAGCCAGAGGTTGCTTTGAAGTAGCACAAGAGAGGCTTTATTGATTCATCCTTTGCATTCAGAACAAAGATTTGTGTGATCCTCCACAGGTATTACCAAAAGCTTCCATCAGCTATTCCAGCTTCATCCCAAAAACCATTTCTTTGCGCTTTAGGATCTCATTTCAGAAGTCATTGCTTGTATATATGTATATACATAGGGCTTATTAACATAAACCTCTGAAATCAAAGACTTTTTTATGATTAAACCTGGCAGGAATTAGTACTAAATGGAGCTCGTGAGAATTCTGTTCAGAGTATCAGGGCAAATCCTCTTGCAAAGGCACAGTTTAAGTGTAATATCTACCTGTTTGTAATATGCCATAGGTGCTACAGTTTGGAATTTTTCTTGGAGAAGTAATTTATAGGAATGCATTTCCTATTTCACTGCAATTTGACCTGATTTTATTTTATTTTGTTTTATTTACAGGATTAGCTGGCACTGCTGCAGACCTAGAAAAAAGAAAGCTTATTTTTGGAAAAAATTTTATACCTCCAAAGAAGCCAAAAACATTCATACAGCTAGTTTGGGAAGCGTTGCAGGACGTGACTCTTATAATCTTGGAAATTGCAGCCATCATATCTTTGGGGCTTTCGTTTTATCAGCCGCCTGGAGAAGGGAATGAAGGTAAAAAACTTTTCACAGAAGTTATCTCAATTTAAGCAAAGCGTGTCCTATATCTCAAACCAATTCCATCACCACCCTCCAGAAGGTCACCAACAGGAAATTTCCACGTGGATTGTTCCCGATCCCATTACATCCGGTCCTGACATATTTTTCTTTTCACCTTGACATTTCTTTATGCAAATGCTGAACCTCATGACGTGAGTTAAAGAAAAATCATAACATTCTTGTAAAACTGGAGTGGTTTTGGTACTGTTTTCACCTTTGAGCCTGCATTTGGTGCGTTTGATTCATCTTTGGTGGTTGTTTATCACGTATTATAGATGAGAAATGTGTGATTGCTTATGTAACTGCTGGATCCCATCGCAGGAACACGGACAAGTCTCCAGTTTACACCAGATGAAGGCTTGAACTCAGAGAGATTCACACATTTTAGTATTTTTAGTGGTGCAGCTCAGGCTCGTGAGCCTGGCTCCGAAGGCAGTATTGGAGCGAAGTCCTGTTGCTGATAAATATTCTCCATGTTCTGCAGAGCCTTTCTGGCTGCAGGAAGTTTTAACACCCTGCCTGCCCCCCTCCTTTTTCCCCTCTCCCCCCCTCCCCTCTTTGGAAAGCACTCTTGAATTCGCATGCTTAAAATATTTGTTCCTCTCCATAAATGCAAGATTTCCATTTCTGGCAGCTGATCCAGATTTTTTCTCCCCCCCTCTCCTGCTCTCTCCTAGACTTCTAAAGCTGGATCAAACATGCTGTGTGAAATGACGTGAGCAGCTTGGCAAATGCAGGAAGAATGTCTTCCTCTAAATATAGCCCTGAAATGCTTTTCACATTTGCTGCAGTTTCCTTTGGCTGCTTTCCTTGCAGCCCCTTCCTTCTTCCCTTCCCATTCAGCAGCACTATCAGCACGTAGCCATGCACAGCTCTCGGGTCGTGCTTGGGATTCTTTAATCCTTTAGGAGTAATTGGGAATCTTTCAGTGCTTCCTCTCTGAATTTTGAGTACGTGGCTGTTGATTCAGTGTTGATCGATTTAGGCATGAAAAGATAAAGGAGCTGGTTTGTTTTTTTTTTAACTGAAGAAAATGTTATTTGTTGGAATTACCTCATATAACTGGTGGGATACCTTGGGGACATTGTAAACCATGGGAGATTCTTTACAAAATTAGGATTTAGCTTAGACTAAATGTGCAGAGTGCCCCCTTTTATTTTATTTCGGGGGAAAGGAATTTTGAAAGCGTGATCTACCCAGGTTTTAGGAAGAGGGGAGATGTGTCATCAGGCAGTGGTGTTTTGTTTCTTTCTTTTCCAGATTGTTATTCTTATTGTCTTGATCTTGCATTTGAAATGTTTCTTTTCCCATGGGAAGAGATGGCCCAGCTGAGATTCTGAGGGAGTCTGAAAAGCTCAGCAGCACAGCCTGGGAAAACGTGTTTGTGTTTTCCCACAGCACAGCATTTTATTCAATAGTCGTTGTTTTCCCTGTTTTCAGAATTGTTTTCCTGGATGATTTTGCCCTGGTTTGCACAAAGAGAATAAATAAAATTAGTGAATGTCTTGTAGTGCAATTCTTTTGAACACATTGTAAAGGCCTTCCATATTTTTTTGGAAGTCTTTCTTTGAGCAGTTGTATAAATAATTCCTTTTAATTATAAAATTAGTATATCATAAATTGCTGCCGAGGATACCTTTAATTTATTGGTAGATGACCTTTTTAAAGAGTCCTGAACACTTGAAAATGGACATATTAAGCTTGATTTTGCCTTGGTGAAGGGGGGAGTAATCCCACTTGAAATTGATTTTAATGGTTTTGCCTTCAGTATTTTCCTTTTCTGTTTCTCCCCAGAATGAAAATTTCATTGAAATGTGCACTTGTTTGCAAGTTTTGTGTTGTTTTGTTTCCTTGAAAACAATATATTTACTTCTAAAAGTACAGCCAGGTGCTAGAAAGGAGAGCTGGCACATCTTGTTCTCTGTTCTTGATCTGCCTCGTCTTTTAAATCATAATTTTTCCTTTTGTTTTTCCAAATGAGATGCATCTTCTCTTTGAAAATGAGTTAACAGGACTGCTCTTTCCACACTGATTTGTTGAATCATCGCTGCCAATACTCTGAACTTGTCAGCTTCTTGCTTAGGGGTAACATGAAAAGTCGTCGCCACCTAGAAGAGGCAGTCGTGCTTTGGAGGATTAAGGGGGGATAACGTGGGAACAAGAGATTTTAGGACACAATGCCAGGGAAACACCACCCTGTGTATCTAATTGAGCATTTATCTGCCTTTATTTAATATATTTCTATCTGTCTCTCACATATCCTGAACTTTTATCTACCAGTGGCATTACTGGTTAATATAATAAGTTGAGCTCATCTTTATTTTTAAAAGTTAGTTTAACTCTTTCTTTTCTTGACTCTTGAAACCCACTTGTAACTTTTGGTGCTGCAACAGAATTATCATTTAACTGCTTAAAATATATTTCTCCTGAGGCTTTTGAAGGAGAAATGCAGGATAAAATCCACACATCCAAAAACCACTAAGAGTGCAAGAACTGCTCCAGGAGCCTTGTGTAAGGGTGTAGCCTCATGGACGTGTGTGAGTGTTCACTTCTTCATTTCAGATCTGGGCGAGTCTTGGAGAACATGATTTCATTTTTTGGTGCAGTCAGGGAATCTGATCCAGAGGAATCCCTGGATAAAAGTGCAGTTTTATTGCTTCTCCAGTTCTTTTCATGTTCCTTAGCACGAGTGGAGGTTTCAGGAGTGCTGCTCTCAGGAGTTGTGCTGGAGTTGTTTAGATGATCTGCTTTGCATTCCCTTTCACCATCTGACAGGCCATTAGAAGCAATTGAAAACTTCTGCATAAATTATTGTCAGCCCCGTGGCAACTACTGCTCTCATCACTGAGCCACACAGAATCAGCTTTCCACCCTTTCAAAAAAGTGCAAAACTGCTGCTGGATTTCATCAAATGCGTCTTGAGAGAAAACTCCCGGTGCAGGTGTAGCCTCTGCTAGAGTGAGGATCACACAGGGGTGTGGCCAGGGCGAGGGAAGAATGCTTTGTTCCTCCAAAAAGCCCTTCTGTGTCCTGGGTTTAGGGTTTGTAGAGTGTTCCCCGGTCACGCAGAGTAGGAAGGAGTCCATGATATCTCAGAGGGTTTAACAAACACGTGAGATCCTGGCTTCATTTTAATTGTTTCTGTAATGTAGCTCAGAGATAGTCCAGGACTAAATTTGAAATGTTTGTCTTTGTATATCCGTAAAAGGTGAAATTATTTTTAAATCCAGTTGGTAAAGAAATGCCCTGTCCTGCTTTTGAAGGCAGTGTCCGAATGGAAAGAGCTGCTCCGTGAGAGCAAGCCATGGACTCAAACCATTCCATTGCTTGAGGAAACAGAACATGCTTTAGGAAAGAGAGCTGGGACTCGGAAATCCAGCAAGGGAATGGGAAATGCCAGGGCTTCTCTTGGCCATTCCCAAATATCTGTCTTATTGTGGCCGTAGAAATGCAAGAATCTCCCTCTCCTACCTGCTCCTTTGTTATTTTTGGTAGGTTCTTGCTGTTTTGTTTTGTTGTTTGTTTGTGGGGTTTTTTAGGTTTTTTTGTTTGTTTGGCTGGTTTGCTTTGGTATTTTCCTCACCCTTTTCCCTCAGACCTCTGCTGGAGCAGTCACTTCTCGCAGAAATGACCTCCTGGCACTTTGCAGCTCTGTCCCTTTCTGGAGCTGTTCTCCCCCAGTGCCCCAGCAGGATTCTGCTGCTTTGGTGCATCCCCCATCTATATCCATGGGAACGGGGCAAAAATTCCAAGAGCCTTCTGCAAACACCTTCAGCAGCAATTTCTGAGCCCTCTTGAGTCCTCCTCCTTGTTTCTATCTTCAGCCCCTGCATCACATGTAGATCTTATTATCCCCTTGCAAAAACTGCTGATGTCAACCCCTGACAATCATCTGCTGTTTACAGGAGTGTAACAAACCTTTTAACTGTTCTGCCTTGAATTCCCTCTCCTTCTGCAGATTGCAAAGGGGGAAGAAGGCAGCCTGAGGTAAGATGTTTTACCACCCCAGTGTTTACCAGGAAGCCCCGGGCACGATGTCTGTTTTCCAGTGCACAGCTTCCTGCAGCTTCAAGGTGGAATAAAAAGGAAAAGTCCTTTTGGTTCAGGCAGCTTCTGTTAAAATTCCCAAGGCAAAACTCTGGGCTGAAAACAAAGTTGAGTGATCAGTTACGCTGCTGAATGCTGCTCGGCAGGGCTTGGCTGGGTTGGCCTTCCCCATACTCATGCAACAAGTTGAAAAATTACAGGAACGGGACATGGTCCCCTGAAATTTGGGCCTCCTGAGACACCTGCATTGAGCTGTTGGTGCTTTTATGCTGCTGCTGCTGCTGCCCAGGCTGGGGCTATGGTTCCTGCTGGCCTCTCATGACCTGAAAGAGACTTTATTCCATGGGGTTCACCACTCAGGGGTTTTCTTATCATTTTTATAAAGTGCCACGTTGCTCCATGGGGACTCAAGCTGGAGATTTCCACCAGAAAGGACATCCAGAAACTGGAGAGAAGGTGCAGCTGCTCCGCAGCTCCTGTGAGGATGGTGCTTTATCCTGTTCCTGTGCTGAGCCTCCCCGTGGAGGCAACGCTCACTCGGACTCGTGGCACAACTGTTGTGGGAATGTCAAATCCCTGCACGGATGGGATGGACAGCAGGGCCCAAACAGCCAGGGAAAGGCAGCAGCCAACCTGTCAGCAGTGCTGGAGTCACCAGGCAGCAGGAAAGGTCCTCCCTGCAGAAGCCAAGGCAGCCGTGGGGTGTTTAGATATAAAAAAAAAACTCTTAAAAATCATTCTGAGGGGGAGAAAAAACCCAAAGCCAAACAGCTTCCCCATCTCCCTGTCCAGACCTCTTGTGTGGGGTTGGAAGTGCTGTGCTGTTCCCATCTTCTCCCAGGTTCCTGCCTATGGAGTACAGCTCAAAATGTGCCTTTTGGCATTTCATCTCATTGAGCAAGTCTGGAAATAAGTCACAGTAGGGAAGATTTGGCCAGCTCTTAGTGCAGGTGAAGGAAGTGAAACAAGTAGAAATTTTGTTGATATTAGAAAGAACACATCTAAAAAAGAACATAGAGATAGGAAAGAATAGAAAACAATTTGCAACCAACTTATTTTTCTCAGTTAGGCGTGAAAATGCTGAATGTAATACCAGCCAGCTTGAATTTCCGTGCACTTTGTACTGATGTACATCTAAAAAAAAAATTATTCCCACCAATTTGGACAGTTTAATCCTCCTCCTTGCAAATTCCCTACCTTGGAATTCTGTTGGAGCAGATCAGCTGCAATAGAGTGTGTGCTAGGCTCAGGTACAATGTCCTGTTCTAAAGAGGTGATATTAGTCCCAATCCCTCAGCACTCAGTGTGGGTATTCCTAAAAAAAATTAAAACCCATTGGAATAACATGAAGTTGAGTCATTGCTCCCTCGAAACATTTCAGAATGTTGTTTTTGTGGCAGTACTGTTTTGTGGTTCCAGCTCTCAGCTTTCCTTAGGTCAGTTTGTGGTTTTCCTGCTTTTCCTGTGATGTGTAGGCTGCCAAAGGGAACTTCAGGGTTTCGGGGAAGGTGGAACAGGCAGAAAAAGCCCCTTTCTTTGTTGCCATATGTGTCAGGACAGCTTGACCACAGATTGGATAAAATTCTTCTTTTTTTCCCCCAGTCTTTAAACTGTGATTTTCTTCCCTTCACTTTCTTTGCCAATAATTGTGGCAGAACTGTGCTCATTTCAGTAACTTCAGGCAGGTGATATTTGGAATTTCTCACTCATTCCGCATCCAATTCTCAACAATTTTCTTCCCACTCTCCCAGAAACATTTTTCATTCTCACACTTTATTGCCCAGATCACAAAACGACTTCTATTCCCTTTCCAAGAAGCCTCGTGTCTCAGGAAATGGATCTGGTGGGTATTTTTTTTTTATTTTTCTTTCCCCCTGGGGATTCTAGAAACCTTCCATCTCTGTGATGAAATCATCTTGTTCTTCAATTGCATAAACACGGCAGGTGCCTGGTGGGGAAACCTGGAAACAGAGCCCGGCGTGCGTAATCGCGGCTTGGCGCGGGAGCGGCGCGCAGGTGTCGCCGGGGCAGGAGGTGACCCTTGGATCCACCAGGCCTGGCGGGATCAGCTCTGCAGGAGCTCCCTCCTCATCTGCTCTGGGAAATGGCACCGGTGATGCCTTTTCCTGGTCTTANGTTCTATCTTAGTTTACAAAATGTGTTCTGGAGAGGACCTTGGGGCCTGGGCACACTGGCGCCCTAACTACAAAGCCTCTACAATGTTTCGTCTCTTAGCTTAACAAACAAGTCCAAGAATGTAGGCAAAAAGCACCAAGAATACAGAAGTTGCAAAAAGGTATAACAGGGGTATAAAAGAAAAGACAAAAATCATCATGGCATCACCGGGAGCTGCGAAACCCTCTGGGGAGAGCGCTCGGCTCCTGCCAAGCGCGAGCACGTCGGGGTTATTGGGCTTGGCTTCGTTGCTGTTGAGCGTTTGTGTTGTTTTCGGGCGGAGATGAGCCCCGGCAAAGCCAGGCATGGCCCAAGGGGTCACTGGAACAAGGAATTCTCCTGTGCCTCTTGGGTTGAACGGCCCAGGGGAATAAAGAGTCGGTTCAAAAAAGGGAAAGCACTGATTGCTGAGGAACTTGAACCAAATTTAATTAAACGGAATTAAAAGTAACCTGAGATTAATAACCTCATGAAGGTCTGGTGCCGTCCTCTGAGGAATTCAGTTCATTTACTTCCTAGTGAGGCACAATTGAATATAAACTCAATGTTTTAATGCAGCATTTATCAATTTTTACCTTGTCTTCACCCTTTCAGCCCGTCCTACGTTTCCCTTTGCATTTTAATTCACTGAATGCATAATGAAGCACATTCATTTTTTAAATCCTTTGCCAGACTTTTCCATCCTGAGGGTCTTGCAGGGCCCATTCAAGATCCCAGAACATTTTCCACAGGAGAATGTGGCACGTATCTCCCTGTCTCTCAAAATCTGTCACCCTGATTTTCATTAATATGCACTTAATCAATTTGATTAATGAGTGAAAACCTCAGAAATGTCAGAAATGAGTCAGCTGAACAAAGCTAATTCTCCAGTCTTTTGTGGCAGCTTTTCATCTTAATCTTTTTTTTTTCCGAGCATTTTACTTGTGATAACGTAGATTGCATTAAAAATGCATAAATGTAGGCAGCACAAAAAATGAGTTTGTAAGGCCAACATTAATGTTATTTTGCAACCCTCCGAAAATCATAGCAGCACGCAGCAACAAACAACTGCAAGTCTTCTGCCAGCCCTCCCAGTTACGAAGCAAAGATCAAAATGGAAAACTGACTCCGCAATTTAACCACTGTCTCCCAGTAAAATTTTTGGTACGCTGAAGAGCTGTCATCTCTTTAAGTCCTCTCCATTACACAAAATGTATTGGAGCAAATATGAAGCCTTTTCAAAACAGAGTGAGCCAAGGTTTATTTGTTTTAATACTTTGCAGTGTTTTGAAGCCTAAATTTCACCCTGTTTCTTGGCCTGTGTCAGTACAGAGCAAACCATCCCCAGCAATTACAGGATATTCACGGAACTTTGCTGCAGGTGCTGAAAACAGCAATAAGTGATGAACATCTTCCAACCTCTGGTGGCTTGGTCTCATTCTGAGTCTGCACAGAGAGGGTTACCTAATGTTCTCCAGGCACTGAGCAATAAGAAATCAATGGGAAATCATGGATATCAGGGGGTGTAAGGGCCACACAGCCTTAAAAGCTGATGTGTCCTAATAGGAATCCTTTATCATCTTTGCTGCTGAACGAATCGCACTGACCCAGATGTCATGGCACCAGAGGGTTTTATTGTGCTGCCCAGGGAGGAGCATTCTCACGAGAAGCTGAGCTATTAGAAAATGGCATTTCTTTATATAAAATAGATTAATCTCAAAAGCGTAGATGGTTGTCAGAGTCAGCAAAACTCAACTTTTAAGGAGTGTCCTTGCAGACACTCAAATTCTTTCCTCATTCGTCATAAAAATTAAACCATGAGATTCCCCAAGGGTTTTTTAAACCAGTCTAAACAGTCTGTCAGCACAAGGGGATGAAGCAGTTGGCAGCCTGGAAAGCAGGAGAAACGGAAGTATCTGCCCTCTTCAAAACAGCTTGTTCTGCCAGAACCCCCCATTTAACCTCCTTCCTCCCGAAGCGTGGATGAAGTGAGCAGCATATGGCTTCTGGAGACATTGCCCCACTCTGTTTGGCTGAAGAAATGTGGTTCCCATTGGAATTTGCTTTTTAATTCTTGCTCCCAATCCTACTTCAATGCAAGGTCTAAGTAGCCAGGAGCAGAGAGCAGGACAGGTTGGAGGGTGTGTGCTGTGTGTCCCAGCTCTCCTTGTCACCCATGCTTGTACAAGGCTGAGTTCCTGGGGAGGAGATTGAGCCCCTCTGGGTCGTCATTCCCTGGAGACACCACTGAATTTCTGAGACGATTTTTGCTTTTGTGTTTTATTCAAAAGAAGGGACAAATTAAGGCTGGGGGCTCTGTCATGGGATGAATGGGTGAGAGGCCTGTGTGATGTGGGGTCATGGGGAGCATCCCGTGGGGCTGGGCTGGGGAATGGAACCAGTCAGGGCTCAAACTGAGCCTGCAGAGCCTTTCCTGGGGCTTTGCACCCCCGTGCTTGGGATGATGCTCCTGGAGAGAGCACAAAGCTCAGACAGTGCCACAGCAGCTGCCCCCGGTGCCTCTCAGCTGGGAGAGGGATAAACGTGGCAGTCTGGCTGGATTTGGGGAGGTCCCAGCCCCTGTGGGGTTGTTCAGGGGCACTGGCAGTCAGGGATCGTGGGGAAGGTGGTGCAGGGCTCACCTGAGCGTGGTCCTGGCAGCCAGGGCCAGTCAGGAAGGCGGCACAGTCCCTGCAGGGCAGCCAGGCTGCCTTTGCCCAGAGCTCCCCAACATTCCCTACATTAGGAACGATGCCAGGAGGAATTCTGGGCGGATAAACCAGAGAGCACTCCGGCCTGGTCCTGCCTGGCCTGGCTGATCCCAGCCTGGCTGATCCCAGCCTGGCTAATCCCAGCCAAAGGCAAACAAGAGGCAGGAGGTGATGAGCAAAGCGAGCTGAGGGGATGCTGGAGGGGGTTTAGTCTGCCCCACACTCAAAAGCACCATCAATAAACCCTCCATGGCTGACATTTATCAGACTTATCTTTAAAAGGTTCCAGGGATGGAAATTCTCTGTATTCCCTGGATAATCTGAGTGTCCCTGCACCGAGACATTCACTCCTGGTGTGTGACCAGGGTGTCTCTTGTAAGAACTTAAACATATTGCTGCTTTTGTGTTTTACAAGGATATAAAGACCAATCTGTGGTGTTTTATTTCCAGCAATATTTTGTCTGCTTGAAGCTATCCTGATTATAAATGCCAAGGAAGAGCTGTTTGTGGAGACCTACCCACAAATGGGAATTCCTTTCAATGGGGATTTGAAATTTGAGCAGCATGGCAGTAGTACAGGGGAATGCAAATATTGCACTGAAGCTAACAAAGGGAGCCAAAATATTATCTTAAAATATTTACCTCTTAAAAAAAAAAAAAAAATTTCCTCAAATCAATGAGAACCCAAAAGCTCTGAAAACATTTTTTATTTTCCGAAGTTAGTAGCTTATGAAATAAAATAACATAATATAAAATACAGAAATATTTAATGTTTTCTTATCTCATTGTGATTTAAAAATAATTTTTAATTTGGCAGCTTTAAGGTACTGATTATTTTTTCCAGTTTGCAGAATCTTTATGATGTGACTTTTAAAATATGAAGTATTTCTGGATCAGGTTCTAGGATTATTTTACAGCTGGAGTTCAGGAAGGCTGTGCCACATCCCAGAGTCTGCCTGTGCTGTTCCCTCGGTTGGTGGGCTTGAATTAGAATGAAAAATTATTACCTGGAAAAAAAAATGTTTAAGCACAGAAACAACCCAGAAATACCTTTTTGAACAGGAAGGCACTTTGCATAATGCATATTTTCATGTGTATATATATATATACACACATATACATCTCTCTTATTAGAAAAGTAACACTTAAACAAATAATTTTGATTTATTTCTGTCTTGCACAAGTTCTGCCTTTTCTCTCCAGGAGATGCTGCTCCTCTTGTCTCAGTTAAGGGCGCATAATTAATATGCAGAAAATACTGAATGTACATCCTAAATGGAGATTATCCTAATTACCTGCAACTCTAGCTTGCTTTGGATGTATCCGTGTGAACATTTTAGTTTAAAATACACCTCAGAAATCCCATCTCCTGTCTGTGCCCAGTGGGGTTCTCACTGCAGGTGTTTTTGGATGTTCAGGGGGGATTCCATCCCCTTCTTTGGGGTGAAAATGAACTGAAAAACACAGCCCAGGACACGTTTCCTTAGCACAGAGACCTGCACTGTAAAACTACTTTTATAGGGCCATGTTAATGTTGGTGGAACTTCCTGATGCCTTCTGCTGTAAGACATTATGACAGAATTTTAATCTTTTCCTGACGTGATTTCTCACCCCTTAACGCTTTACAGCACGGAGGAATGAGGAGGAGAAATGTAATGAAAGCAATAAACACTGCAGTTCACGAGGGGGTTTTGTGGCTGAGTTCTACAAATCTTCCCTCTCTCCTCTGGCCAAGTTTTCTGCTCCTGAGCGAGGCAGGGACAGCAGCAGGAGAGGCCCAGGTGCTCCAGGACTGGCTCCAAGGGCACTGGGTGGATTTTCTGGGACTGCAGTTTCCCAGCTGGGGTAGTTGTTTAAGCTACTCAGTTGCAAATTTTCTTTATCTGCTCCTTCCCAGCTCTGAAAACTCTGAATTACTGTGTAGGGACCCGTTAAATCAGTCACCTTTCCTCAGTAACCTCTCTCTGCAGGGCCTGCAGGTTGGAAAAAGTTGGCAATTTCTCTCTAAATGGTCTGGGGGTGTGAAGTGTGTCAGGCATCACCACTCCATCCCCTGCTCCGCTTGGGCTTTTGGGAGCTCCGGTGAAACATCTGTCAAGATTTCCAGGCAAAGTCAACTTTTTTTCAATTTTGTTCTTGCAGATTTTCGGTAGTATTTCTTGTTAAACACCCTCAGCTAGAACATCTTGTTTTAAAGCATCAAAGCCCAAAAAACCCAAAAAAAGGTCGTATTTTTGGAAGCAAGTACTTTTCATTTCTGTTCGAACCCGGTCAAAGAGGGATGGAACAGCACAAGCATCCACTACTCAGGCAGATGCCACCCCAAAAACCTTCCTCAGTGATTTGCTCCTTTCATCCCTGTGCTTCAGACAGAAAAGGAAGAGGCTCTGTTGATAAGCACAAGACAGACAGCTCTCCATCTGATGATGTCTTTATGAACTATCTGTTGTTCTCTGGGGATGTGAAATGTTTCTCGTGGCTCTATTTTAAGCCGAGTGCCCCGATGAGAGCCGCTGTGCTGGGAAGCATTTACTGATCTGCCCGGGTGTCTGTGTTTCCTGGGGCTCTCAGGGATCCGAGTGGGAGCTGAGGAAGTGCTCAGAGCCTCCTCTCCTTCCAGCTGGATTTCGGAAGTGCTGGAAGTCGTCAGGGATTGCTACATGAGGAATGGGAGCATTTTGCCTGTTTTTAGAACCCAACTGCAGCTTTATCTCTCTGACATGGCTGCTTAGCTGGAGCTCCAAACTTAGCAGATTTTCCTGACATTATAGATATTTTTTTTCCTTCATCCCATCCGTGTTAAATAAGACAACTTTATCCCAGGAGCTGCAGTGTTCCCTCTGCCATTTTATTATTTTTTTTTCCTAATAGCAAGGTTGGAATTTGAAATCAAACTTAATTAAACTTTTCCAAGTGAGTAAATGTCAACATATGGACAGCCACTTCCCTGCTAATATCAAGCTAACAGAAATTCTAATTTCTAATTGGTTTTATTCCTAATGATTTGTTTGCATTGGCACAATAGCCTATTCCAAATGTGGCCTTGCAACGTGTGATCATGAAAGAAAGGGCATTTCTTTCCCTCCTTCTTTTACTCTGAATTAACCAATGACATTTATTAGTGTTCCATCCAGAACTCTGCAATCACAGTTCCCTGCATTGCTAATTCAATTTAATCCACACATCTTTCAAACTGAATTTGTGTTTTACATTGGTTCTTTTTCATAGTTATGCCATTTAAACAACATAATCTGGAGGGGAGCCCTTATTTGTGCTGCGTGTTCTTCATTGGTATGAATTGGTTTTTGATGCAGTCTGAACTTAAAACACTTTTTTGGGAGAGTCAAAGCAACTGAGTTACCCCCAGGTAGAGTTCCTGGGGGTATCAAGGCTGGCTGCTAAACCAGATTTCTCAGTGTATTTTTTTTCTGCACTGGAAGGGAACTGAGTTAATCTTCAGCTTTTTTTTTCCATGAAAAACGCTGAGAAAAAGAGCTTAAACTGAGCAAAACTATTTAAGGTTAAGACCGTGTGCACCTGTTCTGCATTCTTGGAACAGTGACTTAAATTTGGAGAATTTTGTAGCTCTGTTTTTATATATCCTGCATGAATACAAGGAAACCGTCAACTTTCACCAGAATTTCCCTTGTGGACACTGATATTTGTGCTGAAAAAAAAAGCAATGTCAGAATCCATCGTTACCGACAAATGGATTTTTTATCTTTGATTTATTGGTTTTTTTTCCCCTGTTTCTATAGAGAGAGTTAAATAATTTAAAGTATCTGTTTCTTTATGGAACTGTTTGCAGCTCTGTCTTTTTGAGAGAAAATCACTGTTGCAATTATCCCAGCACAGCCTTCCTGGCATGGACAGAACCCTTGCGCTATCGAATTGTCCTGTATTGGGAACCTGAGTTTTTTGACTCACAGTCCTAATTTCCCTCAGTTAACCCCCAAATAATTCATTACTGACAGCATTTAAAAGAAGAATGATTATTTAATTTAATTTATTTTGTCTTTATTTATCTATTTATTTATTTATTTATTTATTTAGATTCAGTAATGCCTGTGAAGCTTTTTATGGTTGTTTATTATTATGGGGCTAAACAGTCTTGTGCAAAACCACTAGTTCTTCAAATTCTTACTGGGCTGCAGAAATTTAAGTGAATTAAATTGCTCTTTTCCAAGTGTTTTGATGAAGATATACTGCACTGGTTGCTTTAGAATATGCCCATCTTGACTTTTACCATATTCTAAAATGCTTACAAAAGACCTGCTTCTGGATTGAGATTGCATTTAAAATTTATTCATGGAAATTGTCTTTTCTGAAGCCTCCCTGTAACTTCTTTATTCTTGATTTCCTGCTTTCCTGGCTGGATATCCAGTCAGTCTGTCAGTCTTTAGGCTTTTCTCATTCACCTGTTTTGAACCCATCACCTTTGAAATGAGAAAACAAAAGAGCTCCTGCTCATCCAGCACTGCTTGGGGTTTTTGTGTCAGCTGATCTTTTTATTGCAATGTGGAGTTTTAAAAATTTTTATTTATTTGACATTGGTTTTTATTTATTACAATCTGGTGTTGCTCCCCTGCATCAAACTCTCCATGCTGAGGTGTTCCCCACACCAGGGGAGCTCTGGGAGCCAGTTCCTGACAGCTCAGTGCTGTGCAGGGATGACAGGAGTTTAAGGCTCGAGCTGGCGCCAGTAAACAGCACTTTAAGGACTTGTGAAGTGCAAAATGTGCACATTGTGTCGCGTGGGACCCGCAGATTAAATAATTATTTCCTAATGCAAGGTGACCGACATCTGCTTCCTACCAACCTGGGCTGGGCTGCAGAAACTGAAGTCCCCCAGGTGCCTTCCCTTCATTAGGGAGGTGCGGGTCTCTGGCAAAACTGGGCTGCTGGTGGATATTGCTCATTACAGACGCTGCCAGGGCGCCAGGCACGACTCAGCTCTCGGCTGGGGACGGCAGGTAATGAGATCGAGAACTTCGGGACGGAATAGAAAATCTTCTCACATATTTTCCAGGAAGAGATCCTCCAGAAATATCAGTTCTGTAAGCAGGACTCAGCTAGGACGTGACCTTGCAAGCCGAGTGGTTGAATGAGTGCACTCGAATCCTTGTTAATAACCACAGCACAACTTCCCAAGGTCTCGTACCTACATTTGGAGCCCGTGTTTTACCTTTGTGTGAAAAACGGAACAACTCTCGCTTTTATTTAAAAGAAAAAATATGAATTTATTAACGGGAAAATAATTATAAAACAATTCAATTAAATTAGGGAAAGAAAAGTAACGAAACCCGGGACCGGGGATAGGAGACTCTTTGCAGCCGATTTGGCTGGAGCCCGAGGCA
Organism: Machaerirhynchus nigripectus; assembly: GCA_013397975.1. NCBI lineage: Eukaryota > Metazoa > Chordata > Aves > Passeriformes > Dicruridae > Machaerirhynchus > Machaerirhynchus nigripectus. The sequence goes on along the minus strand of VZRQ01004751.1, from coordinate 582,104 downwards.
AGGATCGGCAGTGAGGGGGTTTGTCTCAGCTATTCCCAGACAAAAAAATATCTTTAATTAAAGCTCTGGAAAGAGCTCTTGGCCCACGACCACCCCACCGGGCTATCCCCCTGCTAACCAGGAGAAATGGTGCTCCTCAGATCGCGCTTTGGTTNATGAAAAACACAACTTACTTAACTTGGAATTACACTAATGGGTTAAATACAGTATAAGAAAAATAACATACAACATTTTTAAACTATGGAAAACACTTAATAACCTTTTAACAATTAAACAATAACTATTTAAATGAATAATCATTTAACAAGTACTAACTTAATCCTGAACCTCCTATTTTAACAACTGATAACATTATTCAAAACTGGGAACTTAATAAACTGGACAACATGGGAGTAAAAAGGTTCTTAATTAACATAGCTGTTATTTAATTATATCCTGGTCACCTGACAATCCTATGCAAAAGCCAACCTTCAATTTTCACGCATGACACTTTGGAATGTGAGGTTCTGTTTACCAGATATCTCTAGCCCAGAGCAATAGAAGAGAAGCCACAACAACCCCATGTCAAGGTTTTCTCTTGCAATCCATAAGAACAGGACTTGTGATGAAAATTCCCGTATTTCTTTTGCCTTTCTCTGTTTTTCCTGTGGCAGGAAAAGGAAATAAAACTGAATGTAAACATTTTAGAAGTAGTTGCTTGGTCCTTTGGTGGAGTGAGGACCCGTCCCTTTGCCTGATCTCTCCAAACTGCGTTTCCTTGGAGGTGCCAGGCAGAAGAATCTTGCTTGACATATCCCATCCACTGAAATGGAGGGAATATTTCAATTAACATCCCTGTGCTCGTGAATGTAATCAGGATGAGAAAAGTGTGAATATATATATCTATGCTTGCAGGCCCCCCAGATTTGTTTCCTCGCATATAGATGTCAGAAATGTGTAAATATTTAATAGCAAGCTCTGGAGCTGGCAGTTACATAACGAACCCACAGGGACAGCAGCTCTGTGCTTCCCCCTCCCCGCCCCCCTGGAGCCCTTACATAACAAACTGATGGATCACAGAGCAAGGAGTTCTAATGTTGTGTCCAGAAGTCACTTTCAGTGAATGTACAAACCCCCAAAACCTCGGTGTTCGCAGTGGAATTTTCTGACACTCATAAACCCCTCGTGTGGGGCAGGAAGGAGCGTGGCTTTGGGGGACGCCGACCGCTGCAGGTGGCTTGGGAACGCTTGTCAGGGCTGACCAAACCCTGGGAGCGAGCAGAGGAAGGCAGAAACCATTGCATTTCCAGCAATTTCTGCCCCTGTGCCTGAGCTGTGGCTCTGAGGTGACTCTGGGCCGAGCCAGCCCCTGTGGCCCCTGCTCTGCCCTGGTGGGAAGTGATCCAACATCTGCTGCCGCCCCGTCACGCGGGGCTCGGGGCAGGAGCGCTGGTGGCAGCCGCTCCTGGGACTGCTGGTGTAGCAAAAGACACAACGCAGCGAGGAATCTGTAGAAATACATGCTGCAGGGTCTGTTACAGCTTTAAAAGCCTTGTTAAGGAGGGGAATTTATGGTTTTTATTGCCTTTTTTTTTTTTTTTTTT
>VZRQ01004751.1:563413-580477 GCA_013397975.1 Machaerirhynchus nigripectus | reverse complement strand
TTTTTTTTTTTTGGTTATTGTTCCTTTTCCCACACAGCTAAATACATTTGTGAAGTAAGAAACATGAGTGGCAATGTTAGGGACCAGAGTCCTGCTCTGCTGATGAAAAAGCTGTAACTTAGAGCTGCTCAATTTGCTTTAACAGCATCAGTGCTGGAGCTGCAGCCAGGCAAAAACGCCTGTAGAGAAAGCGATTAGATAAAAAGTTTTTATCAGGGGAACTGTTGTCTTTCTGATGACAAAACCAGTTTGACTGACTAAAAAAATTACCTCTGGGGGTGTTAGGAGATTTTCCTAGGGAATTTAAATGCCACAAGGTATTCTCAGCTTAAAAATAGCAGTGTGTAGGTTGAAATGAGTAGCTGAGAGGTATGTGCTGTAGGTTGGGATTCGGGAATACAGATGTTCACAAGATTTTTAAAAATGTACTTTTTCTGATTTAAAAATTACTGTGCTGCAGCTCAGGACCGTGTCGTTTGTAATTATAATCATTATGTTATTCAAGGTAGCTTTAAGAGCCTCCTGATAACTCTTTGAGATTTTAAGCAGATATTCTTTTTAGCGGCACTGAGCCCGTGTGCTTCCTCCTGGATCTGCCCAGATTTGGTTGATATGACGAGCAATGTGTATTGAAATGGTGTCTGTGGTACTGAAAGCATTCCAGATCCAGCAGGACGTGAGCCTGGGGAGCTGTCAGGTGATGCTGTCTGCCTTTCTGTGGCTTTTTCCTATTATTTCCCTTTCTGGCTTTCACCAGGTTGAAATGATTAATAACATCAACCAGATTATTATCTCGTGATGCTTCTTGCTCACTGTTCCTGAAGAGCTTGAACCTGTTCTTGTGTCTCCTCCTCTCCTTTTTCCCCTTCCCCTTTCACCACAAGCACATTCACATTTTCTGTGCCTTTCTTCCTTTTTTTTCCCCCTCTAAACCCTTGTATATAATTAAACTCTGCTAAGGCAGAGTAGGTTTCTCAGGCCCGTTCTGAGTTTGCTGGTGGTGAGGTGCAGCCCAGGTGAGTGCCTGGGTGTTTGCTCAGCTCTCCAGGCTCCTGGGCAGGTTTGGAGCCCAGAGCTGCAGCCCCTGCTGAGATGGAAACCCAGCTGCTGCCACCTCAGCTGGGCTCACTACATGTGATGGGTGGCAGAACTTTCCTATTCTTTCCTTCCTGAATCCTCCTTACCTTTGGATTTTTTCTCCCTTTCATCTCCCCTCTATAGAAAACCCTTCCAACAGCCTTTGCTGGCCTATTTCTGATCCAGTTTTAAGCTTTTAAAATTCTGTTTTCCTTCCACAAGGTTCTGGTAACGTCCTCTCAGGTATTTTATGGGCACAGTCACCTTGGTCCCCTTTGTGTTTCTGATTGTTCTTTGAGGCTGTGCTGCCAGGTTCTCCCTCTCCCGGGGAGTTCCAGCTCACCTGGGTGTTCCTTTTGAGATAAGCTCCATAATAATAATTATAATTCTATAATAATCAATAATTAATAATTAATTATAACANCAATAATATTTATAATAATAATATTACATATTATAATATTATAATAAGTGTTATCATATTATTATAATAACACTCAATAATAATAATAAATAATTAATAATTATTAATCAATAATTAATAATCTGTTGTGTGGCCCCGTCTGCTTTTCCTGTGCCAAAGGAGCCCCAGCCCTTTACATCCTTGACTTGCAGATCTTCAGCATCTCAGGTTCAAACCCTGCGTGCATTTTCTGTCCTGTGAGGGTGAGGCTCTGGCCGTGACACACAGGGAAAAACGTTCAGAGTTGTGGTAGAAAAGAGCTCCGTGTTTTAAACTTGTTTACCTCTCAGGAGCTGGGTTTTCTGACAGGTAGGGCCTCTGTTAAATGGAATTTAGGATGAGAACATCACAGTTCACTGTCTTGGAATAAAACCCTGCCACGAATCACATCTGCACATCAACAGTTCCTTTGTGATGCTTTTCACTCTGTGCATTTCAATAAAAGCTCAGGCAGATTTTTGGGTAGCATTGAGAGCACATGCTCTCCGGGAAAGCAGAACTGCAGTCTTGGACCTTCACATTTCGAGCTAATATGAACATTTTTAATAAAAATTAGATGCTTTAAACTCCGTTTTGCTACTTAGGTGTATTACAGTACACACAATAGGTGTATTAACATGGTGCATTTTATGTGTTTTATTAATATTTCTTATTTTCTCCTTATCTGTAAGGTCAATACTGGGTCACTCTGCACTGCAATAAGGACAGATAATATCAGTCTAGAGTAAAGTAGTTTGTGTCTTTTCCCCCTGTAAATACATCAAGTTTCTTCCTATAATTTCTAAAGTCTTTCTATAATTTCTAGGAAACCAGAATGGCAGAAAAGACTATTGAAAACCCAATTGTTTTTCCTGAAGCATACAAGAAAACATTAGACATTAGGTTTCCTTTATTTTTTTTCTATTAAAAAGGAACACCTCTAAAAGAGTTTGGAAGCAAGAACAACCACATTAACTCAGGAAAATGTTTCCTGGCAGATTGGTCATCTCCTAAAGGGCAGGTTGCATTTTGAAATCCTGCTTTTAGTATTTTTAAAAAATCTGCTCTGAAGTCTTGCTGCTGTGAGAAGCAGGTCGTTTTTTTGCTAGAGTTTATTCCTGCCACAAGAACATTTTGCATTCATTTTGCATTAATTTATGTAGCACTTTTAGCCCTTCTCCTTTCTGTGGAGTGCAAAACGCAAAGGCAAAGTTGTGGGAAATGCTGATGGTCCGACTGACCTCTCTGTGTGTCCCACACCCTGGGCCAGGGGATCCCCTGTGGTTTTAGGGAGGAATTAAACACTCAAAAACCCAAAAAGCAGCTCACCATTTCCTCCATCCCTCTAAAAGGCTTCAGGTTTTGATGAGGTCTAGCAATTAATTTCTCTGCTCCTAGAATTCCTTCCTCCCTTCAAACGCTTCCGCTCCCCCTGAGTTTGTCACTGTCAAATGACATGAACAGAAATGAAAATTAAATGCATTTAAAATTTTGTTGTTTCTATTGGGTTGTGGAGAATTTTCTCAGGATTTTAAGTTGTAAACATGATTTTTTTTTCAGTGTGGAAGCTTGTCAGATTCAGGGACACTTTCCAAGAGCTTGATCTAAGTTCAATCTGTTTCCTTCAGATTTTCTTTCATTCCTACAAACAATTTTTTTTAGCTGGAGTAAAATAAATTTTTCAGCTGAAAAGTGAATTATTTTATTTGACTGTGCTTAATCTACGAGGTATTTGCAGGTAATTCCTTTTATCTTAATGATAACACCTTGTAATATTTGCATGCTCCGTGGTACCCTTTATGTGAACATGGAGATCAGTTTTGACAACACAAACACAAAATTAACTTCACTGCTCAAGGAATATTTTTTTTTTGCCTGATTTTGCTTAATCAAAATGTATTTTTTTTTTACTGAAAGGTCTTGGGAATATTACTCTGCAGCAGCTCTTTGTAATTTTGTCCAAGCTGGACTAAATTTCCACTATGGAAAAGGAAATAAAATCAGAGTTTGACTGTGGCTACACCAGACCACGGTTATTTTGTGAGAAGTAAGAGAGGAGGTTTGCTCTTAAAAAACCAGAATATTCATCACACTTAATTCTAAGTCATATCTAATGAGAAAGGGAGAGGGAAGTCTGGTGTTACATCTGCTGAAACAGAATTGCCTGCACTAGGAAACCATTTAATGCAAGCAGGACAAAAGGGAACCTGCTGGTTTGGAAAAGGAACATCACACCTAACACAGCCCAACTGAGATGATTAAGGCTAAACAGAGCAAGATTCACTGGTCCTTCCCAAAATCCCCATTCTGCTGAAGGAGGAAGTTGCAGGGTTGGTTTCTGACTTGTGTTTGTGGCTGGTGATGAGCAGCTGAAGGTACTGAACTTAAAAAAGGCTTCTTAATTTCTTCCTTGAGTGCTGTGAAAGTGGTTTTAGGGAGGTTCTTGTGCTGAAGGTTCAGGAGGGCCAGCAGTGGAAGGACATCCCTGCCAGGGCAGCCCCTGCCCTTGGGAGCAGCCTTTGCCTTGCCCTTGGGAGAAGTCCCAGTGTAAACTACAGAGAAGTTGGCTAAAAACTCCCTTTATTTTAATTTTCTTCCTCTCCTAGCGGCCGTTCAGTCTCATCTTTCCTCCTTTGACTTCTGGTGGTTTTGTTATTGTTCACACGCAAGAGTAATTACTCAGCTGGTTAATGAATTATGATGCTCCTGTTACAGGGAAGGCTTTGTCATTTAAAAATAGAAATCACATTGGTTGTTAATTGCCTCTGGTGACAGGTGACGAATTAAGCAAAATTAAACTTCAGTCAGAGGTGGAAGCGAAGTTGCTGAACCCCCTGGTACCTGGGTGAGGCGGAAAAGTGGTGTCAGATTCCTGCCTGGTCCCATTCTTCATGGAAAATGAAAAGATTTCTCCCTTGGTCCCTCAGGAGAGGAGGCTCTGCTGGTCAGGCTGAGTTCTCCTCTCCCATCACTTGGGATAGCTCTGGATTGTGACTCTGGAATGTGTCCTTGGCTGTCCAGTATTTCTCCCAGGTGCTCTTTCATCGAGAAGCAGATCTGTGTCAGTTTTTTTTGGAGAATACTATCCAGGAAGTCTATTTCAATTTCAATTTCATCCAACTTTGAAGTAGATAATTAGCAGATGTATATAAAGTAATTCAGAATTAACAGTTCAGAATAGAGAGTATTTCTTAACACTATTTTACCTGTGGCAGGAATAATGTACTTGCAGTTCTAGAAGCATCCCCCTGTATTTCTCTGTAGGGAAGATTGATGAATTAATATCACTGAATTGTTTTCACTCCGTGTTCCTTAATACATTCAAGATCAAATAGAAATACTGATAAACTCAGTTTACCCCAGTATTGTTTTAACAACTGTTCCCTATGAGTGTGTTCAGTTGAGAGCGTTTAGAAATGTGTGTTGAAAATTGTTTAAAAAGATCTTGTCAAAAATTGTTTAATTTATTTTGGCGGGGTGTTAATGTTAATTTAATCCATTGCTTTGCATTGCTTAATGTCATTCATTGTTTTAGTCCTTCTTGTCACGTTCAGTAAATTCTGCAGGTTCTTGGTGGCTCAGGTGAAGCTCTGAGCCCTTCTATCACATACCAGAATTGGAGCTTTCTGCTTCCATTTGTTTAGCTCGGGTTCACCAGGGATGGGTTGCTCAGCAGAAAAATTAAAAGAACTACGACTTCTGTTGATTTATTTCCTTTCCCTTTTCCACAGACCTCTTTATCTGTCCTTTTCCTCCACTCTGCCACGTTTCATTAGCAGGCAGTGCTTGGAAAAGCAGCTCCATTCCCTCACCCTGTCATGTCACAGCAAGTTTTATTTCTTGTGATAAACCTCACCTACACTGGTCCTTAATGTCTCTGCAGGGTGTGGTACTGCAACAGGAGGGGCTGAGGATGAGGGCGAGGCCGAAGCTGGCTGGATCGAAGGTGCTGCCATCCTCCTGTCTGTCATCTGTGTTGTCCTTGTCACTGCCTTCAACGACTGGAGCAAGGAGAAGCAGTTCCGGGGCCTCCAGAGCCGCATCGAGCAGGAGCAGAAGTTCACCGTGGTGCGGGGGGGCCAGGTCATCCAAATCCCCGTGGCAGAGATCGTGGTCGGGGACATTGCACAGGTGAAATATGGTGAGTGCAGGACCTTGAGAGCCTTTGTTTACTCTCCTGGGCCTTCCCAGCGGGATGGACACCCTTACTGGAAGGGATGGAAAAGGCTGGGCTGTGGGATTGTTGTTGGCCATGGTGGGGTGACAGCTGGGCTGTCAGGGCAAACAGAGAACCTGCTGTAAAACTGCCTCAGGAAATCTATTTTATTGGTGTAAACTTCTTTCACTGGCCCAGGCAGGAGCTGCTCATACAAAGGTAATTCTCTGTCATGGAGGATTACTTTATTCAGATTTATTTTTTGTTGTTTCTGTCCAGTTAGGGATAAGAGGAAGTATCTTTGAATGTTGTGTAGAAGGGAATAGGGCCTCTGTGCTCACCTCACAAGTTGCTCCAGATCCAGATGGATCCCCCAGATCAGGTGCCTGGTAATTCCATGCCATAGGCAAAGCCCTGTGCTCCAGTGGAGTGGGGCTCCTGCAGGAACTCAGTTTTGGTAGTTCCAGCAATATCCCTGTCCCATCAGCCATCACAGCTCTCTGGGACTTACCTAAGGGCTTCCTGAGGGGGGGAAGAGGAAAGGGCAGCTCAGCTGTTAATTAGCTGCTGTTAATTCCTATGAAGTCTGCTAGAGAAACCTTCAGGTGATGTGAAGAGCACTTCCCTGCCAACCCCCCACGCTGGGGACGTCCGCTGTGTGTTAAATGTGATGCATTTGGATCCTGGGATAGCATTAGGCAGAAAATGTTTGCAACACCAAGGCCTTTCCTTGCAGGATTGCAACGCTGTGGCTCACGTGGACAGAGTCAGGAGTAATTCCCTCACTCTGCTTTCATTGTACCTTTCAATGCAATGGCTTCTTGTGGTTCTGTAACAAGAGTCACGATGTAATCATAAAAACAGTCTCATGGTGGTTTTCCTTCGCTGTGTCCTCACCGCAGGTGACCTTCTCCCTGCTGATGGGATATTTATTCAAGGAAATGATCTCAAAATCGATGAGAGCTCTTTGACTGGAGAGTCCGACCAGGTCCGCAAATCCGTGGACAAAGACCCGATGCTGCTGTCAGGTAAAATCTGCCCCATCCCCTCGGAGCTCCTGCTCCGCCTTGGCCACGTTTTATTGGGGTTTCCTTTTCCGTTGTCCACATTTTATTGGGGTTTCCTTTTCCATGAGGGTTCGGCCGCCCAGGTGCAGCTGAGGTTTTGATCACGTTCACCGCCCTTGTTACTTGGTCATTTAAAATCCACATTGTTGGGTTTTTGGTTGTGCGCAGTTACTTCTGATCATCACACTTATTTTATAGAATTATAAAGAAATGAAACATTTTCAGAGGGAAAAGGAAAGTCTCACTTAGGGAAATAACAACTATTTCAATTCTTTGCATGTTAGTTTTAATTTACCATTCAATTTCAAAGACTTTTAAAGTCTCTTTAAACCTGTTGTGTTTATGGGAGGTAAAACAGAAGAAGAAACAATGTGTTTAAAAGCAACTGGATATACAAAATATTTTGAGCTTGACTTCTGTGTAAAAACTAACAAAAAAATAACTCAAAATATTTTTAATATTTCTATCTTGTAATATGGTTCTATGCAGTAAATCAGATAAATTGAATGTGATTTATAAGTTCAAATAAAGGTGGGGTCACTTGTCAGAGGATTTCAGATGGGATGTGATCACAAATAACAGATATGCTGATATGTAACAATCATCAATGTGTTATAAACTGAAGGTCATTTTCAAATACTCAAATTTCTTTGCTACTGGGGGGAGAAATTTATATATCCAGTGCAGAGTTCAATGAAGTTTATACTCTTTATTTCTCTCTCACTGGATAATCTTTATGTGATTGCAAAGAAGGTGAAGAATTAATGGGATATTTTAATAAGCACTGCACACACTTTTGTTCCATACTTACACTGAGAAATTTGGACTCATGCCACGTTAGAAAATCCCTGAATTCTCTTTGCTCAGGAGCAGAATTGATGATTCAAGATTCTCCCATGCAAAAAACTTCCTTCTTCCCTTAATACAGTGCAGAGTTTAATCCCAGTGATGCAGGAGCTGATGCACTGCCCATTGTTACTTGTCCAAAAACTTGGAAACCACCGCGTTTCTCAGGCTGGGTTTGGCCTGGTTTAAAAAGCTCCCGTTGGATGTCAACCTAGACCTGTATTTTTATAAAAGTTGTTTATAGAGGAAAAAAAAAACACCAAACAAACCAACCCCCCTGCAAAGACATCAACAGGCCTTAAATTTTCCTCTTATCCTTGTGCCCGAAGACATCAGCAAGTTCTCGTTTGGAATTTAGACAAATACTGCCAGGGTGTTGCTTGCCACTGTTCTCCCTTAATCACCTGCTGGAAGTGGAAACAGCTGAGGTTTGACAGAGGAATCCCTGAAAACGTTGGGGTGGCGGCCACGGTTCGTTTGGGGAGTCGAAATTTGGTGGAAGACAAACACCCAGGGCTGGGGGGGGGTTATTCTCACTCTGGTGCCTCAAAGAGCAATTTTAATATTCACTCAGGTTCCGTGCCGTAATTAAAGCGAGTTTCTGTGCTTTGTGTCCTGTTGATTCATCCAGACAGTTTTTGCTGCACTTGAGGAGCAATTCTGAGAGTCCAAACGCTGGCTCTGGCAGATGTTTCCATCTGTACCCAGCACATGGGAGCCATCCAGGAGGGCAGGAATGGGAATCCAGGCCCTGCTGCACCCGCAACCGAAAGGAGCAGCTTCTCTCCTGTAGTCCCTAAAACGTTTTCCTCCTTCTTTTTTGTTTTCCAGTTATTTGGATTAATTTGATGAAGGTGTGAAAGAGGCAGAGGAGCTCACCTGGTGTGGCTCTCACTGACCTGAGGGTGGCAGGAATTTATTTTACCAGTGCTTGGTTCTGTCAATGCACAACAGGATTCGAAACAAAGGGAAGAGAGCTTAGGCAAGAGCAAATAAACCAAAGAAACCTCTTGGTCTTGGTGCTTTGTTATGTTTTGGAAATAAAAGAAAAGCTTGATTAAGGAATCGGGTCACTTATTGCCTGGAGCAAAATAGTTCTGGTTTGGTCTTAATTCGCTACCAGAAAAGCCAGAAAATATTCCAAGCTGGGCTTCTGGCACAGCAGAAACTTTCAGAAGCAAGAGGCTGATTTCAAAAGTTCTGAATTATTTGGGTATGTTGAAATTACTTGTAAATGAGGCTTTTTTTCAGGGAAAACTCTTTTTTCATAGAGGATATTCTGATGGTTTCACTTTATTATTAACTTTGGTTTCCTCTTAACAACTGCAGTGACTGAAACCTTGTTTAGATCTGCCCATAGAGAAATTTTGTTCCCCAGAAGTTTGCTGGAAGTAAAAACAGCATCAAACCTCCAAACTGGCATAGTCTGCTTTGATTTTCTTGTTTTTTCAGCCCTATTTCCATGTATTTCACCAGTACTCTTATTAGGTTTAGGAATTTCTGAGTCTCATGTTTAGCTGGATTTTTGTCTGAGAAATATGTCCTGTACTAAGGCCCTTGTCCATCTAATGTTTCCCTCTTCCCTTACTAAACCAGTTTTCCTTTCCTGCCTTGGAATATTCACTATTTACCTGCTTTAAATTAAATAATCAGCGTAAATAACCAGTGAAAAAAATATGTTTTGCTAAGACCAAGTCTTGAGAGGGAAGGAACTCAGCAGAGTTGTTCAACATGAAGATGAAATCCATGCTTAGTACCAGACAAGTGAAAAACCTGCAGCCATTCCACTTCTGCAACAACTGATTGAAATCATTGAGCCTGGTTCTGTATCCAAGCTAATTTAATCATAATTCTTATTAAAATGTGGAATGGCCAGAATTAGGTGGAAGGAGTTTTTGGGATTCTCTTTTACATTCTCTTTTACATCCTAACATTAAGAAGAGCTTCAGAAAGGTGTCTCAAATTCAGAGAGATTTTTGCCCTCTGCAGGTGTGCAGAGCTAAGTTTGGGATGTGGTGGGTGCCTGTTTTCCTGGGAAAGCTGCTCGGGGAGCGTGGGAGTGAGTGCCACTTTCTGGAGGATATTTCTACCCACCTCTGTCGTCCAATTCAGGAAAAGATTCCCTCAGAACAAAACACAGGGATACAAATAGCAAGTTCTTAATTAAAATGTACTGGAAACAGTGACACATCTTAAAGGAGGCTCTGATAAATTTCTGAGGAAAGCTGCAGAGCTTTTCTTTTCTGACTGAGCCAACCAAGTCTGTGCTGGCTTTTAGAGACCTTTTCTGATCTTTAGGTTTGAATGGAACTTATTTTTGGGGTTTTTTTTTTTGGGGTGGCAGACCCAATTTGTGTGTTGGTGATGTTTAGCTGAAACTGTCCTCTTGCAAAAGATAAACTTGCTTACTGACAATATTTCTTTGAAAAAGGGAGTCTGGTATGTTGGTGATGGATGTGCAGACTGAGGTTTTTGGTTAAGCATTAATTCTTGGTTGAGAGTAACGCACAAAACAGGGTTTATTTTTGTTTTGTGGTAATATCCCCCTCAATACAGATTTTTCAAGTGTAACAAATCTCCCTCAGTACTGCCATAAAAGCCTTGCATAAGTTTTTACGTTTGTTTTAGCTCTCTGTAACCTTTCTTGCCTCTTTTCAGGTACCCATGTCATGGAAGGCTCTGGGCGGATGCTGGTGACTGCTGTGGGGGTGAATTCTCAGACTGGCATCATCTTCACTCTGCTGGGAGCTGGGGGAGAGGAGGAGGAGAAGAAAGACAAGAAAGGTAAATCTCCCAACACCAGGACGCTCCAAAGGAAGCTCTTGGGCTTTGTGCAGCCAGGGCTCTCCTCCGCTCTCCGCAAATAAATGCGATTTTTCAAACTGCCTTTTTTTTTTATGATACATTTTTATCATCACACGTCACACAGGAAAACAGCAGAAGCTGTTAACCAATAAATCCATTGGATAACAAGATGTTTTTCCAGTGTGAAGCTGCAGGCTCCCAGTACATACTGAAATGCAAGGGAATACATGGGCATGCTCCAGGTGCTGTGGCTTCTCTACACGAATCCATGCTCACCCACAGTTCACTGAGATTTTGTGCTCTTCTATCAATATAATTTTGGGTGTTTTTTTTCCAGGAAAAAACCCCGTTGGCCATGGAAATAGCATCTGTCTTAGAGTTTCAGGACCAAAATAAAGATAAGCTGTGGCTCTTTGCTAGCCCAGTTGTTTAATGTCAGTGACTGACTTGAGAGGCATTTTAATTTCTTCAGGTGTAAAGGTCAGGCTAAGAATAGTAAAAGCCAGGAATGTAGCAGTAAATGTTAGCAGACAGTTTTACTTTCATGTCCTGTATCAGTTAATGAAATCAAGAAGCCTCTTTAGACTTTTCACCCTTTACAGTGTGATGTCACAAGCATTTGCTAATTTACGGGCTGCACACTAAGCAGAAACATGATTTAATGTCTGTCCTTTCCAGTTTCTCTTCACGCAGTCTTGTAAATTGTTCAGCTTCCACATTCATTCCAAGTCTGTCCGAAGAATATTTGTCTGTCAGACATAATTAAGGGCCAATTAATACAGGTTTTTTAGACATTTCTGCTCTTTCTAGGGGTTTTCACTATTAATAAAATATATAAAAGCAGTTAGCGCTTTACTGAACGTTTTATTTGCTGTCTGTCAGGCAATATGATTCCACTATTTTTTTTTGTTGTTGTTTCCATCCTTTTATTGGAAGCTGCAGATAGGAAGGCCAAATTCAAATGGCTTTCAGGACCTACAGTTTCCATTTCTGAGTGCGCTCAACAAGCAGCTGCCTTTGACTCCCTGCTGCTCTGAGGAGATCCCTTTTTACTTAATGAAATGTTTATCGTTTCACTTCTGCACAGAAAGCCACAAAACCTGCCAGGCATGGGGAGCTCCAGGAGAATTAAAAGCAGGAAGACTGAAACTTCACAAAGCAAAACTCTTTCATGCCAGACTAGTTTTGGGCAGTGCCTTGGAGTTTGCTCTTGCTGTCGTTCAGAGAGTCCCAGACAGAGCCTTTGTGAGATCTGGAGGAGCAGCCTCACCCCTGTGTGATGTGCCAGCTGCCTGGGCTGGGTTTAACTGGGCTGGGTTTAACTGGGCTGGCCTCTCTAGGCTGTGCTCAGGACACCAGTGGTTCTCTCAGGTTTCACTGGGAAGAGCCTGGAAAGGTAGGAAAAGAGAAATCAGGGATTTTGCACTACACTGTAGCTGTAAGTTACCCAGAGACAGAGCTTCTCACAGAGCCGTGTTAGAATTTGGATGCAGACACAGAATTTAATTGAATAGAAATCGCTATAATATAAAAAAATCCATAATATAGAGAATTCCTTCACGTTTTCTGATGCTGCTGGCAGCTCTGTGCTTGTGCCTGGGCAGAGCTGGTGGCAGATAGAGGCCCAACCTCAAATCAAAACCTCTGGTACAATTCTCAGAAATCCTGCCAGTCAAACGCTCCTTTCAGTCCGTGTGTGCTTTTGTTGTTCATTAACACTTTAAAATCATCACGCAGGTGTGAAACAGGAGGAGGAGCAGCAGCTTCCAGGTAGAGTAAGAACTGCACCCCATCACATGGAGGCTTTCAGTTGGTGCAAATCAGGGGGGAACTGCTGACTGAAAGAATTGCCTTTGAATCAGTCAAGTCGAAATTAAAGAATGATTTCAAATCAACAGGATTGCTGGTGCCAAATCTGTCGGGGTGCAGGCATTGTTGGTGTTGCAAATCTTCGTGTTCAGCTCAAATAATCAGCTGTTCTCCAGAAGTAAATTGCAAAGGATTTAATGTGGAATCCTTGATTTGCTGTTAGCAGCTCACGCTGTGCTGGTTGGGGTGGGGATCCAAATGGAATAAAGAACAAGCACGAGTCACCAAAACAGTTTAAGTCGTTGCCATCACAGTAATCAAATTTGCAATTGAAATTTTCCTGAATGCAGTTGCACAGGGTGTGTTTTTAAATCCTGGGAGCTGTTTATTTTCTTCTCCCAATTTGCCATTTGTAAATAAAATCAGCCCATTCTTCTGCAGTACCAAGCCAGTACAGAATGAAACAATCCCTGTGGGGCAAGGACTGGAGCAGTTTGAGAGTCTCAGTCAGGATTCATTGGAGGACTTGGTTCTATGAGAGAAATTAACCACCAGAAACAAAACAAAATGATTTTTATCTATTATTTGCAGAGACAAATTATTTTGAACTCTAATACAAAATCATAGTAAAATGATAAAACCTTCTTCAAGCTTTTCCCCTTCCTGTTAGGGAAGATTTCTTGTCCAATTTTCCCTAATATGTGGATAATTACTGAAATGAAGAAGAGGGTTTTCTTTTCTGATTCTCCTTTCATGTCACCACAAACCAGGAAATGTGTCACGTCCATTACCTGGATTTAAAAGAACCCATTATTCTCCTCAAGAGTGTATTTGCATTTTCTACCTAAAATGTAGGAAAATTTCATGTTTCTACTCAGATCAATGTGCATTTTAGCTGGGTGATGGCAGGAGAGAGGCTGAGCCCAGCTGGACTGGGATGCATCAGTGATGATAAATCATAATGTGCCAAGTGATATAAAACATAAGATATGTACCATTGTTCTCTGTAATAGTCTGTGCATATATATAATGCATTTTTAAAAGCATTTTTGAAAACTACCCGTGCACTGTGTAAATTAACTCCAAAGGAAATATTTCAACCACATAAAAACTGTGTAAATGGCATTAAAGTACAACAAATAACTCACAAAAGGACTAAAGCAATGTGCACAGGGCTGCGTGCACTCAGTTCTCACCAGCTCCTTTAACTTTGTTCAATGTGCTTCATACTTATTTATTTTTATTATTGTTGTTATTATTATGATTTGAGTTTTCAGCTTGCTTTGTGACACCTTCCCAATGCCACGTTGCTTTGGAAATTTGTGTTGATTCATTTAAAGCTCTTTGATTTTGGGGGCAAAGAAAGGCACTGAACGCTTTTCGCTCCGTCACGTGCTCTGTTATTATTTATTCATCATTTGTTGTTTTGTTTTTGTGGTTTTTTTCTGTTTGTTTTGTTTGTTTTTTTTTTTTTTTATCCATTATTGCTCAGTAGATTCTTCCCATCCCTCCTCCCACCCTCCTCCAGCCACAGATGGTGCAGCAGGTGCAAACGCCACTGATAATGCAAATGCCAGCTTAGTCAATGGTACGTCACAACCCCCGGCTTGTCGGATTTGATGGATTTCTCTCCTGACTGTGTCAAATTCCCTCTCCCCTCCCTGACCTGCACAGATGTTGTGTGTGTGTGCCTGCACTCTGAGAGATCCTACTCCACATGCTCTGCAGGAGCTTGGAAGAGAGGCCACGGGGATGCTGCAGCTCTATCCCCCCCGAATCCAGCCTGGCAGAGGCAGAGTTTGGAATCCTGATCTGGTTGCCACTCAAACTGCGGTTAGAAGGAGCAGTTAAGTCAGGCCAGCTCCAAAACTTTCAGCTAGACTCACCTGAAATTTTGTTATAAAGCTTCATTATTCAGCTCTGAAGAGGAGCACCATGAGAAGGGGATTCTATCTCCTTCTCTTTTTTGCTCTCAGAACTCCTCTCTGAGCCTCCATGTGGTTCTGGGAAAGGGCTGGGACCAGGGTCTGGCTCCATTTCAGCAACGCCGTGTTAGGAGCAGCTCTTGCTGCTTTCAGCGCCTGTTTCAGGGGGGCTGGGAAGTTCTGGGGATATTTGTGTGAGCCCTGTATCTTCTCCTGAGCCTGCCTGTGTTAAGTAAACCCAAACTAAACCATTCCTGCAGCCAGGTTTGTGGCCCAGTACAGACTCCTGACCCCGCTTGTTAGCACGCAGATATTTCAGTCTCCTAACAGGCAAATTCCAGACTTAAATTGAATTGAATGGGTCAATATTAGTGTAGGCATCAGCTGTATTTTGCTGCTAATCAGATGCATGAGCCTTTATTTGCCAGAGGAACCTTTCCCTCTTGTGCAGTGCCAAAAACACTGAGGAAAGTCATTTTGCTTTTCATCATGTTGGTGATAGAAGTTGTTTTTTCCATGCAGGTCAGCAGTTGTTGCATTTCACATGTGAAATGAGTTTCTGACAGCAATACCAAGTGCTGAACGTGGACCAGGATTTACTGCTGTGGTATCTTAGTTAAAGCAGTGACACAGGGAATATTTGAACCTATTTTCAAATCATTTAAAAGAAACATATAACCAGATTTAAAACCCATTCTGGAAAACTCGGATTTACAATTCCTACATCTCCTTGCATGGCAGGAACCTCCATCATCCTGGTTCCAGATCCCTTAGAGACCAAGGATCAGGAAATGAGTTACAAGTGTTTGTTACTGTGAGGGTGCTGAGGTCCTGGCACAGAGGAGCTGTGGCTGCCCCTGGGTCCCTGGCAGTGTCCAAGGCCAGGTTGGACGGGGCTTGGAGCACCCTGGGATAGTGGGAGGTGTCCCTGCCCGTGGCAGGGGGTGGCATTGGAGCACCCTGGGATAGTGGGAGATGTCCCTGCCCATGGCAGGGGGTGGCACTGGATGGGCTCTGAGGTTTGTTCCAACTCAAACCAGTCTGTGATGTTTCTGTGACGATTCCACGTGGGTGAGTGTAAAACCCAGTCCCCCGCAGCCCCACTGGATCCCCAGCATTCCTGCTCATCCCTGCCAGCTGCAGAGCAGAGCTCAGCCCCTCTTTGCTGGCGCTCAGCAGGGGCAGAAGGAGCCCTGTGCTGCTCCAGCCTGGGCTCTGAGCAAAGCTGGGGCTGCCTGGCAAATCCCGGTTGTGCTTGGGCTTAATGCTGAGCTTAATGAGGAAATTGAGTTCCAGGGGATATTAGATCAGTGTCTGAATTAGGGATGTGATTTTCCATCATCCTCTCTCCAGTCAGGAACAACAGTGACTGTCCATGTTTATGCTGGAGCTGAGAGATACAAACTCTGGGCCTTGCAGTGTAGAGTGAATTTTTTTTGTGCAGTTGAGGATATTTTGGCTTCTAGCTCCTCTGAGATGAGGCAGTTCAACAATTCTGCTGGTCTTTGATCAGCATGGACAGGAGAGGCTTTCCCCAGTCCAACTGCTCTGACACTGTGCTCACAGGAGAACTCAGGCAGGCAGGCTCAGGTCTGAGTGCTCTGGAATTAGCTGGGAAATGGCCAGTGCCAGATTTCTGGTGATTTCTCAGTTAGCACTGCTGATGAGTTAGAGAATACTGAAAATGTAGATGTGGTTTGGAGGGGAGAAAGGAAGGAGAGGATAAGGAAAGCAAGGAGCCCAAACTCATCTGCATACATCCTTTGTCTGGATGAAATGAAGATTTTTTAAAAGTCTGAAAATTCTTCCTGAGGTGTGACTGGAAACAAGCATTTTACCTAAAGTCTGATACCCTTGTATAGAAAATATCTTAAGATAAAAGAGAATTATACACTTGAATAAGTAGCAAGCTCAGGAAATGTTGTTGCTTGAAAATCAACCTATTAACACTTCAGGTAAAATATTTTTATTCTTAGTTGTCAATGCACAATTGACACAAAAGAGTTTGTTTTCAGCCAGTGAGCCCGTGGTGATAAATTCATTTACTTTGTGACCCAGCCTGTGTATTAGGTGCTGTATCAAAGGAACTCTTATAAATTCTGTTGGGTTTTCGGAGTTGAGGTCAAAACAGAGAATTGCTGCTGGTCTCATTGTTAGAACTACAAACAATGTGTTCAGGTTTTGAAAGGTTGCAAGTTAAGGTCATAAACAGAGCAGATAATTTTGCAGAAAGGGAGTAATTCAGGAAAATTAATCTCATTTCAAAGTCTTATATTTAGTAAAGGTAATTAAAAAAAATGAAAATCAGGGAAGCAGCAATCACTGTTTACAGCTTGTTTACCCCAAATTTGATTTCCTTCTAGTCGAGCATATTACCCTAAATTTGATTTCCTTGCACTAGGGCACTGCCACCTTCCTCAGTCAGGATTTCCAGGGTGGGTTGTTGGGGTTTTTTTGGCATTTGTAACCCAGAGAATTTGCTACTTAAATGTGTATTCAGAAAATATAGAAAAGGTATAGAAATGCCTCAGCAGGCTCAGAGAAATGTCTGTGCTGAAATATTTGACATCTACAGCCAGTCCCAGGGGAGGTACTGAACGACTTCAGTTCCTGCAAAGCAATTTGCAGTTTGAATGCATTTTTAAAAATAATTTTGTTATTTTTAATTCATTTTAAAATTTATATTTTAATATCTTTCTGACTTGTAAGTGAAGTTATCGATTGAATGCACAGAAGAATTATCTAAAACTTCCTGTTTAATGCAGTGGTTCCAGCTCAGCACTTGGGAACACAACTCCATCATTTTCTTTGGTTGATTCCAGGCAGTTCTTCCAATTTAGAAATAATTCCCAAATGAGGGAAATAATTCCCAAAATAGTGATAGGACTTTGTTATTCTGTGTCTTTGGCTCTTCCTCAAGGGCTGGGGCAGGTAAAG
>VZRQ01004751.1:548123-558379 GCA_013397975.1 Machaerirhynchus nigripectus | reverse complement strand
AACAACCAACCCCAAACAACCAACCCCAACAACCAACCCTGAACAACCAACCCCAACAACCAACCCCAAACAACCAACCCCAACAACCAACCCCAACCAGAAACCAACCCAAGAGATTGTAACTTCCTCGAGCTGCAGGTGTTTAGGAGAGGAGTATTTTAAATAAGCCGTTTAAAGATGTTGCTTTCGTGTCGCAAAGCTCATTAGAATTAATTTTTCCTGTGCAAGTTGTGTATCCGACATATTGTTAGTGGTTTTCCAACCCAGTTTTTTGTGTCTCATCGTCTCTGGTGTCTGATGGCATTGTCTGGGCACATTTTCATTTGCAGGGAGAAGGTGAAGCAATAACAAAAGGAAACCTTAAAGCCAAGGTGTTATTTAGCAGTGTAAAAGCCTTTTATAAGGATAAACAACAGGAAGATTAAGAGTCTTAGGAGTTTTTGTATTTAATATACAATATCAGGAAGAAATTGGAATCGATATTTTGCTTTCTCTGAGGCAGGGCCAGAGCTCCCTTTTTGTTATAAGACACAGCTATCAAGAGTTCTTTGGGTTGTACCAAATTAAACAATAATTTTCTCTTCTCAGATAATATTAAACATTGCAAAGGTGATGGCTCAGAAACTGGATAGAGAAACTCAGTGGTCAATGGTGCAAAAGTACCAAAGAAAATGCTATTAAATAATAAGCAATGAGGTTAGATAGATAAATTAGATTTCCAGGTCTAACAAGCATGGTCTTGTACAATCTCTTCACGAAAGCAAAGCTGTTTCATCTCATCCTGTTTTATTTATTGTGCTCAGTACGGAGCTGACACATGCACATACATCCACTGCAATGTCACTGCCTTTCAGAAACACGGAAAAATAAAGTTTCCTTCTATCAGCATTCTGTCAGGGAAGGAGGGATCAGCCCTGAAATTGCGTGTGGTGTTTGTGGAGGAATGGTGATGCCACCACCATCAGCCCCGATGGCTGAGTTACTTGATCACAGAATGCTCAGGAAACTTTATAACTCAGGGATTTTCTGGAATGGTGGCTGGCAGAGTGTGGTCCCCTGTCGCTGAGGTGCCCCTGGAGCCCAGAGGAGCCACATTCCCTTCAAAATGCTTGCATTGGAAATACGATTATAAGGGGGCATTGCATTCTAGGGGGGATCCCGAAATTCAGAGAAACAGGGATCTGTGAAGGCACCTGAGCTCTGCTGTTCCAGGGAATCCTGCAGTGCTGATGCTGTCGCTTGCCCAGCCACGCACAAGGCATTCAGTGACGTGTATGTGTATGGCCCAGAGCGTCGTGGGTGGGGGCACAAACGAGAGAGAAACCCACCCAGGGGTTTTCCAGCCCATATCCCCACGTGTCCTGAGGGCACACGGATGTGCTGGCCCAGCTGTGTCCTGCACAGCCCTTCTGGGGCTCCAGGGCACCTGCCTGGCACGGGAGCCAAGGGTGTCCCCGGCAGGGATGGTCCCAGCCAGGCCCTGCGATGCTGGCTGGATTCAGTGAGGATGAACACCTGCAGAAAAGGAAGGAATAAAGCTCTGGAGTAACAGTTTTGTTCTGCATTATCAGCCAAGCAGCAGGACGGGGCTGCTGCCATGGAGATGCAGCCGCTGAAGAGCGCGGAAGGGGGAGAGGGAGACGACAAGGACAAGAAGAAATCCAACATGCACAAGAAGGAAAAATCCGTTCTTCAGGGAAAGCTGACCAAGCTGGCAGTGCAGATTGGCAAAGCAGGTATGGCTGGGTGGCACCAAACCCCTCTGGGTCACAGCAGGCAAAGAGCTGCAGAGCAAATGGTTCTGAAAAGGGACAGGCCCTTTTTTCCTGCAAGATTTGGAAATGGGTCATCATAAAGCTGTTCCAAGGAGAGTATGTGGTACTGAGGATCTGTATCCTCCTAAAAATCAGCTTTGACTGTCAAGAAGCTTTGGGCAACTTGGATTGTAATGAATATTTGAATCAAAATGAAGTGCAGCTTTTCTCCTCGTTAATATTCCCAAGTGCAGTAATTACGTATTTAATTTCCTCTCCCCTCAGAACTTGGGAGTACACAGTTTCAGAATCTCTAATATCATCTCAAAATATCACTCACACAGTATTTTTCCCTCTCATGGGTTCTGAAATCATTCTGTTCCCCCAATATCCCCGTTCCTGCCTTGTCCCCAAGCACGACACATCCTTTGACTCCTGCACCCAGAGCCATCTGGCCCCTGCTGTTGGGGGCAGCACTTCTCCCACGGGCTGGTAGAGAGTGGAAATCTTCCATAACGGCCTGAAGTTCCTTGGGTTTGCTTTCCTCATGGTATCAAAGAGATTTTGATCTCAGCTCTTTGGTTGAGGCCCTACAAGATCCCTTTGCCTCTGTTCTATCTCCCTTAGCCTTCTTCCCCAGTCTGAATTTTACCCTTCCCATCCCTTTTTAAGTTCATTACGGGAGCTGATCACATAACCCGGTGATGCCAATTCTCCTCGCCTGAACAGAGTGTGACCAAATCTGGGGTTATCATCCCCTGATATCAAATTTGATGCTTTGCCCCAATTAATATTCCTCCAGCTTCTCTCCTTCGTTTCCCCGATCTTTAATTCCTTACATTAAGTACCTTTCTGCGCTGCCTTGACTCCTGCTTTGGTATTTCAGCAGGCACAATCCTAAAGTAATTGTGTTGGGATTTCTAACCAGAATGTGGCTAGGAACATGAATTAAATTAATTAATCATTGCCTCATTTGGTTTTTCTTTGGCATTGAGCAACCTATGGGGATGTCTTGGGTTGTCAGGAGTATTTGCCTGTACAATATTTTAATGGATTTTCCTGTATCCTCTGGCACAGAGTGATCTCCCTGACTCATCTGTTTCCTGTCGACCTTAGCATCCTTCAGCTCTACCAATCTTTTTAAAACTGCAGTCAAGACATGAGATTCACGGCGTTCTCCTTCTACTCTGTGATCTCATTAGAGAGAAATTAATTTATTCCAAAATGCAGGCTTAGCTGCTTCACGCAAACCTGCCAAACAGGGGCGGTCAGAACAAGGCAAAGTTGAGGTTCTAATGTAAATTTTGTTTGTATGCTCAAACCCAGGGACAAAACTGTGGAGCAGAGGTGTGATCCCACCAGTCTGTGCCATTGGGGGAGTGGATGGAATCCGTGGGGTATTTCGTGAATTCTGTGAAATATTTATTGGTGTCTCTGTCTCTTTTGAACCCCTGCTAATGGAAATACACATTCTGCAGATGTTCCCTTGAAAAGGGGCACCTTGGAAACACCGGTGTTTGTCACATTTTAAAGAAACACAGTGAAAAACTGTCCTGTGGATAATTCTGCATCATTGCCTCTTTATATTCACCCAGGCACAACTGTAGGGTTTTTTTAGGCTATTAAACATCAACATAAACTAGTGGAGACTCCTTTGCCCAAGCCTCTAAAGATACACTCCTTTAAAAGAAAGGTGTTTAGATATGGATAGACAGGTAATTTGTAAAGTGTGGGGGCTGAAAGGACAGATAAATGTTGTACCAGGCAAAGTAATGTGCTAAATTGAATAAACTTAGCTCAAGTGACAGCAGAACTCCTGCACTGCCTGGGAAGTTTTAAAGGCAGCAGTAAGACAGTGCTTACAAATGAATTCCCTGGAATTCTGCGCTTCCTTGTGCACTGGAATGTGTGGCTGCTGTAAATATATTATGGCAATGTTTTGTCTTCATTTTACACTGTATCACTGTTATTGATACTGGTGAAAGATGTCACAAGGAAAGAAATAATTCCCTTTAAAATCCCAAGGCGGATTTCTAATTGCTCGTGTTCTCAGTGGTGTTTGGGTTTGTGGTAACTGGTGGTTTCTCCTCCCAGGTCTGGTGATGTCTGCCATCACTGTCATCATCTTGGTACTGTATTTTGCCATTGACACCTTCGTGGTCAACAAGAAGCAGTGGTTGCCTGAGTGCACTCCTGTCTACGTTCAGTATTTCGTGAAATTCTTCATTATTGGTGTTACTGTGCTCGTGGTTGCTGTTCCCGAGGGACTCCCACTTGCTGTCACTATTTCTCTGGCTTATTCTGTAAAGGTAAGAGACATTCAAAATAATCCGGGGAGAAAAATGCTGTTTGCTTGAGTTCACTCCTGAGCTGGTCCTCAGCTTTTATCAGATGTGATGGAAAACGGTCTGAAAGTTATGTGCTCAAAATGTTAATGAAATTGCTTTAAAGTAAACTTCTAGTGAAAGCATTTCCAACAAAAATGCAAATACATTTTCCAATACCTCTCCTCAAAACTGCACAGAGCAGGAATATCAAGCAGCAGAAATACCTACTTAATTTGCAAGGAGCCAGGAATTTATTGAGCAGAATGTACCCTGAAAATAGTCCGGTCTTTTGATATAGAATAATTTTGTATTCAAATTTTCTTGTGCAGCAGTACAAAGTTTTGACAAGGATTTGAAGTCTTCAGGAACACTTCTCAGAGAAATTGGAGTTTCTCAAAGAAATTAAGAGTTTCACTGAAGCTTTAATGTATTTTTCTTAAATGCAGTTGCAGTTCTTTGAAGTCAACGTAAATGGTTCTATTAGGAAATTAAAGAGGATTAACATCCTGGACTTGGGGATTACTTAGCAATTTAATCAGATGATTTAAACATTCTGGGAATCTTAGATGAAGATAGTGCAAAGTTTATTTCATTCAGCATGTAAACATTAACTTAGGAAGTTTAGGAAGGAATCTCTTGGCTTTTATGGAACCAAATATAACAATTATTAGGGAAAAGGAGCTCGTCTCAAAGATGCGCTTTTGCTAATAAAGAATGTAGCTGCTTTTAAAATGCTTTCCATTCTCCTCATGTCCTTCCTCTGACACACCTTTTTTTGTTTCTCCTTTCTCTTTCCCTTTTGCTTTTGCCCCAGAATGTGTGGTCCAAGATAATATCCTGGCATTCCAAGTAGTGTTAGGAAAAACCCCCAGATATTTGCTGTAACGATAATGTTTAAAAAACGCTGTTATCTCTGGTTCCTTTAGCTCATCTTTGCAGTTCCAGCTATTCCTTAAAATGCAGACCCACTGCAGGAAAACGATGCAACTCTTTTAGTTTGTCAAAGGCAAAATTACCTCAGGGGTGGTCACGGCCTGGTTGTGTGTAACCGGGATTTGGGGTTGTCCAAAGCTCTGGCCTGGGGAACGTCACGTTCTCACCGGCGAGACTAAACACGTGCTGCCTTGCTTTTTATAACTGAAAACCTGCCAAAGCCAACCTCGAAGGGTTTCTCACTTGGGTTTTGGTGGGATTTCCCCTCAGAAAATGATGAGGGACAACAACCTGGTGCGGCACCTGGACGCCTGTGAGACCATGGGCAATGCCACGGCCATCTGCTCCGACAAGACGGGCACGCTGACCACCAACCGCATGACCGTGGTGCAGGCCTACGTGGCGGACGTCCACTACAAGGAGATCCCCGAGCCCGATTCCATCCCTGCCAAAACCATGGAACTGCTGGTCAACGCAATTGCTATCAACAGCGCTTACACCACCAAAATCCTGGTGAGTGGGTGCTTTTTGTTTTGGTCAGTTAAGTGAAGCCTAGTGGAGGTGGAATTTTTTTTTTTTTTAGAGCAGTGTGAATTCCTTAACGTCTTGTTGTTGATTACGAAGAATTAAATACTGTTGAGGTCCTCAAAATGACAACAGGTGCTCCAAAACCTGTATATTTTATTGTTTTTTTCAAGGACAGGAGTTCACTTAAGAGTACAATGCCATGAGACATTTGAAAACCTCCTGCTGTTGTTAGATTGGGGTGGCCCAGTTTTGGTGCAGATAAATTTGGTGACACACACGTGTGGTAACACCACCGGTTTTCAGTGAGCCTTCATATGTGCAAAGTGATTTTTGTGTGTCTAAGAAATTTCAATTAATGCTCAGAGAGCACAAATTGGATTGGTTAAATCAGTGAGGTTAATGACATTTATTCATTCTGGTTTCAAGTGAGTTACATCCAGAAGTGTTTTATTCACTCTGTCCAGGAGGCCAGAATGGAAATACCCCGTTTGTTTGTGGCATTGGAGTCTTCTGTACAGAGCTAATTAAGAGACTGAAAATTTTTGCAATTCCAATAGATTTGTTCATTGAAAGGTCAAGCTGAATGTTAATGTTGCTGAACAAATAGATTTTTTTGTTTGTTTGTTTTTAGTTTATGAATATATGTATTGTCCTTTCTATAGGTCTGTGCTGAGCTGCAGAATAAAGTCAGGCACGTACATCGTGTTTGGTTGAAAAGTAGTTTTTAAAATCCAATCAGAGAAAACAAATACTGCGTAATAACTCAGAGTAGATGTTTTACGGCAGCAGCTCCTTGAATTTCATTTGTGCACCTCGAAATCAACAAGAACAGTTTGCTATTGCTGGGTAACTCCTGCTCTCACAAACCAGCGTGGCTTTTGATTGCTGGGCAGAGGAAGGTTCACCGTGGGTATTTCAGTGTTGGTACAGCCTAAGGCAGCTCCGGTGCTTCCTGCTGGAGAAAGAGAATGAAACCCATCCTGAACAGACAGGACTAAGAGGAGGCACAGAGTTTGACTTTGGGAGGGTTTTGGGAGAACTTTCCCAGCGTCAGCAGAATTTTCCTCGTTCCCAGGGCACAGCAGGGCAGGCAGGGGGTTGGTTTTTCAGTTCTCAGAGTCTTCTACAGAGCTTTATATTTGGCTCTTCATTTTGAGATCAAACCCAGTACCGAAGTGTTTCTGCTCCACTTCCACACCAGCTCACCCCCTCTGAATCCCAGAGTAAATTTGGGATGCTGAATGGGAAATCATCAGACTTTCCACAGCTGCAATATTAAGTTTAATATTCTGTCTTTTTGTTGTGGTTTACTGATACATTTCTGGTCAATATTAGTTCTAAGATAGTCTCAATGTAATTTAGATTTTTTTTTTTTTTGCTCAGTTTCGTTGCTCTTTGTTGAAATTAATTCTGTGTACCTATTAAACAGAGTCGATATTTCACCATTTCAGTGCTTTTTTAGCTTTGCACAGAGGCTGATTCTCTGTGAAACTGACAAATGGGTGAAACCCTCTGGATGCAGATCAGTGACGGCTTGAACTAATCTGTTTAAAATTAATGGTGATCTTTTAGATCTTACGAGGTAAAGCTTTGCCATACGGGCTCCACGAGAATCGCAGCTCCAACCTCAGGGGATTTCATTTTATTCACTGTTCATAACAAGCTTAAGCTGAACTTTTAAATACAAGATATTGATCCGCAGCCCATTTGGCATCCCAAATAAATACAGCCAAAAAACCCCCGAGGGACTTGTTTCCAGGATGAAATATACAGAATTATTTCTGATTTCTATTACTTCCTGCTAATATAGAATGCATGCTCGTGCACTCATTCTTGGAGCGTGTTTAATCAAATTGTGAATATCAGCTGAAACCCAAAGGGCATTGTGAGGCTTCTGTCGCCAAGACTGAGTTTTGCATATTCTATTTTCAGCTCCGCAGTTACGTGTGTGCTGTAAATTGCTCTTTGTGTGAACTTCTGTTCAGGGGGATCACATATGGGACCATAAAATTAGTCAAGATGCTCTGCTGAATGAGAAATATTCCCTCCTGCATTGTCTTTTGATTAAGGGGCAATTGAACCATTGATAAAAATATAAAAAGGGAATAAAATCGGTGCTCGCGATAAAAGATGTAAATTTCCCCGAGAAATTAAACACAAATTATTCCAGCTGAACAATAGCACCATTAAATATAGCTCTTTTTAATGCTTTCCAAGATTAAGTTGCTGGGTGAGCTGGTTTTGCATCCCATTATCTTTAGAGCAACTTTTCTGCTGTTTGTGCGGAGCTGTTCCTTGCAGTGTTCCTGTTCCAGGTGGCTCTCCCACACGGAAATAAAAGCAGGCTCCCTGCATTCCTGCCTGTAAGCTGTGATGGGGACTGCAAAGCCTCTCGCTCTGAGAGCCAAATTTGCATTTTGGGGGTGCTTGGATTGCACTCGGAGCAGGAGCACGTTGATCTTGGACGTCAGGGAGCAGTGATGAAACAGAGACCCCAAACACCAAAACCAGGGATCTGAACTCTTCTGTGCAGCTCTTGCTTTCATAATTCCAGTTTTAATTAGAAAGGTGTTTCTTCTTTTAATTTCCTGGCTGGGTGTGATTCCTGCTGGCTGAGAAGACACCACAATCAGTGTTTGGCTGAGGGATTTTGAGCAGCGTTGGAAAAGTCCCAGCTGGAGCTGTTGTTGTGAGGATCTAACGCAGACCTTCCATTTGCTGCTGGATGGGTGCTGAGGGAGGAACAGCTCCTTTTGCCTGTGCTGGGTGGATGTCTGGGTCTGCAGGAGGAGTTTTCAGTGCTGTTCTGGCCGTGGTTTGGTGCGTTTGCACAGAGGGTGGCACGGTGTGGTGGCAGACCTTGAAGCAAAGGAAGAGATGTCACAGGAGAGCGCAAAACGTTCACTCCCTTCCACATCCCCTCCCTTTTCCTGCAGGGAATCAAGTAAAAATAGGTTGGTCTCTGTGTTAGTAAGCATTCACCACGCTTTGAATGTGACCCGGGAAAAGTTTTGGGACAAAAAGGCCATTGCTGGGTAAAACCCAAAGCAGTAAATGAAATGAAATGGAACACAAAGAGCAGAGAATTTTGTTTCTGCTGAAAGGCAGAGCAGGTAGGCAACCCTTAATACACAGGAACCCTGAGAAGGAATGAGATTCTACAGAAGTGAAATGGTGCAAGGAAGGGAAAATAAGATTGCTGCAAACCTATCGCTGCTGTTGGGAACGTGGATGTGGTAGCCAGCTGAAAGTCCTTTTTATTTGGGGGAATATATTTGCATCCCAAGCAAGCACAGCTCTCTGGATTGCTGGGAGACACAATGTTCCTGTCAGGAACAGCCTTTGAGAAGGTTTGCAAAGGGCAAAGTACGCTTCTTTCTCATACATTTACTTATTTTTTATCCAAAGACTGAATTTTAGTCATCAAATACTTGAATTAATCTTGACTTTTAAAAATTTGTTTAATCAGTTGAAAAAAAAGGGTCTCAAAAATTACATATATATATATATATATAGTTCAGCCAACAGAAAATTACTGGCATTTCCTTTTACCATTCATTTCAATTATAGTAAGGGATTTTGAAAACAACTTTCAAGTTTTCGGGGGAATATGGATATATGGAAATTTCCTACCAAATAATTTCGAAACTTGAGGTGTGGAAGGTATGTTTATGGGTTTTTCCACCCCCACATTAATGTGTAAAGTTATTAGAGATGGGAAGGAGGATTGAAATGTCACCTCTTTAACCATCATTGCTTGTGGCTGCCCAATTCTGATCTGACAGAGCACAGACCTTTTCTTTTTCTGCCTCTCTATACATATTTATGTGTCTCTGTATTTATTTGAAGTCGTGTTTTGCGAATGGGAAGGAAGTAGGAGACCCTGAATGTTTCTGAAAGGTTTTTTAATTTCATTTTTACAAAAGCTCGAGCCCCAGTAGATCAGATTAGCACATACCTATCACCAGAAAATCAAGGAATTTCTGTCTCCTGAGGCTACGGCAGCAGAGCTGTCTGCCAAGGGCACTCTGCTAAATGAACCTGCTATTACTTGTCACTAGAATTCCCTTTTTCATTCCAAGGAGAACCATAAGAAAGCAGCTTTTGGCCTCCAAACTGCCTTTCTGAGTTATTTTGGCATATGGAATTGCAAAGATATTTTTACTCCCAGGTGTGGTTTGCTTAAAACCTCCTCTCAAGCCCTTTGTTTCTTGTGTTAAAATACAGATGATTTTCCCAATTATTTTTGCTGCACATGGAGGTTCAAATCGGCTCTTATTTCATCCAGCTTTGTTCCCCCATGGCTGCTAACAACGGGTCAAAATAGATACTTAAAAAAAAAAAAACCCTCCAGACACAAAATATGAGGACAGAAATGGGCACAGAAGTGGTAAAAAAAAAATTAGTAAGTAAAGACAGAGGAAAGCTTTCATTTATGATAATTTAAATGGCAACAGAGTACCTGGCGTGGCCTGAACGCTGTTTTTTCCTTCTGTTGTTCCCTGCCTCTGGCATCAAGGCACAAGTGGCAGCTCCGGCTGTTGATTTGGAGTCTTTGGAAAAAATCAGGCATTTATGATGTGGTGAGGGGCCAGTCCAGGATGACCTGCCTGTGACAGAGCCTTGGGAGCAGAGGGATAATGGAAAAAGGAGTGAGGGGCCCGAAACCAGAGCTGCAGGGAGGGCAAATTGAGGGGAAAAGGGGAAAAGAGGG
>VZRQ01004751.1:485269-548050 GCA_013397975.1 Machaerirhynchus nigripectus | reverse complement strand
GAAGGGAAGGGAAGGGAAGGGAAGGGAAGGGAAGGGAAGGGAAGGGAAGGGCTCGTTCTGAATTGGCAGCAGAAGAGCTTGCACAAGTTCTCCACGTTGTGCTCCTTTATTTACAGCATGTTTTTTCCTGTTTTTCTGCATCCTGTGTTCCCCACAATTCCAAGCCCCATCCACAGGGAGCTTTGCAGTGCTGGTGTTGGTATAGAAGGGCCTGAGGGAATTTTGGTGACAATTCAGCAGTGACCATCCTTCAGCATGTTTATTTATCTCTGCTTTCTTTCCTCAAGCAGTGCTCAAAAGTAAATGCTCCCTTCACATACTCTGTCAAAGCTTCATAATCTGTGTTTTGAGGCTGGTGAGGAGCAGGAGTGCTGTTTGAGAGGTATTTTGTGGAAGGATAGGTCTGTGGAAGGTTTTATCCTCACATAATAACACTGGAAATCAGGAAGCAGTAAGAAACGTTTATTTTTTGATCTTAGCCCACGTCATGGCACTGGACCAGCTCGTTGTTGGTGTCACTGGTCTTGGATAAGGGAGGAGTTACAGGCTGGGATCACCTTCCTGCACTGTCCCGGGGGAATACATTTGGAGTTCTGAAATCCCCTCCTTCTTGTGCAGTTAAAGGTACCCAGAAAATGGCTGAGAAAATTGTACTGGGAGGAACTGGTGGAGAAATTCCCGGATCCTCACTGGGTTCCCTGTCTGACAAAGAGCAGGGGGATTTGTAGGAACTCACGGAACTGCTCCGAGTTTTGCAGTTTGGATCCTGCAGCCTTAGGGGTGCAGTAAGTTACTGAATATGGGATACCAGGAGAAACACAGAGGGAAAATCTGCTCAGCAGAAAATCAGTGTGTGGTTTCCAAGGTGGCCCCAGGAGGGTGGGTTTAGATCAGGAAGGGCACCCCAGGAATCAAGCAGCTTCTGGATAGTGCTGCAGGTCATTTACTGCCTGCTTTCAGCACGTTGGTTTGGTCTGGAAATCTGTGAAAATTGAATGTGCTCTTGTTTTTTAAGAACTCAGGTGACAGCATTAAAACATCACATGGGGCGTTTCTGTACCTCCTGCTAAATGGTGCATTCGAGGCATTTAAAATGAAAAACTTGGTTGATTTGATTGAAAATTGATTGAACTGATTACTAAAAGTCTGTATATTTTGTAAGAGGTTTTATTTCCCAGGCAAAGTAATTCTCATTTTAGGTAAATTCATATCTTAATCTGATTTTTTTTGTATTTTGTTCCCAGTGTTACACAACTGTGTAAGCAGCTATAAATTATGGATGGGAACAGACAATGCAGGCCAGAGAATCTTTCTATATATAAGCAAGACAATCATAACCCAAAAAATCCCTCACAACATATTCTTTAAAACTTTTTGTAAAGCCCTTGGTAAGCATTTTCTCAGGATAAATTAGGCAGGGAAAAAACCCAACCTATAGGGTCCATCCTATTTACTGTGTAAATAATAATTATTAGGGATAATAGATGATGTAGTTAATTGTCTGTGCTCCTAGGAGTGGTAATTAGCAGAAAGTAATGATCTTCACACATCACTTGCCATTGGAGTGGTGCAGAATGAGAGGGACAAATACAGCTTTTCTCCCCAAATTAGCAGCTGACTTCATAATTGAAATAACTGTGTTTAGGGCAGCCTGGGGTGTGGAAAGCCTGGGACCCGCCCTTATCCCAGTCCTGCTCTCCCCGCCATTGCCACGGGGGCTCTGTCTTGCCAAAAAAAAAAGTGGGTTTTGAATGAAATATTGGGGTTTTTTGCGAGTTGTGAGGGGTGGAATGGAGTCAGCTGCCCAGGAAGAGGAGGATTTGGAAGCAGAAGAGGGGGATTTGGGAGCAGGGATGGGAGCAGGGCCATCCTGTCCCTCTGCTTGTGTCATTGCTCCGCACACCCGAGGCCGTGGGGCTGTGCCCTGGTTGTCAGAGGGAAGGGGGGATCCCCTGCGGAGGGACACAGGGGCTGGAGAGAGGGAATGAGGGATAAATGTGCTGGGCCAGAGCTCGTGCTCTCCCCAGGGAGCTGTAAGTGTGGGGGAATGTGGGAGTTTGGGCCTCTGCACAAGGCCAGGTTCTTTATCTCCCTCCTCTGGGAAGTTTTACCTTCGAGCCCGAACAGATGAGAAACGCCTGCAGATGTTGTTTCAGGTTGTTTATTTCTCCTTATCTCCAGCCAGCTCTCAGCTCCGGCCGCAGTCTGATGCCAGCTGTGTCCGATGGGAACTGCCCAGTCCTGGGCTGTCCCGTCCCTTTTGTACCCTTTCCATGATCCAACCATTCTTCACAACGTATCTATTATTTACCATTTTATACCAATTAGTTTGCACCTATTCTAGACACGTAACTTCTACCTCTTTTTCATTCTACCAATCATTTAGTGCCACCACCACCAGAGAAGATGGAGGAGAAGAAGAAGAAGAAGAGCAGGGCAACGCCCAAAATCCTCCATCTTAAGTCTTCTATCTTTATTCTAAAAATCCTAAAATCTACCTTTTTACCTTGCAACACACTAAACCACTACTTATTTTAAACTCTAATGTTTTGCAATGTTTCTCACAGTGTTGGTAATTTCTCCCATGGAGTAAGATCAAAACCACCTTCATCCTTGGCTTCTGGCCAGGGTCTGGGACCCCCTCGCTGGGGCTCCGGGGCTCCCTGACCTGCCAGGGCTGCCAGAGGCATGCCTTGGACTCTGAGAGGTGAACTGGGCCCCAGCAGCTCCTTCCCTTATTCCTGTCAGCTTCTCTGCCAAGGGAAGGGGTGGCTGTCCTGCCCCAGCAGCAAACGGACAGAGGAGGAGATAGATGGATAAATAAAATGATCCTGCTTGACAAATTATTCCCGTACTAGCTAAAAGTTTAAAGTCTATTTCTTCATTTTCATCACGTTTCGTCATCTTTTTTGTGTCACAGTTCCTCACGTGACAGAATCCACGGTAACAAACCCCTCCTTCCTCCTGGCCTTCTCTGCCTTCAGAGTTTGGTAATTGCAGAGTCCACTTATTCCTGTTGGCTTCAGCAATCACTGCAAGGTTTTAGTCAGTCTAAAATCACTTGGAAGCTTTTTGTTATTATAATATCATTTCATACATTATCTATTTCTTTTTCCTTCTTGCTGGTATGGAAATAATTTAGATTTTAAACTTGTTATGATGCCACAAATTATTTTCCCTATTGCCTTGCATAGGATTTTCTTTTATGTTATTTATCTTATGTTCACGTTCTAATTCTGCACTCATCTTTTCTGGCTTGAGAAGATTCATTTATGGGGATAACCTCCAGCTCTTCCCAAAGTGCAGGCTTTAAAAATCACTGTTTCCTGCCAGGTGCTCCACAGTGTTTTTGTCTGGATTTATAAATACTTCCTCCTGTTCTCTGAGCATTCTAGGACTTCTTTTTTCTTTTTTTTAAAAAATGTGTTGGCACAATGAATGTTTTTAATGTGTTGGGCTTCTTTTCCTGCCTCTGACACCCTGCTGAGGTGAGGCCATCCCACCTTGGAGCTGACTGATGGCTGGTGGGGACGTGGTGTTAACAGCTTTTAGGGAACATTCTCAGGGAGCATGTTTTCCTGACGGGAGCTTTTGTTGTTCCATGAGTTGGTGTAAACCAATTACTTCAGGCACATTTGTTTTAATGTAGGATTTCTTTGTGCTCTCGCTCGCAGGAACAGGAAGATAATACCTTCCAGTGTGATGATTTAATACCAGTTTCACAGAAAGTGGTGGTGGTTTTGTAATCAAAGGTAGACAAACAGGCTGATTAGAAATCAATGTGGTGGGTGAATCACCTTGTAATGAAAGATGAAATGAATTTCCTTTCAGATTTATGTTGGGTGTATATATATATTTTATGTACAATGTAGTTTTAGTGTGTTGTCTTTTTACTCTCTGAGCTCCAATGTGGTTTATTCCTCTGGGGGGGAAAAAACCCAATCAACAACCACCAAAAAACTTCAATTCATACAAGATCTGAAGTAGAGTGGATCAGGAATAAAGTCTGTGACAGAAAATGTGTTGGTTTCAGAGCAATCAATGGCAGGAGTTATTTGCAGACTTGTGCAAGACTTTAAATTGACTTTCAGTGCTGTTCTTTGTGACTGACCTTGCACACAATAAGATTTATTAATTTGCTGTTAATGTAAGCAAAATATTATCTATTTTTTGAGTCACAGATAACTTAGAAAGTTGGTATTAAATATATGATAAGTCAAATCTATGCTTCAATTTCCCATTCCTGCTTTCTCCTGCAGGTAGGGCCCATTTTCCTGCCAAGCTTCCGGATTTCTCCTCTTTTGTGTGAAGCTCTTGGCTCCTCTGGGATAAAATCAATCATTTTCTGGGTTATTTACGAGTGTGGGAAGGTGTCCAAAAATCCTGGGCCTTTCTGCTTTTAGAGGTGGTTCTGGATGAGCCAGCAAACTCTAGGATGGGTGAGATCCTGGAGAATTGTTACCAGGGATTCATGGGGGGCTCTGGCTTCCCAAAGGCACGTGACTGATGGATGGATCCAAGTTCTCAGGGGCTCGGGACTGACAGGGAGGAGGCAGGAGATGTGTTCCACGAAATCCTTTTCCCAGCTGGAGTCTTGCAGAGGAAACAGGAAGTTTTCAAAGGAAGGGGCTGCTGGATTATTTTAATGTCGTCAAAGCCGTCCAGTCCCTTGGCATCACAGAAAAAATCATGGAGCTGCTGTGCAGACACCTTGCATGGAAAAATGAAGCTTCTAGAAGTTATAAAAATCTAAGATAAATGGGATAAATACTGTGAGCCTGCCTTAATAAATGGAATGGGATAAATGGAATAAATCTGTGAGCCTGCCTTACGTGTGCAAGTGCAATCACAGAGCGGCAGAGTGTGGCTGGCTCCTGGCGAGTCCTTGTGGGGACATTGGGACATCTTATCCTTGGGAAATTCTGGATGAGAGTTGGGCAGAAGGTGTGGCTCACTGGCCATGGCACCAAAGGGAAGTCCTGAGCATGTTAAACAGCTCCACTGCTGATTTTTTATGCCATTGTTATTTTTCTGTCGTTTTCCCACATTCTGTCCCCTTCCATCTCCCCCCACTCCAAAGGCTGGCAGTGCTCAGGGCTGGTGTGATAGGGGCTGAGTGTTTGGAAGAGGTGAGGAGCAAGATTTTCTGGGAGAATTTTTCTCTGAAGCAGGACAGGATGTTCCAGCTCCTGTCCCGTTTCCTCCTGAATGAATAATCAGCCGCAAACTGGCCTCAGTCTCCGTCTGCTGCTCTGCCCGGCCAAGGCATCATTCCTGGTGTCCTGACAAGGACAGGGCCTGGCCAGAGGACTGAATTTAGAATGCATCCCAAACATTATCCCACCAATCATGCAAAANTGCAAAAAAAAAAAAAAATCCCTCTGAGAAAATATCAGCTTAAGCATGGCTCTGACAGATTATATCCACTTGAGCTCATCCATTTGCCTCCCGAACCCCAAACGGAACAAACCAAAACCAACTTAAAAATAGTTGCAGCTGATACGTGCTGGTAAAGAGGGGCACAGTTTGTGTCAGCAGTGAAATATCTGCTCTGGGTGTTTTTAGACTCCTTTGGAGATGGGTGCTTGAAGAACCCTTCTCCTTACTCTGGAAATGAGTACTATTAACAGAGAGGATCTGTAATTATGATGGGCTATAATCAGGAGCTTCAATCAAGTGAAAAAACTTCCTTTTTTATGTGGCTAGATTTGCTTTGCACTCACTAAATTTAGCTCCTTCGACTGTACAAGTTGTTTGTGGCTGTGGTGCCACCAGAAAGGCAACGAGTATTAGGATCAATCTTTGCTTTGGTTTGGTCTTTCTGGAAATTTAGTTTTCCTACCTGGTCGTATTTATTAGAAAAACAGACAATCCAGAGTATTGCTAAGTTTTCTGCATGGGAAAACTGGATGGACAGATCAGCCCCCTGTAAATACTCGTTCTTTTCTGGAAATTCAGGTGTTTGATGCACATATGCAAAGGTCATGCATTTTCTGTTTTTAAATATAATGATTAAATTCTTGTACAGTATGATTATCATCACAGTTCACATTTTTCAGATGGTGGCACTGGGTTTTGTTGTTTTTTTTGTGAGGGGGGGTTTGGTTGATTGGTTTTTCCACTTCTAATTAGTTCAAAAGCACAGAGAAGGCCACGCAAATAGAAATGAGAGTGGGTGTATGTAGACACCAGGGAATAGATGATGGGTTTCACACTTTGTGGTTGAAATTCATGCACGGTGGCCAGGCAAAAACAGGCGTGAGATGCACTTCAGGCTACCAGTGGAGGTGTTTTTAAAAAAGTATGATTAGTTTTGATTAAGGGAGTTAAGTAGTTAATGAAAGGTGAGGAGTTTTGATGATCACATGATCAGAATAACTGAATATTGCCATTGGCTTGGTGGGAGAAAGGCTTGAGATGTGAGGGAAAAAACTGTTGGTAAATGACCAAAGTGTGTTGTAGAGTGGCTCAAAGGGCATTTTCCGAATGTACAGATGCTGCTTAGACTGAGGAAAAGTATCTCTGCTTCCTTAAATCTAAAAGCTGAGGTTTAACCCTAAAGCAGGTGCTTTAAGGCTTTTGATGTTGGCCGACCCCATGTAAACCCCAGGGTTGGGTCTAATTTGGAAATACGCTTTTTGAACTGGAGCCACTGCCATGGAATTGGATTTTTCCTGCCTGATGAGCTCCACCCCAGGCAGTTTGTGTCCTGTGTTCTCTGCAGCTCTCACAGAGCCCATGTAGGACCAAAAGGCAGTAAAACCTGAGTTTAACAGATTCAACCCAAGGCAGCATTAAGGAGGCACCAATTACAGCCCTGCCCTGAAGTGCAATTTCTCTTCTGGAGTTAATGAAAAATGCTCAGCTTGGTTGTTGCTCATGACAATTTGCCAAATATGTGTAAGAAATCATTACAAATTTAGAAAATCTCTTAATCTGCTCTTAATTTTAACCAGTTTGGTTTAGAAATTGTCCCTTTGTCAGTCTGGCCTGGGTTCTGCTGGTATTGGCAAGGGGGGAGAAACACTGTGGCTTTCTTTACAGCTAACTCAAACTGAAACCTTGTACTTAGACTATGTTTAAAGTAAATTAGTTGTTAAATAAACTAACTTAATAACAATGGCTGTGTCTAATTACTTTGATTATATAGGTTACTCGTTGCACTTAAAGCTGGGATGGCCCCAGAATAAACCCAACAATTGCCAGTGACCTGGGGCTGTACCAAAGGACAAGAGTGCAGGTTTTTAGTGGCCAAATTTGGAAAGGAATAGGGGATTTTCCACATTTAGAGCTTAAATTGTCATGAAATATCACGTTTCAAGGGAGTGTAGGAATGGGTTTGATCAGTAACAATTGGAAGGTCCCTAAATGCAGACATGTTGTATCTTACAGTGCAATAAATATGCCGAGATTCCTCTGGGGGAAATGTGGAGAAGAAATCTGTGCCAGTAAAATTCAGTTTCATCTCATCTGGAAACACCAAGGCTGGGGGATCCTAACCATAACTAAGAATTAATCAGTCGTGGCATAACGAGGCAGAGTCCATTCTTTGAGCTTTGGTGGGGTGCATCAATGTACCTCTGGCTAAATCCAGCCATGAATTATTGTCATTGGGAATGGAGAGATTTTCAAAATGATTTTTATTTTTTCAAGTAAAAGACTTCCAGCCTTCTGTTTTAATTATTTGGATCTTGAAATGTAGACTCTTTATTACAAGAGGAAAAAGTTCAAATTGGAGAATCAAAATGAGTTAGGAGATGGAGAGGAATAATTCACGTTTTTAGGTTATGGATTTTCTGCTGAAATTCAATGTATAAATGTAACACCTCTGTCAGTGTTTGGTTCCTTAGAATAGGTATTGTTAAATTACATGTGCAGGACCTTATGAATAGATATTATTAATTTTTTAAATTTATCAGATTTTTTTTTTGATAGTTTGAAATCAGAAAACCTTAAATGGTTTAAATTAAATTAATTACTCTGGTCTAAATTAAATTAATTACATGGATAAATGAGGTTAAATTCAGCTTTGTTAACTACTTCTGCTAGAGCTATCCCTCCTTTTATCTGGTTGTGAAGCTGAAAGAAACAGAAATTTTTGTTTCAATTAGTGGTGAGGGTGATCAAACATTGGCACAGGTTGCTTTTAGAAGCTGTGGAGTCTCCCTCCCTGCAGATATTTAAAACCCAAGTGAACACAGCCCTGAGCAACTCTTTATTTTTTTTTTCAATTGTGTACAAAGCAGACATATCCATCTTAAACTAGTGAGAAGAACCAACAATTTTCATGTTTGTGGTGATATTTTTTTGCCTTTTTTCTTTTAAATGAATCAAAGGCAAATATGTCCTTCAAATTAAAAGGACAATTTAATTATTTGCTATTAAAATTAAGGTGTTTTTATTAAAAACCTCTCTCTGAATGTAAAAATAGGTGAGAGTCAAGGAGAGGGGGAGTGGAGACTGTCACACCAGCCTCTCAGTCTGTTCTTCATGCCTGATTTCCCCTTCTTTCAGAATCACTCAGGGAATTCATGGGCTGTATCCTTTTTTTCCCTTGTCCCTGTTCTGTGAGCTGAAAGGAGCACGAGTCCATATTCACTGAGCCACACCAGAGCCTCGCTGCTGGGAAATGTCACCCTGATCCGTTGCATAATTACAGCTGGCTCCCTTTCAGGGGATTATTGCCTTGCTGGAGTTGCGGGCAAGATGCTGAAATGCTCCATTTTTATATCAATTTATAGCTGACCAAGCTTGTCCCCACGTGGAGCAGCAGCAGGAGAAGGATGTGGTACCACAGCATGGCCTCAGACTGGGCAGCGCAGTCAGGTCTGCGTCCACATAATGGGGAAAACCATTAAACAATTATCTCCCAAAAATGAAATCGTTACCCTGCATCCCAGCTAATCTGAGGCAGGAAGGCTTTGAGCATCCTCCAGCTGCCGTGGGAGAGCTGGTTGTGCCCGTTGTACCTGGGTAATTCCATCATTCCAGCTGCTGCACAAGTGAGCTGGTTCTTAAACTGATACTGTCATGAGACAAAAAGTCCTGGTGCCCTTTTCCAAGGAAGTTTGGGCAGACCTGGTATTTAAATGGGTTTAATAACCATGAGGGGTATTCAACAAGGGGAAATTCAGGAGTCTCACCAGGCACTAGGGCAACAGCTCAATGTATAACTTTGTTATTATGAAATGCTCTTGTTTACATCTTTGATTCCAGTGGTCAGATTTTACATCCCTTGTGCATGTTCCAGTGTGCTTTCATTTCAGCTTGTCTAGATGTGGAATGAGCTGGCAATTCCTTGCCTGTCAGCCAGGATTTGGAATAAATCGCCTTGGTTTTGAGAGGTTTTTGGTGCCTAAGATAAACAGTGAGAACTTGAGGTGATTTGTTTGGTGCCATTTGCCCAAGAGATGGAGCCAAATTCCAAGTGTAGGAGCCATAAGGCTTTGAAATTACGGATGTGCACTCATTGGACCCAAAAAATGCAAACTGGTCAAAGTCCAGGATTCAGAAGCTCGCTCTCCTTAAGGGTTGTGGAGCTCTCATTCCTGGGAACTGGAATGACGTGACAGGAGAGATCTCTATCAGCTCAGCGTAGAACTGTTTTTAATCCTTTGAAGGTAAAAAGGAGGTAAATTTACTTTCTGATGAACAGGTAAATATAAGTGGATGGGAACACCCGTGTTAACTACTCAGCACTGTGCAAAAGAGTAGAAAAAACCATCAAAGCTTTCAAGTGTTGGGCTTTAAATGCAGCGAGCGAGCTCAGGGCAGCGTGGAAGTCCTGCAGGCCGGGTCTCCTGGTGCCACAGAGGTTACACAACCAGCCCCAAGTTCACAACTCTTCTTCTCCAATCCCTTCCGCTGACCCCAATTCAAAGTGACTTTGGAGTTTATTTTAACTGAATTTCAGCGGCCCTGTGCCTTGCAGTGAGGGTTCTGAGCTGGGAAATTGCTGTGTGCTACCACAGAACACCCTGCTCTGTGTAAAACACAGGCAACTTCTTCATCGTCAGCATGGAAACACCCCTGAAAATCCCAGACTGTGCGAGGGCAAACTGGGATCAATAATGTTATTGCAGGTCTGCCCCCGAGGTCGCAAATACCAATCCACACAGATAGAAAGGCTGATTTTTATTCCTACGTAGAGACCTTATGGAAATGAATTCACGGCAGTTAAAGGGTGAACAGCTGCTGCCAGGTGTTTGTAGGGAGACTTTTCTTATCTCAGCCCAGGGGGCTGATAAATTTCTGATTTTCCTCCCCATCCCAGGGGGGAGGGGTAGTGAGCAAGAGGCTCCGTTTCTGGTTGCCAGCTGGGGTTAAACCATTGCTCTGGCACCAGAATCTCGGAGAAATTGGAAATACAAACTAAACCAGCTGAGGGCTGGTATTTATTTCACTGCTGCCTGACTGCCAGCAGAGCTCCTGGAACCGTTTCCCATTTTGTAACGGGAAACTTTATTTAGTTAAAGTTTTGGATTCTTAATCCTTGGCTGAAAAGAACTCACCCCTTTCATTTTGCAGCTTTTCTCCAAGATAAACAGGCATTTCTAAATCTCTGTTGTTTTAGCTTGAAGCCAGTTGAAGGAAGCTGTACCTACAAAAAGCTGAAACTTTGGGTTATAAATTAGTATGTTTTAATCTTGCTTTCTATGTCTTACTTATGTAAAGTCAATCATTACTAATGTAAAATGTCAATTATTAAAATATTGATTCAATTTATGTTACAAGGGAATATCTCTGACAGTTCTTTAGTGGGTCTTCTTTTTACAGTATTAGGAATTTAAAAATAAGGATATCACATGGTTTGAGCAGGATTCATCCTTCTTGGTTATTTTTAATTTTATATATATCATGTTTAATCATACAGAGAAAATTCCTGCACATCCTGGTCCATTTTGTCTTTTGTTTGAGTATTTGGAGTATAAAGTGGAAATCTTTTGCAAATTAATTTAAAGAAATTTTTCTTTTCCTCTGTTTTCCTGTTGTGATGCTGGGTTGAAATAGAACACTCAATAGTGATATAATATTCTAGCAAAGCTCATTTTTTATGTTAATAAATTCAAATATTTACAGTCATTTTTATTCTGAAGTAGGTGTTCAACCTGTAGAACACAGGAGAGTTGCATACAACAAATTAAGACTTCAGATAATGTGTGAAATCCTGAAATTTTAATTTAGAAGAGCTACTTGGATCTGCTTGCAGAGTCCTCTGTTCTCATGTCAGAAGGGGCAGTGAGAAAAGGGAGGTTTAGTAAAGACTTATGGTAAAAATGGGAATTATTTCCTAATCTAATTTCAGAAGTTTGAGCACCTCTTCAAGTTGTGCCCAGAGCTTTATCTTCCCCCTTAAAACCTTTTATTAGTCAATTATTTCCCAGTGAAACAATTCTGAAAATTCCCTTTGTAATCCAAATTCAGCATCAGGTCAACGCTGGCTTTGGGTTGGTGTTTTTAAGCCTTGGCAATGCAGCTGTGCTTTGACCTAGAAACCCATTTCGATCCGCTGGTTGGAACCACGACTTTTTAAACATCTGTCGGGGGGTTCTTTGTCATGTGAGTAGTTGCTTGCAGTTGAGATGTTGCTGGTAAATAATCCAAAGGCTCGGGAGAAATGTTTGGAAAAAAATTCCGTAAGGGTCGCGACCGGGGGAAGATCCTGGCGCAGTCCCTTCCGAGCAGGTGATGGAACAGATTGTAGGTGACTTGTGGGGAGCAGAAGGGCCTTGCTGGAGCTCCCCTCAGTAAATCTCAGCTCAAAGCCTTTCCCTCTTCCCCCTTCCAAGGGTTCCATCCTCCCAGGAGTCACCGAAGCTGTTCCCATCCAGAACAGAGTATCCCCTGTCACATCCTTCCAGAGTAACCCCATCGGGCTGCCCTTGTTTTCCAGGTGCCACGAAGTGCAGAATTCAGCGAGAAATAAATTTAGCTCCAGCACAGCAGGAAGTTTCAGAGGCAGCAGCTTCTGCAAGGGATTGTCAAGAACAATCTGCAAGGAGGCTGCTCCTGGCATATAGATTTTGAGCCGGAGCAGTGCAGGGAAGGAAGTGCTCCGTGCCAGCTCTCAGCACCATATGCTTGCCCCTAATGTAACGCACAAAGAATATGGAGACAGCAGCTGCTCTGCAGGGAGGTGGCCACTTGTTAGGTTTTGAAACCTTTCCGAAGTGTCTGTTCCTTTTTCTTTTCACGGGGGTTTTTTCTCCCCCTTGCTTACGTATTTGCGTTCAAAAGATGTTCCCTGAAAGGAATCTATTTTTAGGCCGCAGGAAGAACAGGGGAGTGTGATCTACTTTTTGTCGAAATAAAGACAGTTTTGGAAGGACTCTGATATTTGGTTTTTCGTATTGAGAAATGTGGGCGCGATTTTATTTTCTTGATATCCGTTCGTACCAGGGCATGATGAAATCGTACTTACAAATTAATTATTGTCTAGGATTTGTCTGACTTCAATGGACAACTTTGTCTCTGGGTTCAAGGAGTGTTCCAGTGGGCTGACCACATTCACATTTAATTCAATGTCAGTTTTCCCTGAGTTCAGTAGCAAAGAGAAGCATAAACGAGGATTTAGATCTAAAATGGAAAGAGTTGGATTTAATATGCCCAGAGGAATGGATCTTCCCTGGCATCCACCACTACCCAAGCACTGAAGTTGATTCCTCTGTTGCTTTGAGAAACCTGAAGTTCCTGGCAGGTTTCAGGAACTCCGTGCCTGCAACGCCAGGAAAACAAACCTTATTTATGTAAACAAAACTGGATTCTCGAAGGTATTTTTTTGACTCCTGAGATTTTCACGTCCACTGAGTTCCAGATGCACCTCAGTCCGAGCACTTGCATTTTGAATTAGGGATTCTTAAGTGAATTTGAGAATCCAGAGGGAAGTTACATCACAATATAATGAGGTTATAGCAGGACAAGTTGTTACAGCAGGTAATAAAATGAATGTATCACACTGGCATTTTTGCTGAATGTCAGTGTTTTACAGTGACCCTGGAGTGATGTTAAAATGTCATAGCAACACCAGAGTGACCCATATTAGTCAGTAAAAATGATGGCTCACATAAAAGAAAGATGTTACAATCCTTTTCGGAAAGATAAATCTCTTTGAGACAGAGATTTTTGGGTTATTCTGTGTTGTTCATCATAGCTGCATCTCTCTGAAAAAGAAAGGACATTAATCTACCTGTCACCAGGTGTAAATCTTCCTGCTGATAGGGAGATGATTCTTTTGGAAAAATTAATGTTTGTTTGTTTACTTCAGTTCTTGACCAGTCTGTTATCATCTCTGTGACCTTCATTTTTTAAGCCAGCTGCAATCGGTGGTTTTCTGGGATAATTAATTACTAACACTTATTTAAAAGGTGCCCTTTTCCCTTTTTGTAGCTGTACTTGTTGCAAGAATTCAAAGCCAGTAGGATGACTGGTTTGCAGCTTTAATCATTCCCTACATGAGCCCTCATGCCAGTGAGGGACAGTGTAGGGAATTCCATCAATTAGGAATCCCACTTCTGAAGTAAACGGGATTTTAAAGTGAAATTAAACTTGGATTCTGAATACAGTCCTGCAGTCCTAATTTCATGAAATGTGAGGTAAATGTTTAACTCACACTGAAAATGATGACTTAGAGTCTTGTCTTGAGCCAAATCAAAATCTGTTTTCAGTGCTAATTAAAGCTGTGAGATGATTTCCTGTTTTTATTCCCATGAAGGGAGTTTAACCCTGGCTTAAGGAACACTTTCCTAATTCTACTGAGCATAGGAAAACGTAAGGTATCAACAGTTTATAGTTCACACATTGGCCACTTGAAATCTGAGGTCTTGGCACAGGAATATTTTGTTTGGGGTGTACAACACTTCCAGGAAAGCTTGTAAAAGAGTGTTCATTAATATTTTGAAAGGCATTTCAAAGCCTTCCTTGTCCTTCCTTTTCTCCTTCAGGAGGACTGAGAATCGGTGGAGGTTGCACAGTGTTCAGCCTACTCCATTTACTCTAACATACGTAGAATTTATTTGTCTGAAGCAGCAGACTAAAGTAATTCTAAAAATGGATAGATTTAGACATAGAACTATTATTTTATAGATTTTTTTTCACTTAAATTTGTTGTTGTGGTTGGATGGAGTTTTATTTTTACATAAAAAATGACTGGCAGGAAGAAAAAGAAGGATAGAGCTTTCTTGACTCACTCTTAACTGAGAAAATCAGCAAACCAAGGTAATTCTAAGCAAGAGAGAAAAGGAAATCCTCTGCGTGTGACAAGTGAGAATTGCTTGGTTTTGAGCCTAAGGAAAGTTCCTTCCTTTTGAATGGATTGCCCAACCATCACAAGCTGCCAGTGGCTAATTTAAGAAAAAAGAAATGCAAAAGACCAAATGTGGCAAATATTGTCTGGAGGAATGTTTCTCGTTGTGAGGAGATGCTTCAGGTCTGTCGGAGCGCCACGGAACTTTTACCTTGCTTTTAAAAACTGGAAGATTCGTGGCTGCACAGCTCAGATCTGAAACTGTACCCTGTGACTTCATGGATTGTCTAATTGCTTATTATTAGAGAAATTCATCTCCAATTTTTTTTTCTTCTCTCCAGCCACCAGAAAAAGAGGGCGGGCTGCCTCGCCAGGTGGGCAATAAGACGGAGTGTGGCCTCCTGGGGTTTGTCCTGGATTTGAAGCAGGATTACGAGCCCGTCCGGAGCCTCATCCCCGAGGAGAAGCTCTACAAAGTTTACACCTTCAACTCCGTGAGGAAGTCCATGAGCACAGTCATTAAAATGCCGGATGGCAGCTTCCGCATGTACAGCAAAGGAGCTTCCGAGATTGTCCTCAAGAAGTGAGTGCACTGCATCGGTGGCCTTGCTCCTCCAAAATGCAAAGAATTCTGACACTAACACGTGGGAATTCTGGTGTCTGGAATTTGCTGCCTGCACCAGAAATATGACACTCTTTAGCACTGCTATTATTATTTTTAAATTTTTTTAAGTGCTTCTGGGAAATTGGCTTATTATTCTTACCACTGGCTGCCGAAGAATTGGGTCTGCATTTGGTAATTTGCAAATGGATTCTTTGCGTTCGACCCATTTGGAAAATAAGCACTTTTCAGTTTCACTGTAAGTTGTCAGCTCATTGATGATTGGGAAAATAACTCATGAAGGGCTCTTGGTGTCTGTGCAATAAGTTACAAATTCTCTCTGATATTTCGGTGGTGAATCTTCTAGAAATTTACAGCAGAAACCTAAAACCTGCCATCAGAAAAGGAAAACATTGACTGAAATGAGCTTATACAGGAAATACGTTGGCAGTCATGCAGGTGCACACTCAATTTTCACTCTCTTTTCCTTCCCCAAACCAGGTGTTCCAGGATCCTCAACGCGGCTGGAGAACCTCGGATCTTCAGGCCCCGCGACAGGGACGAGATGGTGAAGAAAGTGATTGAGCCCATGGCCTGTGATGGGCTGAGGACCATCTGTGTGGCTTTCAGAGACTTCCCCAGCAGCCCCGAGCCCGACTGGGACAATGAGAATGACATCTTATCTGACCTGACTTGCATCTGTGTCGTTGGCATTGAAGACCCAGTAAGGCCAGAGGTACACCCAGTTTTTGTCTTACAGAG
Organism: Machaerirhynchus nigripectus; assembly: GCA_013397975.1. NCBI lineage: Eukaryota > Metazoa > Chordata > Aves > Passeriformes > Dicruridae > Machaerirhynchus > Machaerirhynchus nigripectus. The sequence continues at coordinate 532,445 of VZRQ01004751.1, read as the reverse complement.
AACTGAACGTGAACGACAGGTTCCTTACAGGTTTTATCTCTTTTTTTTTAAATTAGCTCCATCAAAGAAGCAGAAAATCAGCTTTAGAAATGGGTTTTACTTGATAAAAAGCCAAATAATTAAGGTGATAAAATTCAGCTATCAGTCAGCTGATGTTTAAATAAAGGAATATAGGGCTTTTTGAACTGCAGGACTGAGATGATCAGCAGAGGTTTTGTAATGCTCCCACATGTTAAAGAATTTTCCTTTAAGCAGTGCAGTGATGTGCAACTCTGAAAGTAGGGAAGACAAGTGCAGTGATTAAGATTGCCATGATCATGATGGCAGTTTCCACAGAAACTGGAGTTCTGTCATTTATTGTTAAAGTTGCCACTTTACATAAGATTGTACCTGGTGACTGCTTGGGAAAACTTGTTTTTAAGGTTGTGTTTGGACAAGGAAAGGCTGCAGGTATCACGGATGTCACGCTTACGTGGCTTGTACAAATATGATAAAAATGAAGCCTGACTTTAGTTATGCCTTTTTCTGCATGAGACAAACTTCTGATGCACAGGAAATGTATCAGGGAGAGAGAACTGAGGGTGCAACAAGGGCTGTGAGATTCATGTAGGGGCTCTGTTCTGGCTTGGCATCATACAGAGATTATTTTTAAAAAACCTAAGAAAGATTTGTGGAATTAGAAGAACAGATTGATTCCTAATAATGGATTTGATTATTGATTCCTAATAAAATACGAGTAAAATTTCAGCTCAGCTCACCGGAGTAAATCAGTATCAGGTGGGCACATGGGAAGCACATCCCTTCTTCTGCACTTGTAAATTGTATTCCTACAGAAATACAAAGGGTAGAGTTAGAGGCTTCTGATCTCTCTATTTGGTGCTTGATAATTAACGGAGTGTTAATTCCATGTTAGGGTTGGGAAATGGTGACGGTAGCTTTGGCACTAATGTGCCACAACCCCAGGTACCAACTGCACAGCTGTGCCTTGCCTCAGGATGGACTGTATTGGTTTGGTTTTTCCCTCAATATGAAGGTTAAAATATAAAGTAAATCTTGCTCGGGTGACAACTGTATGATAAACTCCTTATCTCCACAAACAGCAGATAAACAGCATCCACTTTATCTGTCATCAGATGGTCTCTTGCTGCTAATCCATCTGTCCCCACGCCTGACATTGCAAGGCTTTCAAAATGTTGGAAAATGTCCTTTAGAACTTCTGTCTGCCGTGTGCCTTTAGTGCTCCAGCTCACATATACGGATGTTTTGTAGAAAATATTTTGCAGAAAATATAGGTATTTTCAGAAATATTTTGTCAGCGGCCACAGGAACTGTGAATCAGTCCTCTCCCCCTCCCAAAATTGATTCATGACCCACGTTAGAAAACAGCTTTAAGTCAGGTTCCGTGTGGTGTGACAGACTGAAGGATTGGGGAGCAGTGGGATTTGCAGTTATTATGGAAAACAGCTGCAAACTCTCCTCTCATGTGATTGTTAGGAGGGTGTTTTGTAAGAGAACTGCTCTTATCTTGCAGGGAATAAATTCTTGGGAGCTTGAGGTAAAAGTGAATAATTCTGCTAAAAATAGAGGGCAAATCTGACATCTATGTAAAGAATCAAAGAAATGAAGGCAGGAAAACATCTTATTTCTAAATAAACATTTGAATATTGTATTGAATTTCTTGTAGATAAACACCAGAACATGCAGGAACATTTCTACTTCAGTGCAAGACACACAATAAAATATTTATAATTTCAGAATTTTAGCAAATGTTGGACATTTGGGATTTGGGACTTTGCTTTTTGGTTTTTTCTACCTTGTCCCTTTTGACTGTTTCAAAGTGGCAATAAAACCATGAAAATATTTAAACCAATATTTAAATTATTACTATGCTGCACTTTATAAGGAGTAGAAGTATCTTAGGGGAAAGAAATGAACCAATAAACCCTGAGCCAGGAGGAAAACATAAAGTTCAGAAAACTCTCTAGGTATGGAATATCTGACTTGGCTGGAATATCATAATGTGCACGTGTGAAATCCCCATTGTTGATGCAGAGAGTAAGATGTTGAGCAGTTATAGGGAATATTTTGCCAAAATGAAATCTGCTTGTTAAACAGACTCCCCGCTGGAGGTTATGAATTTTCAAAGAGCTTTCTGTAGGGGAAAAGCAGAACATAAAAATTAGAATTCTTACTAAAAGTGATGTTTCATCAATACTCTCAGTATCCATGGATGTCAGGATTTATTCTGATGGAGGTGATCGATCAGGGAATTCCAATAAAACAATGTCCCCATCCCAGCAGCCTTCAGCTTCCTTTCAATGACATTCCCGTGTTTCCTGGGCAAGGCTCAGGATTTGCCTTTTCCTGAGGTGTTTTTGGAGCTGTCCCATGGAAACTGGGCAGGGAGCTCCTGTGGCACGTGGCTCGTGTGCATCCATGGAGTGATTCCACTTGGGAATACCAGCAATGCAGGAGGGATCCTGCTGCCCTGTCCCAGGGATATTCTCAGGATATTCTGGGAGCTTTCTGGCACTCAACTCTCCCCTCATACACTGAAAAACCCAATTTGCATGAATTATTTAACTGATGGCCAGCAACTGTCCAGTTTTCTCTGGACTGCCCACCATGGACACCCATGGCTTTTCCATATTCCCAGGTTATTTCAGCCGCCAGCTGAGTCATCAGCAGCTGCTGGATAGAGCAAGCACTGAGCTACTTGCTTGATATTTATATTTTGTGGGTGTGTTTTTTATTTTTCTTTGATAAATACCCAGGAAGAGAACAAACAGAGTGATGCCCTTCTCCTGCAGAGATTCTCTGTTGATCCTGACACTCTTTCTGGCTTGATTTTAATGAGTCTGATCTGGCTCGCACTGATTTGCCAAAAAACGCCTCCAGTCTGTTATTTCTGGGAGACGAACGTAAATCCCTTCCAAATATCTCCTATTTATTTGTCACCTGATTGGGAAAGATATTCCTGCACTGGAGACTTTGTGCATGCGTGCTCGCTTTGGAAGTTTTGCTTTGCAGGGGGAAAATAAACCAAAAAATTGTGAAATGTGTACTTAGGCTCTGCAAAACTGATGGAAAATATCTGCTTCCTCTGCCCACTCAGTCTGCCAACACTCTTTCTCCCTTACAGCAATAAAAAAATATGAACAATATTTTAACTGTAATTACTGTACACAGTATTAAATCAGATACCACCCACCAGCTGTCCAGAAAATGACAGGAGAGGAAAACAGAATGATTTCTCCAGTTAGATGTGAGTTTGAGATGTGTTTGCAACTGGGGCTGTCCTCCCCTGACCTTGTTTGATGGGACTGGCACTTCATGGCAATAACCCTTTTTTGCTGCTTGCACTGAAATTTATTTTTCTCCTTCCTGGTCCATCCACTGGGCTGGTTTTCCAGATATCCATCTAAATCTGCCCCGTGCTGTGTGTGAGGGTCACCACAGCCCCAGTGGCTACCAAAGGCATTTCCAGCTGACAGATGGGATCTGGGCAGGATTGTTTATGTGGAAACTGGGGAGATCAGGAGTCATTTGCTCAAGGAATAGATTTAACCTGATCGTACATTCCCCTCTAGAAGCCTGTTTCTTATCACTCAAAGGGCTTCAGGTCTGAATAATTTTTCCAGGGTGTGCAATTTGTGGGGGGAATATTTCCAGTCAGAGGTGAGGAAATGGGAAGGTAAAGCTCTGTCCCTGAATTCAGTATGGACAGAGTCCTTCTGCAAACAGCATGCCCTGTGGGCACACTCTGAGGGTGGAGGGATTTTCCTGGGAATCCTGGGGAAAGTGCTGCTCTGGTCCTCACTGAGTTTAGGGAGGCATTTTGGAAAACAGGGAGAACCATTATCCGTGGTGTAGGGTGTGGGGTTTTCAGTGCAGACCCAAAACCTTCCTGGCCCCAGGAAATCCCTCAAAGCCCAGGATTTGCCACACTGGCTCAGAGCGAGGGTTGTCACTCAAATGCCCTCAGCGGTGTCCCCTACTTGTGGCTACAGAGGGAATTAAAGCACCCAGAAATACATAAAACTAGCAAAAAACCATAAAACAATAAAAAGGTGGTGGTGTCTCCTTTTCTTAACGTTTTCTGCACTAATGGATGAGATGAATCCACTCAAACTGGCACTGAGTTCCACAACACATTTCTATTTGTGCTGGAGGTTGTGATCAGCAAGGTGCACTGAATATAGGCAGTAATATCGATTTTGATACCTTTTCTTAAGTAGCTGTGGGTTTTTTAAATATTTTTTAACAATTGTGCATTGCTACCTTCTAAGTAAGGCAGTTCACTTCTCTGTGAAGGGCTTCTGCCTTCATGGTGAATCCTGGGCTGCTCTTAGACTCTGGTAGGTAAAAATGAAATTTAGAGAAGTGGTGCTGTGCTGAAGAACGACCTCCAGGCTGTTCTGGACATGTTAAACACGTTCCTTGTCCTTCCACATCAAATAATATTGCTATTTTTCTCTTGAAGAAATAATGCTTTCATAATAATAGTAATGCAAAATAATGCAAAATTATGATGAATTAATTGGTTAGTGGTATTTACTTAGAAATTATCATTAATTAAGATGTAGTTTAAGGAACAGAATTTTTTCCCCATCTGATACTGAGCTGTAGACATGGAACCTTTCTATAGGCTTCATTTACCCAAGTAACTGTATTAAAAGAGTTTTATTTAATTATTAGGAATCAGTCTGTTCTTTTAATTCCACAAATCTTTCTTAGGTTTTTTTAAAAATAATCTCTGTATGATGCCAAGCCAGAACAGAGCCCCTACATGAATCTCACAGCCCTTGTTGCACCCTCAGTTCTCTCTCCCTGATCCATTTCCTGTGCATCAGAAGTTTGTCTCATGCAGAAAAAGGCATAACTAAAGTCAGGCTTCATTTTTATGATTTTGAAATACATAAAATACTGATTATAAACTCCTGTATTTAGGAATTCCTCCTGTTGATAGCCAGGAATTACGTAGTGCTAAATCACAACAACTTTTAAAATAATCTTGGTGAAAGGGAGGCTTGGATCAGCAGTTCAGTCGTTTTCTGTGTTCTCCATTCCCATTTCCACCTGTTGAGTAGTTATGTTCAGTTTGTTAAAGGTCAGAAAAGCTGCAGGGCACTCATTTTATTCAAGCCAGAAAATTTTTATTCAAGAAGAAAATTTAGGGAACCGATCTAAAAGATAGGTTTTGTGCTTCTTGATACAAGATTTGCCTTGCCCGTGGTGTAACCCCAACTCCACCACAGTCAAGTAACAACAAAACACGTCAGATTCCTCTTTGTGCTTCAGGAGTTCCTTAACCTGAACTTTTTCTGGATGGGAACATCTGCCTTGTGTTTCAGCTCTGATCCAGGAGCTCCCTGTGCCCTTGCCTTGCCTTTGCAGGTGCCAGAAGCCATCCGGAAGTGCCAGCGAGCCGGGATCACCGTGCGCATGGTCACCGGGGACAACATCAACACTGCGCGCGCCATCGCCATCAAGTGCGGCATCATCCACCCAGGAGAAGACTTCCTCTGCCTCGAAGGGAAGGAGTTCAACAGGAGGATCCGGAACGAGAAGGGAGAGGTAAATAGAGCCCAGTGTTGAAATATTCTCCTGCGCTGGCGTGTGCCTCAAACCAGTAAAGACTGCTTGGAAAAATTCCTGCTTTTTTCTCCCGCTAAATTTTTGCAATTCAAAACAGCAGTGAAATTCCAGTCTTTACTCTTCCAGGAGCAGTTTAGTGCTGGCCTAATTCTGCAGTTTTTAGAACCACTGCACTGCTGCACAAGAACTCAAGCCCGTTAAAGCAGGGTTACAGCAAGGAGGAGAAGGAACTCAACAGCAATTTTGCTCCTAAAAATGCAATCTGTACTGAGAACCAGCTCCTCTCGTTTCTTTAATTTATTCCACTTTATCTAATGTGCTCACATCAGTGATTTGCATAAAAAAAAATCCGTCCTTTGAAAGATTTTTAACTCCTCATCAAAGATGGAGCTCACACACAGCTCCAAAAAAGTTAAATCTATGCTGGCTCTTTGAGTCCACCATAAATGAGTGGACAGAGTCATTTGCTCCTTGCATTGATGGATGGAATCCTGGGAATGTTAATAAATGCAACAGGTTTGGCTTTGTTCCTGTTGCTACACAAGAAAATCTTGCCATTATTGGTGCTAAGTGAAGGATTTGGGTTTTCATGTGGAGTAGAATGACAAGCCTGTAAACAGGTTTGATCAGCTTTGAGAAACCCCACTTTCCTGGATCTGGGGTGATGATTCTGGGTGGAATTACCCATAAAGATGACAAGAAAGGCTGGTTAGGTACTGTGGAAAAATTTACCTGATTTAGCCAGCAGATGAACCCTGCTAATAATGGCCTTGTCTTGCAGCATCGATGGCTGCTGGAATTTTCCCGTGCTTTTGGATAAAAGCTGCATGTTTGAGTAGCGGGGGGACTTTTCTGACACAATGACATAAATTTTCCTCATCACAGGCCGGTGGTTTTACTGTTTGGGTTCTTTTTTTTGTGTTCCCCCCTCCGCAGATCGAGCAGGAGCGGATCGACAAAATCTGGCCAAAGCTCCGAGTGCTAGCTCGTTCTTCCCCCACAGACAAACACACTCTGGTGAAAGGTGGGTGCAAACTGCCCTTGTGGGGGTGGAAATCAATGCCAAAGGTGTTGAAGCATCCTCTGCCTTGATTTCACTGTTACAAACCCACCTGAGCTGTCATCTTTAGCTGCACATCTCTACACCGCACAAGGAAGTTTTCTTGCACTCCTGTGTTCGTGTTCTACCCTTTCCTTGATGGAAAATAATAGGAAACTCCTTGGCAGGAGTAAGAGAAATACCAATAAGATGTCTGGCAAGTGCATGTAGGCAATCTCGTATTTGCCTTGTGACTTTTAATTGGAATGAGGCTCGAACTGGGGAGGGAAAATGTGCATTTGGTGGGCAGAAAGAAAATATGGTTCAGAAACAGATAAACAAGAGAGGTCACAGATTTTGTTGTCTGTGCCTGCACCCCTTCATGATGAAAACAAGAGCAGGCTCATTAAGAGTGAATCCAGTCACTCCAGTGCATACGTTCTCCCACTATTATTTTAAAGAGTATTCCAAGGGAAAAAAGCCTTTTGCTGTCACAATAGCAGTTATTGGGATGGTGGAACTGGGAGCTGCCCAGTGGAGATGGGGATTTTCAGCCAGTTCCATTTTTCCCACAGGCTCATCTAACTGTGTGATTTGCATTGGCTTCCTTTAGGTTTCTGTGGTTTTAGGGTCTGCCCTATAGGAACCACACCGTACAAACAACATTCTCTCACCCCACTGTCTGCAGATGGAATTCTCCCATAAAAGAGGGATTGGTTTGCAGTTTCCTTTTTCTTTTGATGACCTGACATCTTATTCAGTTGACTTTGAGGCTCACACTTAGAGGCTGTTGGAATCAGGCAGTTTCTGAGCAGGAATAACCTCATTTTTGGCCGTGCTCAGGTGGGAGCCCCATCAGATGGCTGTTTCCTGGCTTCCTGGTGAAGAAAAAGCTGGAATATTTTGCTAAGGCCCTAGAAAGTCTGGAGAGCCCCTTTTAGCAACTGGAGCAGCTAAAGTTCAGGCTGAGATCCAGCTGGTCAGTTACGTGCTTTCAGCTGGTTGACTACTGCAAAAATAATCCACATTTAGGTAGGAAATCCTTTAGGTTCCATTGCTATGATTCCATACATGGCCAATTCCAAAGGCTTTTTAGCATAATGCAATTTTAAAAATTGCCTAAATGACTTTAGAGCAGAAGTTCCATTGCGAATTTGAAGACTGGATCATTTGGGTCCTTTGGGCTTGAGACCAGGTGGAAACATGGATCATTCCAGGGAACTCTGGCATGGTGCTGGATGGGGCAGCTGGACACATAATGTATCATCCCCATCCCACTCTTTTCCATATGAGTCTTATAATGTACACAATTTATTACTATGGCAGCACCTATGTGTAATTGATAAATAATATACAAATCTGGGGGAGGTGTGCTCCAAAACAGTTTTCCAGCTGGGGTTTGTTCAGGACTGGAAAGGTTTAGGGGACATTTTTATCTCCACAGGTCAGTGTTAGACCTGCACAAGGTCAGCTGAAGTCTCCTCCCCCTCCCCAGTGCATCTCAAATCCCGTTACAGCTCTCAGAACAGGCCTGGTACAGCCCCACAGCTGATTTGTTTCAGAAACACAACAATTTGTGTTTCATTAAGTGGATTAACCGAGTCCCTCGGGAGTGCTCGTCTGAATCAGTCAGGATTTTCCCTCAAGAGGAGAAGGAAACCTTTGCCAGGGAAATTGAAATCAATAGAGAGCCGGAGAAAAAAGGAACAACAAATTGTTGATGGTTTGTAGCACGCGCACTCTGGCAGCCCCAAAGATATTTACTCCTGCTGGATGCCACTTGCAAGCAACACAGTTAACATTTTAAAGATGTGGCAAGGTCGAGAGAGCAATTAAGTATCTTAACAAAGTTCAAGAACGAGGTTGTGGAAATCATGGTGGAATTTTTTGGCTGGTAATACTCCAAGGGCCATTAAAAGTTACAAGAAACTATTTAAATGTTCGCTAGTTTTGGGGCTCTTGTTAAAATGTTATGTTTTTCTCAGACACTTGAGGGATTGAGAGGATTTTCTCCCCTTTGATGTATTCTATCTGCTCTAGGCTAAAAACACACATCAGAAAATAAACTTTTTTTATATTTAATTTTTAATGACATGCAGCTGCTGGAGGGAATATTTTTTCTCCTTAACATAGCCCAATCCCACCCAGAAAAAGGATCATTTTTATTTTTCACTTTTGTTTTTACTACTGCTCAGGGACCAGAGAAAGGCATGGTTCAGCATTTCAGCCTGAGCAGACACTTGCTTTCAAATATTTATGGCTTTGAAGTAAAGGTAGATTGGAAAAACACCCATCAGAGCATTTTATCATCACAAACTGCTTTAGTACCAAATCTCAGTCCCACTGAAATACTGTTTGGGATGGATTTTAAGACACCTGTTGGCATTATTTCATTTTTTTTACTCTATTTCAAAATATAACAAGTAAAAACACATATCATTTATACTGATGTGAAGTTACAGTACTATTGCTGAAATAATTCAGAATTGTCAGTATACCTTTTAAAAACACTGTGGGAAATACCTGTTTAGCACTGATGGGAATTACCATCAGAAGGTATGGAAAAGATCAAAGAAATACTTACTTTACTAATTAAAGAAGCTGTGCCTTCCAATATATTTAAATTGGGCTGGAATTAATTTTTTTTTTGTGATATTAAAAACAACTATTCTCATGTAGGGCTAATTTGTTATCAAGCAGAAAGGGAACTTTAAATAAAGATTTTTAATAATTACCCTCAATTACTAAAACATTTCAACTATTATTGCATGGGATGGTAGAATGTTCATAACCTCATTTATGTGGAAAGTCACAAGACTGGGAAGAATAATAAAAATACTGAAAATTGTATTACTTGATATCCTGAACTTTGGGGAGGACAATTCACTTAATTCCCAGTGCTGTCTGTAATGCTCTATAGAACATTTTTATATTAACCTTTAAATCTCCATCCGGGCACGTACCCAAGCGTGTAACTCAAACAAATTTGAGCTTTCTCCTTCAGGCAGGCTTTGCAAAATCTTGTTACATTAACAGAGAGCTTCCAAAAGTTTGGAAGTATTAAGAACCAGCCTGAAGTATTAAAAATAGCCTGAGGAGGACGTGTTTATGAAAATACGTGGCTGTACCTACGTTTAGCTTGTCAGAGAAACACAAATCTGGGTGAGCCTGTGGGGGGATCAGCTTTCCCACCTCTCTGACCCCCGAAATTCAGCTCGGAAGTGCTCAGCTGGAGCTGAGTTTTCCTGCCTGTTTTAGGCAGTTGAGACAGAAAGAAATCTCTAAACCAGGAATTTTTTTTTTCGTCCTGGAAGTTTCTTGCTGATGCAGCTCCAAGGGTGACAGTGCCAGCAAGGATGGTTTAAATAGAGCAGCATTTGTCCTGTGACAGAGGGAGAACCTGGGGCTGGGTGTGATGGGTTTGAGCCGAGCCACAGGTGCAGAGGAGACGTTGTTGGTCAATATTCCCTAAGTTATTATCCTGAGTGGAATCGATTTTATGCTTGCTTAGTGTCAGATGCGAGGCAGGTGGGGGATGTGGGGTGTGTTTCAGTTTCGTACCTTGTATTTAGTGCATTTTATAGCAGGCTTCTGCATTTAGAGCCCCTCTTGACAGCTCTGCGTGGCTGTTTCAAATAGGACCTTTGCCCTCATCTGACACGAGCTGCTTGCTCTGAGAAACTGGTGTCTTACGCAAGCTGCAGGACAAATTCCTGCCCAAATTCCCTTCCCAAATTCCTGCCACCTCAGCGGGATCCCTGTGTGGAACACACTGTCATGTTCTGCTCCAGGTGTGCTCCGGGGGCTGTTGAATGAAATTCTTTCTGACAGAAGGCAGTCATGGCCAAACAGCTCCAGATGAGGGAAGAGGCCAGTGAAAGAGCAGAGGCTGTTTTGGCAGGAAGCTTTGCTGAGGGTTGAAGAATTCCCCACAAAAACCTGTTTTTATTAAAATTCTGTATGTAAGCATTCAGCCGGAGTAAAGCTGTATAGCTGGAAGAAATTTCCTGGTTTTTAGACATGACTAATTAATGTTGAAGATTCTTTTTGGCCCCTTGGACTGAGTGCAAAGGCCAGGGAATATTCTCTTTACTCTCAGCCTGTCAGCTCACGCCCTCAGTCCCATTTTTCCCTGATCACACCAGGGGTTGATGCCCACAGCTCAGGACTGCAGAGGGAGAGCCCTTCCTGGGCATCCTTCTTCTCTTTGGTCTCCTCACACTGTGAATTTTATCTCAGCACATTTCTCAATACTGAAGAAAATCCTTGAGGTGAAACCTGATTCCAGCCATTAACAGAATATTAGAAACAAACCCCTAAATATGTTTGGAAAGGAGGCACGTGCTGGAAAGAAGGCAAACATTCAGCAATGTGAGGGAGCAGGGAGGAGGAACAGATTAAGAAGAGCGGGCAGAAGTCAGGGAGTGTCAGTAGAGCTGTGATAAATCCTCTGAATCCCAAATAATCGCTGCTGCTCCATTTTAGAAATCTGCCTGATGTACAGACAGGAGTTTTGCCAAGTCCTTCTCTCCTCCCAGGGGTAGCACTGAAATCCATCCCCACAATCCCATGTGTTTCCAATGGGCACAGCAGGGAAGGTCTGGGGCTCAGATGCTGGTGACACCTGAGACATTTCTGAGTCCGGTGTTCCATGGCTGCTGTTCATGCAGCTCGGTGCTCTGGGCGGTGTCGGGCTCATCCTGGCTGCAAAGTTTGGGTTTTTTGGGATAAAAGCATCTCCTGAACCTTGTGAATGAGTGCTAAAGTTGTGAATGACTTGGCAGCATGCAGGAGCTGACTGATGGAGGGCAGTTGGTGGCTCAGTCATCAACACAGTCACTGTTTATATCCATTTCTCTCTGTTAGGAGATCATTTGTGGGAGCCTCTTCAGCTTGATTTGGGTTGTGCTCCCACTTGGAACCCAGCTGTGAGCGGATACTATCGACCTCCTTGGAGCAGTTAATACCTTAATGAGCCAGAGGTTTTAATGACTTTTTTTCAGAAGCTTAAACTATTAATTTAACATCAAAGGATGTGCTAATAGCAAGAAGGGAAGACCAAGTAAATGCTTTTCACAGTAGTGACAGACGATGTTCCTGTTTGTTTAGTCATACCAAAGGCAAATCACCCCAACAAACTGAAAGCTCTAATTGTAAGATCTTATCAGAGCAATGTGTCATTTATCCGAGATCCCACTGCCAGTGGAAAGTGAATAGGGCTTTCTTCTCATTTTCATAAGTCTGAAAAAGACAGGGCACTAACTGCTTGCACAGGGCACTGCAATCTTCTGGTGCCTGATAAGCCTGAACCTTGCCAAGAGGCAGCTATTGCTCTGTAATCTGCAATTTCCTATTTCTGCTTGGTTATCTGATAGGGGAGGGATTTTTTTTTCAGAGCAGAGCAAAAGCTTTTCACTCCGGGTAGGTTGGGATAATTGTTTTTGGAGGTTATGACTTTGTGCAAAATGTGTTAGCAAAAGGAATTCTGTCATTTCCCCCCCCTCCAAGTTATCAATATGGAAAGGTGTTCTTGCATCCTACACAACAATCCTGTGTTCTGGACTCGTACTCGGATGGACCCTGACATGGAAATAGAAACATGAGTGGTGAATGATCTGCATCCTCTTAAAAACCTGGGCTGCTTCTGTAGCCTTAGAAAAATTCTTCATTCTTTTCCTGACTTTCCCTATCTGCATAAGTGGAAAATAATTCCCTGCAGCCTTGTTGTGTGAAACTTGATTCACCCAGTGAGAGGTGCTTTTTTTCCCCTTCTCTCAAATGATCTCAAAATGAAAGTAGAAATTATTTTGTTAGAGCTGTTTATTAAAATGCTTGGTTCCAGAATTTAAAGGATTATTTTATATCTCCTTAATCATTGTTTGTCAGAATTGAACACGGCTGTTAAAATGCTCCAGCTAAATAAAAGTCATCAATAACTTTAGGTTACAAAGGCCTCTTAGTAAAGCTGATATTACAGCTGGGTCCCAGTTTAAGAGAGCCCTAAGCATGAACTTGGGTTTTTGGCAAACCTTTCCACTGATGTTTGATCAGTGCTGGGCTATGACACAAAAACTTTAAATAGCAGCAATCTGCCAAAAGGACATAATGAGCTGCTCTCATTCCCTTTGAAGCCCGTGCAAGTTTGGTTGATGTGTTGATGATGCAGGATCAGAACTTGCCATGTAAATCCTGATGGTGATGCTCAGTAGTGGATGGTGGCGATGCTGCAGCTTTCATCGTTGTTTTCCTCAGAGATCTGCCTTTTTAATCTCTGTAAAACTGCGGGGTGTTATCCAAGATACATCATACACACCCAGCTTTTTTACAGGGACGTTTTATCTTGCTAATTATTGCCCATGAATGTCTGTAAACACACCCAATGTCTACACATTTTTTGCAGGTATTATTGACAGCACGCAGGTGGAACAGAGGCAGGTGGTGGCTGTGACTGGGGACGGAACCAACGATGGACCAGCACTTAAAAAAGCTGATGTTGGCTTTGCAATGGTATAATCTTGATGTTTGTGCCATTATGAATTTGCTGTGAGAGGTTTTCCATTCATTAAATGAGAAGTTTTTAGTTATTGTCAGGGAAGGAGTACATTGGTGGGAGCAAGTTATGTTGAATCAGAATCCTTCAATTCACTTGGATTCCCTGGCATTTCTTGTCTTGATACTTCAGGATTTTGCCTCATTAATTATTGACTTTATGCAGAATCCGGTGCTCATATAGAAAAATGAACTTTTTCTTCACAACACTGGTGTTCTCTTTTGCTGTGGCAAAATCCCCCACTAACTGAAAGGTGTCTTCCACGTGTACTCTGACTATATATTAAGACACATAATTCTCATTTTTGTTGCCAATTCTGTTCATGTATATTCAATAAAACATCATCAATGACAAAAAAAGCTCAGATGATCAGCAGTCTTTAGGCTGATAACTTTAAACACTCGGAGCCATCACCACATGAATCCCTCTGCTCTCTGTAAATTCCCTTTCTGCGGCCTAATTCACTTCAAAACCAGGCCAAAGCAGCGAAATTCCAGGAAATATAAAAAGCAGAATATGCCCAGCAGCCACGGTGGGCTTTGAGTATGAGGATTTGTGGTGTCTAGCGGGGAATCTCATTCCCAACCCCTTTCCCCAGGGCATTGCTGGCACGGACGTGGCCAAGGAGGCCTCGGACATCATCCTGACGGACGACAACTTCAGCAGCATCGTCAAGGCCGTCATGTGGGGCCGCAACGTCTACGACAGCATCTCCAAGTTCCTGCAGTTCCAGCTCACCGTCAACATCGTGGCCGTCATCGTGGCCTTCACCGGTGCCTGCATCACCCAGGTGAGCAATTCCTGCCGGGACCCTGCCGGGATCCTGCCGGGACCCTGCCAGGAACCCTGCCAGGACCCTGCCGGGACCCTGCCAGGACCCTGCCGGGATACGGTCGCTCCCAGTGGATGGGGCCTTGCATTTGATTCCTGCGTGGCATGCAGCAAGTAAATTTTGGAAGTTCTCCTGAGCATTCCAAGGTGCAGGCTGCTGAGGGTTAAAGAGCTGCTGATGCCAGGCTGGATTAATCTGTCTTTTTCCCAAGGGAGCTCGCTTTTAGGAGCTGTTTTTGCCTCATCCCTGAGCCTGTTATGGTCAGACAGAAAACATCGTGGACTTGGAGAAGGAGCAGGTTGCGTGAACTTGCCTTTTCCTCTCAGAATATATTCACTAATAAATACGTTTTTTTTTTTTAAATGCGTTATGGAATGAGGTTATTTTCAAGACAGCAGTGCTGACACACAGAAGTAATCCCAGTCTTTTTGACTGATAAAATGATCTTGTTGCTTTCAGGCAGTTCTTTTTAATTCCATATGCAGATGACAAACCAATTAAACGACACAGAGTTGGACTTGGACCTCTCTTTCTCCCACTCCATCAATCCCTCATTGCAATCCTGGTGCACATGCAACACGTCCAGGTCATTTATAAAAAATGTACCTCAAAGTGAATAAATTTTTTTCTCAGATTATAATTTTTTGGGCAATAAAATTGGTTTTTTTTCCCCTAGAGAGCAAACGGGATGTATGTAGTACAGCGGAAGGTTCTTTTAATGAGAAAATGGCAAAAATGTGGTTTTTAGTGCTGTCACTCCCTAAAATAATATATATTTTAGATGCCTGAGGTGCTGTCACAAAATGCCTCCCTGGATTGGGATGCACTGTGGGAAAGCTGATGCTTCCTCGTGGTGCATCACCCAGATGCCCATACCCGTTTCAGCAGGTACATTTCAGCCCAGGCACACCTGAGCAAAGCAATGAATAAGTCATCAGCTCTGCTCCAGGCTAAACTTACACTGGAATCATGGAATTGATCCTTGCAACCAGAAACCCAGGGGCCTTAACAAACCCTCGAGGTCAAACTTCTCCTACGCCCTGGCTGACATTCAGAGACCTTGGAGGTCCCTCGTTGTCCCCACTGAGCCCGTGCCGAGGGAAATTCGTGGTGTTGCAGCAAAGTTGGGTAAATTTCCCTTTGGAAGTATTTTCAAGCACATTGAGAAAATGTCCAGCTGTGGAGTGATTGTTGCTGGTAACACAAGAACAGGGACTAAAGCTCGGGGAGGTTTTTGCAAGTGGTACAAAACCACCCAGAACAAGGTGCTGGCAGCGGGGTGGTGACAGCACCATCACTGGAACTGAGGCAAGCGCTGCTTTAAAGACCCTGTTTTACTGACATTTTGTCACTGGCTATCAACTTTTTTTATTAAGGTGAAATCTCTTGGTTCATGCCCAGCATTTCTTCAGTTGTTCTGTGAAAGCGCGAAGGGAAACTCATTTTATTTGATAACCAAAGAATTTTTTATTCCTGAAGAGGTTAAACATTGCTGGATCAGAGCAAGGACTATTTTAAATCAAGTCTGAGTGCATGTGAAGTGCATTATCAGTGCGAATACATTTCCTATTTTTAATTCTGGAGCTTTTTTCATCCTTTGAATCATTCCCTTGGCTTCTAGAAGGATTTGGATCAGGCCCAGTGCATTTCTCTTGCCCCAGAGGTCTGTGAGACCATCCCTGGGCCTGTTGTCCCTGCTCACAGGTTTTAGTGGGCACCTCCTGGAACCCCTGTGTGGCTTTGCAAGCAGATCCTTGTGCAATTCCTGCATTTGGCAGTAAAGATGCAACCCCAGAGGAGAGGTGTGGGAGAAGCTGAAGTGGAAATGGAAGCAGAAAGGCGGCAGTTCTGTCCTTTGCCACTGTTTACACTCAGCCTGACTGTGGCTAATCTCGAGCTGCTCCTGGTTCTGTCTCGTTCCAGAAGGATTTTGCCTCACAAATGCACATTATTGTGCCAGGCTTTGACTCCAGCCAGCCAAAGGACATTCTGTTTGGCTCGAAAGCTTTACTAAAAATTGCTCTTGGGAACATGCTGTACCCTCTGGTTGCTATGAAAATAGCTCCAGCACAAAATGCAGGACTCTGCCATGAAAATCTTGCCCACAACAGTCGAGGTGCACACGTGTACATCCACATCTGCAGAACTCTGCACGGGCCTGGCTGAAAGATTTTGACTAAAATGTTTTAGTCCTTAACAGACAAACAGAGCTAAAATCTGTAGTTTCTGAAAGGCACCACAGCTTCCTGTGACCTTCAAAATGAACATGAAGAAACTTCACACTGGGCTGAACTTTCCTTTGATTTGGATGGTCAGCTTGGCTTTCTCTGACACACAGAATGTAATATCAGTCCACCATTAATGTTCAGGTTAATGAACATTTCACAGGCTGTCCTTTTGGTGGCATTTCAACATGTTTAGGATGAGAAAAATTCTCTGTAGGTAATAACATCTGTTCTGTTCTTCCTCGTGCCACCTCTCAAATAATCTGTTCTGCAGTTTGAAACACTGGGATGCTTCAGGATGAAGCTGCCTTTACACTCATCCATACTTTTCGATTGGTGCTTAAAGGAAGTACAAAGATAATCAAGCCCTTGCTTGGACTAATCTTTTCTAACACTTGGCTTGTGCTTTGCTACATAATGGGCTTCATTTTATTCAGTCTTGATCCTGCAATTGCTCTGGGGTACATGGAAGTGTGAGGATGTGGTCATCTCCCTGCAGGACTCCAAGTGAAACCACAGCAATTCTGTGTTAATGAATTAATTAATGACTCTGTGAGCACTGGTGGGAGCGAAGCCAGCTCTCCAAGGGGTACCCAGAGAGTGCTTTGCCCACGCAGAGATGATTTGTTTGGTCCAGAGCACCTTAGGAGGCCCGTCGAGAGGCTTAAGAAAAACATTAGGCAGAACCTGGGACCATTAGTGGTCATTTTAACAATCTGCTGCTTTTTTCCTCGAACAGATTAATAAAGTGAGGGTCCTTGCCAATTCTACTTCAGGGAACTGCTGCTTAGTTTAATTCTGTTAATTTTAAGCAAATATAATTTTATTTTTTATCCACCCAATGCCTGCTTCAAGAAGATGCTTCTGTTAGAGAGTACCTATCATATCCATGATTTCTGTTTTGTCCTGTTCTACTTATGTGTGCAAAGTGTCTGTGACCCTCTGCACTGCTCCAGTGGCAGGTAAAGCTTATAAAGGACAAGCAGTGGGCTGTCAAAGCAGTTATTACACACAGGACCAATGCAAGTGGTTACTTCTCTTTTCTCCCCTGGCTCCCAGCACGAAGTCATGTTAAGGTGACAGCAATCATATTCTAAGCAGCATAAGAATTACAGATCCAGTGTCACCTGCTGACAAGCTTAGCGTGGCTGCTGCCAGAGCTACCCCTCCGAGGGATCTCGCTTACATGGGGCCCTGTTTCAGTTTACAGCAGCTCAATCTGTAAGGCACAAGAGCTGAATTTGCAGCGAATAATGAACTTCTGTGTCGTGAGTCTGTGATTACGTAAGGCGCTCTGAGATCTGGGTCACGCAGCAAAACAGAGCTTGAAGAAGTCTCTGGTGAGAAGCTGAGTCAGGAGCCCTCAGTCTGGGGTGCCAGGGGTGGCTTTAGCTCTGTGTCTGTGTGTGCACAGACCCCGCAGGAGTTCGCACCTCTGGTTACTCCCAGAGAGGTTTGTGAGGCTCAGTGCAGCTGAGCTGGGCTCGTTCACCTTATTTTTAATTAATTTAGTTCAGTTCCCTCTCGCTGCCTTCCCCGTGGTGCCCAGTGCACACTTTTAGTGTGATCAGGGTGTGGTGGTCCTGACCAGTTTGTGTGGAATTGTCCTTTCTCCTCCGCAGCCGCTGCCTCCGCTTAAACCCATCGCTTGTTTTTCCAGGGGATTTACGAGTTACAAACTTTCATATTCTGACTTCATTCTCTGAATAACAGTTTTGCAGAGCCCCTGATTGATTCAGTGAGGGTGGCTCTTTGGAGCTCTGCCTACGGTTCTTGTGAGTTTTGCGCCCGCAGTGAGTCACTGCTCCACATCTCTGGGTGCCCTGTGGAGCTCTGGACGGGCTCATCCCGCTTCCTGTCCCCAGCAAACCCCCAGCCCCCGGAGGGTACCAGCTCGTTCTGTTCAGAGCCCTTCAAAGTGGTCTGGGCATGGACAAAATGAAGATTTTAAAATGCAGCTCAGTCAAATGGAAACAGTTTTTTGCTGGAGCCATAAAGCAAGCGGGTTTCTCTCCGTGCCAGATTCAGTCTGTGGCTCCAACTGTTGAGGCAATTGTGACTCTTCAAAAAGGTTTCGCTGCAGAAAGGGAAGACAAAGCCTGTGTTTTAACATTTTATATTCAAATTATTATTCTTGCACTTTGAGAGAGACTTAATGTTTTAGCAGACGTTAGGAACTTGAAACAGTGACTCCGTAGGACATTATGTTTGGAAAATTAAATGTTAATTAGAAGGCACTGTAGCAATGAACTGCTGCATGAATCACTGATTGTTTTTACAGATCTTGTTCAAAAAAATGAGGATGATCTATACTTACATGTATAAGGCAGTAATTTACGTGGTTATAATGTTTTACTGCAGAACTGTACTTGGCAAATTCTAAAATAATAGCACTGGCAAACTTGAAAAAGCTGCAGTATAAAATCAAAGTCTGTACTGTTTAGCTTTGTTTTGGCAAGGCTTAGAGGCACCAGAATGGAATTGAGGATGCCACTTCCATGCAATCAGCAGACAGTGTGATCTAGCAGCACAGTGAGGGCTGACATTTTTTTGCGTTAATGTATGGAAAGGTAACCTCCCAGAAATGCTCATTTTTGTGAATCCCTGCATGTGTTCTGTGGCAAAGGGGAGTAAAGAGGTAAGGGTGGGAATACCTTTTTGTTCCCTTGCAGCTTGTCATCTAAATCAAAAGTAACAAGCTCTAAAATTTGTGAGGCTCTGCATGTCACAAAAGATTTGTAGTTTATTTCCAGCCTTTGGCGATTTGTACTTTTAAGTGTTTCCAAGATGAAGTGTAACATCACTTGATTTAAGGGACATTTTCCCTTTACCTCTAGGCCAAGGCTAACCTATTCCAAGGTCAAGTGGAAAGCAATTTGATGAATAAGTGGTGATTTTAGGTGGTTCGCCTCCCCAAAGTTTTCAGAGAGGGAATTAAGAATTGCTGGCTGGTCAGTTAGCAGCTACAACACAGTGAAAAGAAGGTTCATTTGCATCCCGCTTGTACGAGTGACCCAAACCTGCAGTGGAAGCCTAAGCTCCTTAGCTGATGTGTATTTTCCTCAGTTTCCACCAACTAATCAGAAATCAGATAGAGTTGCAGTGGAAATTTCATTCCACTGCCTGCCCAGACTAATGTGTATTTAATGTTTTGGCTTCAGCCTCGAACGAGCTCTCACACTTGACTGAGCAGTGCAGCACTGCCAATAATAGATAATTATTAGGGGCACCACAGCCACCCAAGGTGATTGGCAGTGTGAAATAGTGAGAACACGCTGTTGCCAAAACTGATGACTGCCAATTACAGTTGTGTGATTTAGAGACTGAAATGAATCTGCCTTTCTGTTCTGCTGGGAATATGGCAGGCCCTGATAGACACCCGAATCTCTGGCTCTATCTGTGAAATGTAACAGGGAAATTCGGTTTTATTGACGGAGAATTCAGCGCGTGAAGTGGAAACGGAGTGGTTGTAACAGATCAAAGCAGAGAATGTTCCTCAAACTTATTAATGAGACAGGCAAAAACATGACAGGGAAAATTCTTCAGCAGAAAATATGTTTTCCCTTTTCTCTGTGTCCCAGCGAGGGTCTGTGATCCCCAGCCACAAACTGCTTTTACTGCAGGTGCTCTCTTTGTTGGAGCCATTAGTATTAATAAAAATTAATCAGGTCTCGATTTGGGATGAAGTTTGTCCTGATCACTTTTAGTTTTTTTAGCCACCTCTAAGGACAAAGACATTTCCTGTTTCTGCAGCTGCATTTCAAATGAGTGAGCTGAGCTCTCCATGTAAGCCCAGTTAATGCAACCCATAACCAAGAGGTCAAGAATCTGTTAATGCTAATTGTCATCCTGGCCATAACGAACCCAACCTGTAAGACTTAAAAACAGGAGGTTGCTTTACTCCATCCCTTTGAATAAGTCAAAATTTGGGGTTTTAAAATAATTGAAATGCATCAAAATCTGTGTAAACGTGTTAAAATGTGGTTTTAAGGGGAAATAATATTTTATGTCAGGGGAGAATTGGAATCTAAACCAGATGCTCAAGAGACCAAAGCACTTACCCTTGTTTTCTATAAGTCCTTGGGATACTGCATGTGTGTTGGCCCTTATTCTTTTATGGTATTTCATTAAAAATGAGCATTTAACCCTTTGAAGAAAAGGGCAGAGTTCTCAGGAAGTTTTGTTGGCTTTGCTTTGGTTTGTGTCCTGCCCTCTGCATTTTCTTCCTTCGCTGCTGCAGCACCGTGGTAATGAAATACATAAAAATAGTGCTCCCTCTTCCAGCTCTCACACTGCAGGGTAACTCAGTTTCATGATGAGATTTGTCATGTTGATGCCTCATTACTTTGGTGATTCTTTTTTCCTCATAAAAATGGCCTGTTTGGAACAGGAAGCAGACCTTGCTAATGCCGCCTGTTTTATGCAGAGTCTGAAGGCACAGGAGGTTGTCACAAAAAAGATCCCAGTTTGTTTTTTCCTCCCCTGGCTCCTCGGAGATCTCTCCCCCACCATGAATTACACATCAAAACTTTGTAAGAGTTGTCCAATGTTATCCTGAGATCTGTGTTAGTTTGCTTTATTTATTAAATTTTGGGGTTTTTAAACATGACCTAAAGTCCTCTGTATTACGACCAAAGACGTTATGGGATTGTGTGAGGAAAGAGCTCCTTCTAGTGACTGGAGAGCTGCTTCAGAAACTACAGCCTGCATCAAATACCAATATTTGGGGTTTTTCATTCCATTTCCACAGTTCCAAATATGCTGTCCTGCTACCAGGAAATATTGTCTTGCTTTTTGCACATTTTATATAGTTTAATAAATTTCAGAGTCCTTTTTTTTTTCAAAATGTCAGGCTTTTTTTTTATTATTATTATTATTATGTCACTACTGTTAAAGTTTTTATTTCAGTGTAATGTGTCAAGATGTCTCCGTAATTGTTCCATCTGTTAAAGTTAATTTCAAGCCACCTCTGAGGAGGAAAAAAAAAAAAAAGGAAGAGATGGGTAGGATATGGTAAAAAAGGAAATGTTGCTTTTTAAATTGTTCTAATGTAACTTTTCTCCCAAGAAATAAATTTGGATTACCTAGTTATCTAAATTCAGCTGAGAATTCGAGCATGAGGCGTGAAGCAATGGAGAGCATTGCAACAGGTGTTATAAAGGGTTCCTGCTATGCTTCACATGAGTTTTGTGGTTGCAAGTGGTCCTGATTTCAATGCCTGCAGGGAGATCATTTCTCATGGCTCAGATCCCGCAGAAGGAACGGAAGGAGGGCCCCGGTAGCTCAGAAAAATGAACCCCCAGCGAGGCTTTTCCTGGGAAACGCAAACCTTCCCGGTTTTCCCCCCGCAGGACTCTCCCCTGAAGGCCGTGCAGATGCTGTGGGTGAACCTGATCATGGACACGTTCGCCTCGCTGGCGCTGGCCACGGAGCCGCCGACCGAGGCGCTGCTGCTGCGCAAGCCCTACGGCCGCAACAAGCCCCTCATCTCCCGCACCATGATGAAGAACATCCTGGGCCACGCCGTCTACCAGCTCACCCTCATCTTCACCCTGCTCTTTGTCGGTGAGGAGCTCGGCCAGGCTCGGTGCTCGGCTCGCCAGCAGCTGGGCCGCGCGGCCGAAGTGGCGAAAATGCTTTGAATGTGACTAATTAACGCGCGTTTGTTGTCTGCCTTGGTTGTCCGGCTGGTTAATGGGGTGGGAAGCACAGCAGGTGTCGTGTTGTAGTCACCTTCCACATATTGTCACCTCGGGAATGGCCCCACCGAGCTTTTTTGCCCCTCACAAAAATACAGGTTTGGGTTTTGGCAAAAGTTGGTATCAAAACACGGCCCGGAAGGTTGTTTTGTAATAGGAGTACCCACCCTGCTGCTTCTGCTCAGAAATTTCACTGTGAGACTTGTCACCGTGAGCAGGGATGTGAAAACAAACTTAAAAAACCCCACAAAACAAACCACAACAAAAATCAAGATCCATTTTACCAGGAGCTGGTGAGGCGAGAGCAAAGTGTTTTCCACAGTCCAGAAATAATGCTGATCTTAAGTAGTATGGAAAGCAAGTAATCAGTATTAAGTGACACAAATAACACTCTGCTTTGACATTTAATTTCTGGAATGGATATTAAAAGGGGGCAAAAAGACTAATTTATTGGATTACTGGATTCTTCTTCAGGCCTTGCTGGCAACAGATGGCTTTTTATAGGTTGTATTTTGGAGAGGGGAGGGAAGGAGGAGAAATATTTCTTGCTGCAGGGAATAGTAGGAGCTAATAATAGATTCTGCTGCTCCACAATAATAACTGAACCCTCTCAGAGGACTGGTGATTTTTTTCAGCTGGGCATTGTCTTCTTGTCACTTTGTAGTCGCTGTTAAATCGCGTGTGTTGTTTTTTGGGGTTTTTTTTCCTGTATATACAGACTTCCAGACAAGCTGCAAATGTACATTTATGATTTTTAGGAGGTTTTTGAGCTCCATTGTGAAAGCCTTGTCCACTTCGTGGCAATCTGGCAGCTTATTTGGGATGCTCAGAGGAGGTGATGGTCTGTTCACAGTGGAGTTACATAAACCAGAAGAACTGCTGGGTTTCTGGAGAGAGGTGGTCTCTGATATTGTTAAGACTTACAGGGAATTTTGAGAATGTCTGCATTAGGAAATTAAAATTTCAGATTCTCTAAAATAGGTGAAGAAAGTCTTGGTAATTCACGTGATATGAATCTTGGAACAAGAACTTCTGTGAACTTTATGGGGAGGTTATAATAATGGCTTTTTGATGAGTTTTATGGTTTAAAATACTTTATACTGAGCCAGATGAAAAGCAAACCAGGCTTTCCCCCCTATTCTAATTACTCCTGTGTGTCTTTGGAGAACTCCTGCTTTCTTTGAAGGACACAGCCCAGACAAGCTTCTGATAAGCCTTGGAAACAGTCTTTTCCTCTCTGAACTCCACGAGGCTCAGCTTTGCAGTGACAGGACATCCTAAACTCAGTGCTTCCATAATTAAATTTCAAATTAATGAGAATTATTTCTATTATGATCAAAAATACTTCCTTTCTTTTGTAGTAGGTTTCTGCAGAGACCAGTACATCAAGTTTTTCCCTTCTTTGTTTTTTTTTTAGAAATGCCCTGTGTTTGAACATACAGTAAATGTCTTTGAGATATCAGGCACATCAGGAATCCAGAATTCACTGTCTGGTCCTGTCAGGCTATGGTATTAAAAAAAAAAAATCTTAACCTTATCTTTTCAAAACTCACTACATTTTTAGTTACTCATAATGGGTTGTGTCTTGCTCTTTTATTGGTCAGATCTGTGAGTGGAAGACAAATTATCAAAACAAACAGCAGTGCCTGCTGCTGATCAACCCCAAATCTATTTAAAACCACGAATGTCTGTGTTTTTTATCGCTGATATCCTTCAGTGCTTGGCAGAAGTTACTGGGTTAGGAAATGGGTAAAACCTGCTGAAGAGGGGTGGCTTCTAACCGCTGCAGAAAATTACAAACCCACTGGGAATGACCTTAAGGGTTTGTTCCACCTGAAAGAATTGAGTGCTGAGAATAGTTCCTGTGGGGTAGATGAGAGTAAGGCTGACAACGTTGTGGAGTTATTAGACAGGAGTCATCATCTGAACAGCTTCTTGCTCAGAAATTTGAGATGTGTTTCGCTCACTGGTGCAAGAAAAGTTTTCCCCAGAGAAGGCAACAGGCTAAAGAAAACAGGGCAACAGGAATCGGTTTGATTCATTCTAGCGGGAACTTTTATTTCTGTCTTTCACCTAGGCGAGAAAATGTTTAAGATTGACAGTGGGAGGAACGCCCCGCTTCACTCTCCTCCCTCCGAGCACTACACCATCATCTTCAACACCTTTGTCATGATGCAGCTCTTCAACGAGATCAACGCCCGCAAAATCCACGGCGAGAGGAACGTCTTCGATGGCATCTTCAGAAATCCCATTTTTTGCACTATTGTCCTGGGGACATTCGCTATTCAGGTAATGCTTTGGGCAGGACTCGGCTGCTGCTCATCGGAAATCCACCCTACGTTGTTTGGGTGTTTCTTTCTTCGTGTTTTCCTTTTCTTTAAATTTAAATCTACGTGCTGCGGGAGGCCCGTTTGATAGCAAACCACCTGGATTCGTGTGTTTTCTCAATCAATACAAGTGTTAACAATGGAAAATGTTGTGTAGCCATACTAGCAAAACATAAATTTCGATCCTTATAACTGGGTTAATTCTTAAATTAATCCTAGCATGTACAATAATAACAGCCATTGTTGATATTGTAACTGGTTTTTAAAGAAGAAATTATTTAAAGTATATCAACAAGGCATTTAAAAATTATTTATTACCCCATGAAAAGAGAAATTTACCTTCAAATGGCTGATGCTGAACTGTTCTGTTCAGTGCCACTGCCCAGTGCTGCTCAGCATTCCCAGCAATAATGCTCCTGGACTGTGATTCCTTATGTTCCTCTCCTTAGTTTGCTGTCCCAGTCACAAGTGAACATAATCACAGTAATACACATTTTTCCCAAATTTTTCTTGTGTAAGAATTCCTCCTTCTGCTCCTGCATCCATCCTTTTGCTGGCATCCATCCTGTATCTGATACTATTTGATATTATGATTTATAAATCCGTTTCTATCTTGACATCACTGCTCAGCTCTGCAGCAGCAGCAGCTCAGTAATGGGAGCTTTCTCCTGGCAGGAGGAAAGAGGAGGGAAGAGCAATTTGAACCTGGGCTACAGTGGTTTGAAAAGGGAAACTCCTCAATAAACTGAATATTGGAGAAAGTGCAGCAGTCACAGGATTAGAACTTCACAGGATGGTCTTTAACAGCTAATTCAAAATCATGGCTTTAAAACTTGGACAATTCAAATCTCTGGCTTTTGAGTTCAGGTCCCTGATTTTGCAGCGGCAATATTAACAAGAAATATCAATAATATCTCATTTTCAGCTAGCAAAACCTTCTCAGCCTAATGACCTCCCTGGACTCTGTGTGTTGTTATCCTGCTGAAGGTGTGGGGTTTTCCCACCCCCTTTCTCCAGCAGGACCAGACTTTTGTGTACCATCTGTCTCTCTATGATGGCACCTCTATAAATGCACAATAAAATGTTTGTCAGAGGGGAAAATCCCTCTTGAAATGGGGAATCTTGAAATAAAATGCATCAGGGTCAATAAATCCCCAGCTGAGAATACTCAGGAGCTGGGAGAGCACATGGGGACTGTCCTGTTCTCTTTCTTCCTGACCACTCATATCTGACCACTCTTAAATACGAGGCTGAAGAAGATTTTTCTGAGCCGTTGTGGCTTTTTCTGACCTTTAATTGTGGGTGCAGAAGTTTGTGGAGTTTGATGGGGCTTTATTTGGGACCAAAGTTCTGCAGGTTCTTTGTCTGTGTTTGTTTTCATTTTGTTGCCTTTTCCCCCTGAAAAACTGACCCCTTTTCCCCTGTGCTTCTCTTTGTAGATAGTAATTGTCCAGTTTGGAGGAAAACCCTTCAGCTGCTCTCCCCTGCAGCTGGACCAGTGGATGTGGTGTGTATTTATTGGATTGGGAGAGCTGGTGTGGGGTCAGGTAAGCACTCAGGAACCTGCACACCCAAAGGTGTGGCGTTGTTGCTATTCCCCTTATTCCCTTGCTCTCTCTCAGCGTCCAGTGCAGCCCTCACCGAAACCCAGGGTGCTCTGTGAGAGCTTCCAGGGGAGATCCATCAGTGAGGATCATTTATTCCCTCTGTTCCTTTGGGGTTTTTTGTTAATTTTCACATCTTTCCTCTCTAGCAGGGTGTGCTGTCACCAGGGCCACCTTCAGTTAGGCTTTTTTGTGAGAGATGCTTCATCCACAGCTTAAATCTTTTAGTCACAAAAACAAAATGCAGCAAAGGCAATTCTCTTCCTACCCTGGAACAGAATTCCTCCTGTAGGATGTGGCAGAGTTTCGGAGCTGAAATAAAGTTCCAGTTCTAGGTCAACCAACTCATTCCCTGGCTGGAACTGTCATGAGAAAAGTTCCAGTGTGTTTAAAACATTCCTGCAGTGATTCTCTGTCCAGCTAATTCTCTGTGTGAATGATGGAAGAGGAAATGCAAAAAAAAGGGATTTTTTTTTTGCTTTTAATAGCTGTAGAAAATTGCAGCTAAAATAATGTGTCTTTTTAAATTTCTGCTATATCCTCTGTCATCATTGGCTAATATATAATTATAAATGGATGAAGAAATAAATGTCAATGAGATGATATTAAATAAATTGGGATTAACTCTCTGGAAGTAAAATAGAGACACAATCAGTATTTTTAACATCCTACATTATTCTTTTTTGTGCAAGCACACATTGCAAAGTTAATAATAATAGTGGTTTTTCACCTCTGAATGCATTAATAGGGTATTCAAGTTGTTGCCACCTGGTGCAGTAAAGAAAAATGCGAAGTTACATTTTTTTCTCTCAGACAGATATAAAGAGATTTGTAGATCCACAATTTGCCTCTCTGAAGAGCCAGGAAATTTCCAGCTGCAGTTGAATGCTGTGGCTCTGCTGGAATTGCAGTCAATAAATGCTTGCTTTCAAATCTGATTATTTGTTCTCTTCTGGAAAAAAGTTACCTTTTTGGACAGTTTGGCCGCATTTTTCCTTAGAAATAAGCTCAGAATCACAACAGCTTTTAATGGCTGAAAACCACCACTATCAGAGGGTTCTGCTGTAATTATTACCTGAGGATGGGATCGGACTTAAGGCCCTGCAGGAGGAAGACCTGAAATCAGTTTGATTATCTCAGAAAGGAAGGATTTTTTTATTTTTCTTTTCAACTGTTTTGAAAATATCAGCTTTTGGAGAAGGGGGAAGTGGAGAAAGGAGAGGGACAAGAATCCAATCTGCTTCATTCAGCTGTGAAGAATTTCTTGTGGCCTTTGATCAGTTTTTTGGCTTCTAAATTTCGTTATCCGTGGCTATTACATAACCACTGAGAACTAATACTTATATCAGCTTATTTTTTTTCAATTTAGTTGCCCCAGGCTTATTGTGAGACCTTAGGCATTAAATTAAAACTGGTATTGGAACACCTCCACGATTTTATCACTGAAAAGAAAGCAAATACAGAGGGGGAAAAAAAAAAAATCCGTCTTGTGGTCAGTATTTAGTGACCAGAAAAGAAAAACAGAAGCTAAACCAAATTAATGATGTCCATATTTACATGATTTACAGTCTTTTCTTCATTGTGAGCTCTTCAGTGAGAGAGAATTCTTTTCCTTGATGATGCTTCTCTTCCTTCTCAGCCTTTTCTCAGCTGCTGTGACTCATTCTAATTCAGCACCAAACAAATTTGTTATTCTCGTTTTTAATCCACCTCCTGAACCTGCTGTTCTCGTGAGCCACTCAAAGCAATCAAGATTTCCAGGTTTCGGTGTCAAAGCAGGCCCTTGTAAAAGGAATTTAAGGAGTAGCTTCTAGGAAGTCGATTTGAGATGCTTTGAGGGACAGGTTTCTAACAGCTCCCATCACTTCCGAAAAACCAAGGCTTTCTAAAGTATTTCATGTCCCATTCCCAGAATTACTGATCACTTTTTAAAGCTGTGTTCATTTCTCTGGGAATAATATTTAGTTCTTTAATCAACATCCAGTCTATTAAGTCTGTGCCCCAAACTGGGTGGGTGTTGGCAGATACAAGAAATGAATGAATAATGAAAAAAGCCATGTATACACCTTAAAAAGGAATTAGAGCTGAGCCCCATCAGCTTGGCTGAGGTGGTGCAGGAGAGGAACATTCTGTCACATAGAATCCTGACCCAACACGGCTATTTTTATAAATATTGGCCTAAAAATCCTTTATCACCATCACTTCCATCAGCTCCCACAGTCTCCAGTAATTTCTCTCTGTAGAGTGCTGGCATTGTAGTTTTGAAAGCTGGGAGGCTGGAGGACTTTCAGTAAGTATTTAATTGATGAGCATTCACCCTTACTTTTTTTCTGCTGTTGTGTCTTTGCTCGTGTCACACCAATTCATCCCTTTTCCAGGTTTGCATCCTGTTTTTCAACCCCCTTTTAAAAAGGTTTCACAGTAGTGTAGAAACTGGGTTTGATTTGGTTGTTTTTTTTTCAATCTGTCTTTAAAAACATTATGATAAAAGTGGCCTTGTGGCTCGTGCAGCTCAAGGAGACCCTCTCAGCAAACTCAGAGGTTTGCTTTCATCCTGAAAATATTTGGAACCTTTCCACGTGTCTTCACTGCATCCATTCCAGTTTTCCAAAGCTCTCCTCACCAATTTCCTGCAGCTGCCTTGGTTCTCTTTTCATTTTTCACACATCTGGGCTTCACAGTTGTGGCTGCTCACTGCTGAAACGAAGACAGAAAAGAAACTTGCAGCAGTTTTTCTGCTAAGTGGGTCTAAGAGCTGACTTTGTAGGAGGTTTACTTTAGGCATTCAGTGTGTTCCAGGTAACGTCTTGTTTAAATTGCCATGATCTGCTCCTGGTTTTGTTCAGGGAATCAGAACAAAGAGAAAACGACTGCCCAACAGGGTAACACTGAAATGGATTTAAAATAATTGTCCAGCTACAGGATCTGCAATTTTTAAAGATTGTTCTCCTGTGTTAGATACTGCCAAGGACCACTTTCGTGGGCAGAGTAAGAAGAGGGGTTAAGTTAATCAGAATTTATTGGTGATAAGGACACAGAGTAAGAGAGAGCCCTATGAGAAGTCCAACAGCCAGATCCACACCCTTCAGAAAGCTCAGTTTGGAGAAACGCCAGGAAGGAGTCCGAGCTGCTGAAACAAAGGGAAGCTGAATCCAAGGAAGTGTGAGAAGATTTATCAGCATGAGAGGCAACGAATGTTCAGCTCCCATTACCATAAGCCATTACAAACCCCCAAACTCTAATTGCAGAGCTGTCAGTCTTGTTAAGGTTTCTATACATAATTACATTAAAATATTTCCATCTTGTTTTATTTTCTATTTGTTTCATTGGTGAGAACTTTCCCAGCCTTGAACTTGCTCCACACTGTGGTTTAGTGGTGCAAGTCATGCTAATTGTTTACACACTAAACTGAATATTTTGGGACTGAAGTGGAGTTGTCCAAGCGCAAAATGCTGTTAG
Organism: Machaerirhynchus nigripectus; assembly: GCA_013397975.1. Classification (NCBI taxonomy): domain Eukaryota; kingdom Metazoa; phylum Chordata; class Aves; order Passeriformes; family Dicruridae; genus Machaerirhynchus; species Machaerirhynchus nigripectus. The sequence continues at coordinate 503,112 of VZRQ01004751.1, read as the reverse complement.
GAACAGGCTTAGCTCAGCTTTTATAGATCTTATTAAAATACGATTGCTCTTTTGTAATTAGCAGATTGTTATGCTGTTGCTCTTGAACGAGGCTGATGTTTTCAGTACCTTTTTGTAATTTTAGGTCATTGCAACCATCCCAACAAGTAGGCTAAAGTTTTTAAAGGAGGCAGGGAGGCTCACTGAGAAGGAGGAGGTCCCTGAGGAAGAGCTCAATGAAGATGTTGAAGAAATAGATCATGCAGAGAGAGAACTCCGACGTGGACAAATCCTCTGGTTCCGGGGGCTCAACAGAATCCAAACCCAGGTATGCTAAAAATAAAAGCCAGCAAGGTCTAAAAAAATGAAAGAAATTCACCCAAATAAAAGTTTAATGTGGGATCAAGGCGAGATAACGTTAACAGGAAACCACGGAGTGTTTGTGTGTGTGGAGGATGGCACTGGTTAATTGTTTTCAAAGGAAAAACATGAAAAACAAAATGGGGGAACTGAGCGAGGGGGGCGTGTGCAGCACAAGAGATAAACTGAAAAGGCATAAAATGATGAAATGCAGAAACAGGAATCTGTGATTTGAGAATACCCTGACTGGATGTTCTTTTTCTCCTTGAGTGATGACAGCTCATAAAATCATGCTGCTCGGCCAGCGTCAGCTCGCAGAATGTTATGAAAGCTTTCTAGAACATATTGTTTGCTCAAAAAAATATATTGTTGCTGCCATTGCTGCACTAACAGAATAATTGAAACTCTGGAGTCTGAAGTATGACGTATAATTTGATTAAAAAAGTAAATCTGTTCGGTTCTGGCACTGCCACACATCGATCAGGATTAAAAGGGATTGACTTTCTTTCCTCTTAGGTAATGAAAAATGTGGTTCTGGATTTCAGTAGGAAGGGCCTAAGCAGCCATTGAATATTGAGGTGTAAGAGCTGGCTGCTAGGAACGATTCCTTAGAAATACCTCTCCCCAACTTTTGCCTAACACAAAAATCCACGGCATTTTTTAATATACCAGATCTTTGCCCTGAACCACGGTGCTAAATACAGAGAAGGTTAAGGAGCTGTAAAATTTGTCCCGGAGTGCTGAAGGAAATCATGTGAAGTATTTTGCCTTTTCCATTGCGGTGAAGTGTTTCACTGCACTCAGGTGTGCTCTGCTTGATCTTTCTAAGATCAAGTGTTTCTGCCAGCTTGCAGCAGAGAACAGACAGCAGCACATCAGATGTGCACGTTTCACATGAGCCTGACAAGAAAAAGAGCTGAATAATTAAGAAAAAGATATTTTTTTTTTCTTGAAAGAATCTTCTAAAGAACATTTTTATCCCAGAAGATTTGGGGGTTTTGTCTTCATCCAAGATAAATAGCACGTTCTGCTTTTTCACATCTACAAACTGATACATTTTTGGGGGTGGGGGGAAGATGCAGCCGTGCATTTAGAAAAAAATGATGGAAAGAAGTCAAATTAGGGCAGTGAAATCTCTTGGCTGCATCTGCAGAGCATAAAATAAAGAGGGTGGAAGCTGCTGGTAGAGGGATTAAGAGCTGGGGAATTCCCAGGGCTCTGTGGTAAGTGATTAAATACGGATCTTCAGCTTGGAGGTTGTGTGTCTTGACTGCATTGAGTCAGGAGCACTCATCACTAGAGAAAATTCAAATTTCCATTGTGACAAGCAGGTGCCCAGGTAATGGTGATCTTCAGGGAAAGATGGCCTCTAAATGTACATTCTTTTCTCCCTGGTGGCTGTAGGAGGAGTGGTGCCTGTTGGCATTTCTGTCAGGATGTCTTTCTGGTTGGGGTGAGTGTGAACAGCTTCAAGCAAAACAAAGCGAATTACATCCTTCCAGTCCTCTTTCTAGTCTGAGAGGTAGATTTTAGTTCTGCATCTCTTTGTCCACTTAATTCACACAGAAATGATTCCTTTGCACTACTTAAACCCAAATGAACATTAATTGGCTCTCTTTGCTAACATCCATCTCAGTTTCCTTTCTGCTCTTAGTTGTAGAAGCACCTCTGGTAGGATGTCTCCCTCCTCTCTGCCAAGAGGCCTCTGTGATTTTTCTTCTCATTTTATTTACCTTGATGATGAGTGACTTTGATTTTTTTGCATCCATTTCACATCTGTGCAAGGACGATGAAAAAAAAGGAAAAGAAAATGGGCTGGCAGATTCCAAAGCAGAGCCCAGGTGTGCAGGGGAGAGTGATGGACTTAGGTCAAATCTGATCCCTGCTGGAGGGCCCCTGAGCTGTGTGTGGGGCCCATCCAGGTGGATTCGTTCCCTTGAGCTGCGTTTCTCAGGAGGCCAGCGAAAGAAGAGCTGCTGGAAGAAGATTGGGGTGTCTGTAGCATCCCTGGGAGGATTTGCAGGAATCCTCTGCCATCTAAAAGGCACCCCTGGAGAGGCAGAAGAAGAAGGCAGAGCATCCCCTCATTTGATATCTCTCTGAGGATGGCAGGCTAGGAATAAACACTGGGCTCGTGACCAGACTGATCATTCAATCCTGACAAGACCAGTTTCCACACTTGGTGCTGTAAATTGGATTATTTGCCCTTATTTTCTCCTCAGTCACTGTTGGACAGGTGGCCACAGCTCCCAGCAAAGCCTTCGCTTCTGAAACAAAGAACCTGCAGCGGGCTGGGTGTTGTTTTCAGATAACCAACACCTCTCCCTTGCAGTGCTCCCATTTACACCCATCCAAACTGACAAAACTTTGCAGTGCTAAAGGGATTTTTCTTCCACATCCCCACTCGAACAGAGGGTTCAACCCAAGACACCAGAGAAGGCATTTCCACTGGGATTTTTCTGTTTCTGTGACGACATCCATAAATTTCCTTGGAAGGTGTATGAAAAATGCACGTAACTGAGCCAGAGACTGGCTCTTGACTTCTGATTTGTTCTTTTTGGCCTCCTTTGGTTCATATAGATATTTTGTTGTCTCATAAATGTGCATTAGGGGGTCTCTGGATGGATGTGTGTTCTCCTTCTCTGAGTGGAAGGGTTCCCTTACTGGAAAGCTCTCTCAGATGACCACTGAGATGTGAAGCTTCACAAATGGCTCATTTAAGTTATGCAGGTTTGAGGAGGATCTAAAAGGGGTCTGAAATTGAATAAAGGCAGGACTTTACAACAGTTTCCTGCAGTTTTTTCCAAGTCTTTGTTGCATTTCTCAAAAGATTCCATTCTGAAGGAAGGCAGGGCTGATCACACCCTCTTGGTGGGTCTGAGCCTTTGGGAAGTTCACCAAGTTCACCTCCAGGCCAAACTGCATCCCCTGAGTAAAAAACAGAAAGAAAAAAATGCATCTCAACTCTTTTAATTGAACATTGAAAGTTTCTCCAGTTCCCTGGCATCTGAGAACGGAAACATTCAGAAGTGAGGAGGTTCCAAAACCTCTCACGTTTGTCAGGCTTTTACATCCCCCGTCTGATTCTTTCCTCTTCTGCTTCATTCATCCTGAAATTCAGTTTGCTTTATCTGCATCGGGTGGGCAACAACTGCCTGAAGTGTCCTGAGGATAAAAGGAAAAGGTGGAAAAGGCACAGGTGACAGGGTAGCTGCTACTGGAAGTTGTTCCTCTTCAGATGCTAAAAACCACTCAGAGGTGCTGTGCTGCATTTTTCACCTTTCATTTTTCATGTAGAAAACACTAAAACTTCTCTCTTGAACCAATTCAAACCTTCCAGCAGTGAAAGTCACTCCTGGCAAGAGGTTCTGAAGTTGGATAAAAAGCCAGCACCTCATTTTATGGTTTCCATGTAGCTTTTAATATAGAAAACATCGTGGTAGCCTTGTGCAAGTGGAATGGGAACTGTTTCATTTCATGCAGAAAGGTGGCTTGAGTTTTTTTTTAAATTTTAAATTAATATCCTACTTGGAGATTAGGGGAATGAGACCTGGGTCCTACTCACATTCATGAAAAAAGAAATTATTCTGAAAATCTGTTTTGTGTTAAAAATCAGGAAAAAAAAAATCTGTTCTGCCAGGACTATTCTGCTACTATCAGATTTTAAATTTCTTTAGTTTGCTAATCACTGATATTTTCATTAGCTGTGCACACCTAAAAAAAATGGATCTTCTAGAGTATAGAACATAGAGAAAAATGAGACAGGTGTGAAAAATGTCAGCCTTACAAATAAGCTTCCAGTGTAGGACAGTGTTCTTTCTCTACCTGAAGGTCTGTAATCAAAACACGACTGCATCCTACATTGTGTTGGAAATTTTTTAAACTTATGATTTTTGTTTCCTTTCTCCTCTCTAGCAGCTTGAGTTGTTCTAAATAAATGCATACCTTTGTCATTAAAAGGTTACATCTTAATTCAAAATGCACTATTTATTTCCATGGACTCTTCTTTGTTGTTTTCTGCTTGGAGAAGGTAAACTTTTGGGCCGAGTTCTTCTCTTCCTTCTTGGCTTCAGCCAGAGCTCAGCCCTGTATGTTCAGCTTTTAGGATTCTGGGGAGGTTATCATCCTGCCCCCAGGAATTGTATCCACGAAGAGCTGGAGTTCCTTTCTTCAGGAGAAAAGCAAATTACGTGGCTGTAATTCTTGTTCTCTGAAGAAACCATTAAATACAGATCTTCCCTCATCTTTTCACTCTTGCACCAAAGGCTTTCAGTTTGTTAGGAAGGCATTTGCACATCTAGAAATGCCCTGTGGCTCAGGGTTTATCAGCACATTTCATGCCCTCAGTGGGAGTCTCAAAAGTCTTTTTTGAATGGTCTCTTTTGAAGAGTGCTCTGTCACCTGGGTTAGACCCTGAGAACCCAAGATCTGTATTTAATTCTACTTTTGTAGAGCGTTTCAGGTGAGTATTTACCCTGCCACGTGAGCAGGGGTTTGAGCCATGTGGTTTTTCCATGAGCCTTAGCTGACGATCCCCTCGTGCCCTATCCCATGTGCCAACTCACCTCACGTTGTCTGCCTGACTGTGAGATTTGCACTGGACATGTAAGTCTGCTGCCAAAACCAAAGCTCTCCGATGCCCTGGGGGCTGCTGAGCGCTGTCCAGCCCTGGGTGTGCACAGTGAGCTGGTACCAGGGCTCAGACAGAACGAGCCAGCTGGGCTTTGCCTAGGGAAATTCACTGTGGTAGTTGCACAGCAGTAACCTGGGATCCCTTTGCAGCTGGCTGTGGTTGATTATTCCCATAAAAACGCACAGGAAAATAAACAATGGTGGCCAAAGATAAGATTAAGAGAGGGGAAACATCCATATTATCAAAGATGCAGCCCTACAAATTGGTTTATTCCTAAGACGGACCACAGCAGAAAAATCACAAACTCATTCTAGCGCTTCCCACTTGGAAAATTTAGGAGGGTTTGCACCAAGATTTGTGCTGTTTAAATGGACAAAAATACCACCAATTTACCTTTTTCTAGGCTGGGTATCTCCAGAGATGTGGGTTGCATGATCTGGTAACAGTGGGATACTTCAAACAAGTAGTTGGTTGAATTCCTCCCGTGGGTGTTCCTGCTGCTCTGTCTGTTGTGGCTGCACTGATGCAACACAGAGGACATTTTGGGGTGCAGGGATTTGTGGGATTTGCTCCTGTCAATCCCTGGCTTCCCCTCTGTGCCCAGAGCCTGCTTTTTAGGAGTTTATACCAAAGGATGCCTTGAAATACTCAGCTGTGTTTTTAACTCATCCTCTGTGGCGAGGAATGAAAGTGCTCAGGACGGATCTGTCAAACAGGGAATGCAGCAGGCACATGAAAATAAGTAGGAAATTGTCATGTTATTTGCTGCAAGAGTCAATCCAGTTCCACATCGTTTTCTGAGTGGTTTTAAGTGCTCGGTATAAAGATAAAATCTTAATATTTTTAAACCTCCAGTTATAAACCCCCAACATTCTTTACAACTACGCTAAATTTATACAAACTTTCATTACAGAAAAAGTCAGCTAAAGTATTGGAAGGGTTATTTTATCAAACTAGTGTCCTGGCGACCCTGGGGTTTTAGACAAAATGGAGTCATATTTTCAATATTAAAGTTTTTCTGTTTTGGTTGAGTGTCATCCCCATCCCCTCCCCCAAATTCCAACTGAGTAATTGATTATTTTCTTCCCCCCTGGAGAGAAATAACAGAGTAATTTTAATCTCATTAGGCAAAAAAGAGTGGAGATTAGTGATATAAAATATTCCAGTTGATTTTATTTACCTCTAAAGAAAATGGTTTAAACTTTAAAAGACTGTTATTTCAAACCTTCTCGTTGTTTAAAGTGATGCAGCTCCACTGCCTCCTACGGAGCTGCCTCATTTTATCCAGACAGAAAATTTGAATAGTTTCCAAAAACATTGAAAAGGGACCCTTAAAAAGATTGATTCCAACTGAAGTAGAAGCGTGTGCACGGTTGATTTGTTGTTTTTTTTCATGATTATTCCTGTCAGTTATGCAACTGTGTCCATACTTTAAGCAACTTGTCTCGTTCTTTCCTCCGTTACAGATCGAAGTAGTCAATACTTTCAAGAGTGGCACTTCCTTTCAGGGGGCTCTCAGGAGACAGTCCTCCGTCACAAGCCAGACCCAGGATGTAACCAATATTTCTAGCCCTAGTCACGTATCGTTATCCAATGCTCTTTCCTCTCCTACCAGCACCTCTGCTGCTGCGGCTGGGCGTGAGTGTGAATTCTTACTGCACCCGACCCTCAGAGATGCCAACTTAGCCAGAGTCGCTTGAGGCTCAGCTCCTCTGCCCCTCCCCGGTCTCTGCTCCCACTTTAATTAGCTCCAGAACCCCATGGCGTGATTACTTTGTGTACAGTAGATGCTCCCCAGGAGCTGCTCTCTGTCTCTGTGCTAAAACTCACAGTGAGGACAGGAATTAATAGACATTTTTTAACCCTTGTGTGCAGATTTTAATTTTGTTTGAGGGTTCTGTCAGGTTCTCTCAGCCTCACTGACATATTTTCTACTGCTTGTGAAATACAGACTTTAAATGATTCTAGAGCTTTTCAGGTATCAGATCGTTCCACCAGGAAGCCTCTGTAACATGTCCAGGAAAGACATGGAAAGGAAGGAACAAGAAACAGGGAATCTAGTTCATGATGCCAGGCTAAGGGATTAAACTTTACACGAAAGGTGAAAGACTTATTTAGATTTATTCTATCTTATTTAGATTTATTCTCACTACCTAATTTAGATTTATTCTCACTACCTTATTTAGATTTATTCTCTCTACCTTATTAAGATTTATTCTCTCTGTCTTATTTAGATGTAGATTTATTATCTCCAAATTCACTGGCAGGTAAGCACTGAAGCAGGAGGTACCTAGACAAATCAAAGGACAGTGTTGAAGCAGCAAAATTAGTGAGGTAACAAATTTCTTACAAGAAGCAGGTTTCTGAATCCTAAAATCCTGACACAGCTTGGTTTTAGATGCAAAATATCTGCTGGAGAGGTACTGAAGGCAATGAAGAGTCTTCGAGCTGATAAGGAAGGGCTGCTTCAACAACAGAAAAATTCCAGTTGCTCAGGAAGATCTAACTTTGGTTCTGGGCTTTTATTTATTCAGGACTGTGAGCAGCTATTTTGTATTACAGCATTAAAAAGAATATTTAAATGTACAGAGCTCAGTTTACGCTGCAGAAGATCTTTCAGAAGATCCTTATACAGGTTTTAGTGAGAAGTTGGCCAAAGAGAGAAGAAACTGCTCTTTTCTGTCCGGCCAACAGAGAGAGGGAAGGCAGACAGAGGGAAGGCAGACAAGAGAAGGGCATAAAGTTCCAGAAGTCCTGCAGGAAAAAGGAAACTTGGCCTTTCCTTCCTGTTTGACTGCAAACCCCCTCAGTGTTTGCACACCAAGCATTCAGACACGACCTTTATAGCAACAATTAAAATCTGACAAGCAATCACAAAATAGTCTCAGAGGTATTTGTCCATCAGACAGATCTCTGAAGGTTTTTTTTTGCTATTTTTCATGTCTGGTTGATCATTTGGTTGGTTTTTAAAAGGTGTCTTCATGCAAGAGCAGAGCACAGCACCAGAAGTTTTGTTGGGTTTAAAGGAGAAACTTCATTTTTGCTAAAGCTATTTCAGTTCCAACTTTGCCAGTTGCTTCTTGGAGATTTTTCTGTATTTTTTTCCTCGGGAAGTTTGGCCTGAGAACTTTCACCCCGTCAGCCCCAACTATTCCAGGGCAGCAGCAGGACCGGGGGAAGCGAAGCCATGGAGCTGTGCCAGGCTCCTGAGCCCAGGGTCCCTCATTTCCACACGTCAGGGCACAAACCAGGGAAATCCCAAAGCAGCCTTTCATCCAGGGAGCGACTGCCTGGGATGGGATTTCTCCATTTGAGCAGGAAACTGGGAGCAGCTCGTTGTGCTGGGGAAACGTTTCACTGACGTGCTGTAGCCAGCACTCTGGCAGGAAAGGTCTAATAAAATTTAAACAGATGATTTATCTTCCCTCTCCACTCTCCACTGCAGCAGAGCAGCAAGAATGGGATGTTCTTGTGTCTTGACAAGGGCCTCAGCTCATTTATGGGCTGAAGTTAATTAATAGGAGAAAGCAGAATCTGCTCCAGCCTTTGTCACCTTTCATTTGGAGAAATAAAACAGCTCTCCAGAGCTCCTCATGGTTACAGACACGTTCATTCAGTACAATAAAAGCCAGATGATTGATAAGCTGCCCAGAGATAAGGATCTCCATGGCAGAGGGCAATTAGAGACTGGGATTTTAAAGTGGTTTTTCTGGGCTGCTGGTGTTTTATTAGCACAGCAGAATGTCTGTTGGTATTAAATCAGAATTATAGCACTTAGGGAAAGTTTTGATTTATTCATACAAGGACACAAACTTGTGAATGGCAGAGAAAAACCCCATCAAGTAGAACCCCCATGGCTTTTATTTTTACATGGAGTATTTGCAGTGGGTTGTTCATCTTCCAGAACCTGGAAAACCTTTCCTAATCCAGCTTTTGTATAACTGAGGTATGTTTTTGCGAATTGGCCTTTTTTGAGGAAATCCCAGCTGCAAAATGCTCACCTAGCTCTGCTTCTAAACTCTATGCTTAAAATATGTGTGAGCACAGAGGGTTGGCTTCGTTCCTCTGAGCTGCTCAGAGTGGCTCAACCCCCAAATCATTCCCTTCTTCCCATGGGGTGGAGGGGAATAATGGGATAATTGTACTTCTGATTTTGAAGCCTTTCCCACTCGGCAGGATTGTTAAAAATATATGTAAACATATTATGGGGAATATCAAGTGAAAACCTTGAGAGCATAGGAAGGAAAACAGGGTCTGGTCCTTGAAACTTGCCCAGCCTGTTACAACGATTGGGGTATTTCAGGTGTCATTGTGGTTGCCCAAAATGGAGAGGGTCTGATATCAATAAAGACTCAATTAAAAGACCAGGAATGACATGATGCTCTATTGATAAGTCAGTCTAATTTAACAGAGCATTTATGAAGTTCTTTACTAATTATATTTCTTTTTAATACGCAGTTCTTTGTGACACCTCGCCAATCTGTGGGATTTCTCCTGCAGGTTTATAATAACATTTTGGACTTTTTTAAAATTGATTTTTCCTCTTTTTCGGCATCATTATTTTTTGGCAAATTAATGTTTGATTCAAAGGTTAGTGCCTGCTTAAAGAGAAATCTGCCTGTGAAGTGCATCCTCTCTTACAGTGGTTTGTGAAACAGGTTAGCAGGTTATTAGCTGTAATTAGCAGCCATTCACAAATACGGCCCATTCAGAGTTGTGGAATCCCTTATTAAAAGCAGTTTGTGCAAGGGAATACTCAACACAATACTGAAGTTCCCCTCGTTGGCCATCAGGGTGTTTTTGCCAATCACAAATTACAAATTCCTGGATGTCACCACTAATTGATAACAGTCAGGTCCAGGAGTGCCTTGTCTCTTTTTTTTTTTTTTGCAGCTTTAAATAAACAGAGCAAAAATTCCTGCAAATTAGAACCTGGCGCTTTGTATATTCTGATAAAACCAGGAAATTCATTTAAATGCCCTCTAGACATTCACACCTGTTTTATATGCACACATTTGAGCTACAGGAAATGAAAATATAGGGAATTTAAGGCTCTCTGGGGAATGTAGGTTTTGTTGTGTGCACGAACACTCAGATTTACACACACAAACTTCTATCGTTTGAAAGCTCTGCCACTGCAGACTTAGGGGTGGGTTCAGGTACAACCTTTGGTGCATTTGTGTTTTATATGCATTTCTTTCTATGTTTTATTTCGGAGGGGAGAAACCAGAACCTTGGGGCAGTGGAGCATCTTTTTTCCTTTTTGAAGTTCAGAATAAGTAACCCCCAAAATTATCTTGTGCTTAGATTTATGTGATTAAGGCTTTTAGCACTAGACTTTTTAATTAGGTAGAGGGCGAGAATATCTAACTGTACACAAAGTAAACAAGTCTTTATCCTACTCTGTTTGTACCTAGTGCTCAGGGGTTTGTTAGCAGTAGGTGACCCCTCCAAAAGAACACGGTTTCAGATTTTCCAAGAAAGGCACACATTTAATATTCCTTTGTACTTGCTCTTCCTCTCGTTCTCATACGGAGCTCATACTCCTCCCAGGTGGGAGCAGGCAGGAACTGCAGGTCCCTTGAAAAAAACCCCTCCCTTCTTTCAGAAAAGGCTGTAATTGTTAAGTTTAGGGAGAACGGGGCAAACAACAAACAAACCAACCCAACCCAAACCCCGCCAAAAGGAGACCTCCCAGAGTTCCTTTTCCTTGGTTCTGTTGAGAACTGTCAGTTTTGTCAGAGGTTTTTAGAAGTGAATATTTAATGGAATCACTTGAAGCTTTTTGCTACATTAACCCTACAAACAGTGGCCTCAAACAACCCACTTGTGTGGTGAGACAGGAGAAAATACAAAGTCTCCAAATTTTATAGCAGCAGGTAAAATCTCACCAAACAGCCACGAAATGATCTCAGAGGTTATTTGTCCATCATACAGATCTCTAAGGGTTTTTTTGGCTTACTTTTATGTCTGGTTGATTGGTTGGTTGGTTTTTAGGAAGTGTCTTCACGCAAGAGCAGAGCTCAGCACCCTTAAGGCTGGATTTGTGCTCTGCTTCACTTGGAGGGGCTACAGCCTTCAGAGCTGGGGCTTCGTTTGCGTGGCAAGACAAGCTTTCCCATTCCCCTTTTAATTAAAGAACAGTTGCCATTTCTGAGACGTGCCAAGGACGTGTGCAGGGAGCAGGGTTGAACGCTGAGCATTTGCTGGGGTGGCACGAGGGCAGGAACTGTCACTTACAGGTTGAGGTGTCACCCAGGGGTTTGCTTTGGACTGGCACAAGGCCATGAGTATCTGCAGACTGTGTCACACCAACGTGAGGCACTCGGCTGGCTGAACTCCAGGGGCTCTCACAGCCCATTTCCCAAGAGATCATCCTAAAGACAGTTCCATTTAACTGTTTGCAATCTGTTGTGTATGAAGAGTTTTTATATCTCTTCCATATTTAATTTTCCATAAATGAAATAGTTCAGAATGTAGAGCTGAAACTTGAGGTGAAGTCTTGTTTGGATGGAACTGTTTCACGAAGAAAAATGGGAACAATTTTCTTTTAAGGAAATCATCTATTTTAATCAATTTTTTCTGCAAAGATTGCTGCCCAGTATTGATCTACATTCAGATCCCAGGCCAAGCCCAGTGGGCATTTTCTGTACAGGAAGGTATAACCATCACAGGAGGAAACAGAACCAGCAGAACTTAAATCAAACCCACAGATAAAATTATGTTTATAAAAGTTGCACCACTGAACCAGAGACTGGGGTTCCACACCAACGCCTAGGACTTCCCACTGGCTGTAACCAAGGTTTGACAAAACCCTGCTGGGATACGCAAAAAACCAAAATCAACTCCTAGAACTCCTCCCTGAAGGGTAATTAGGCAGATTTAGAGCTTAAATATAAACCCAAGCCCTCAAGTGGAGATGTGCCACGGCAAGAAGGGTTAGACCCTAAAGCACAAACACGTTCTTTCAAAGGCTTGTGTGATTTATTGAAATCTGATACAAAAATGTCCAACTCCATAATTTTGCAGCAATCCTGCTGTGGGAAGGGGAAGCCCTGCATATGGCTCTGCTCTTGTGCTCTAAAACGCAGTGGAATTCAGCCCTGTGAGCCTTTTGTGGAGTGAGGATCAGGCCTGTGTGGGTGCTCTGCTCTCCTTGCTGCCCGTGGTTTGAATCTTCAGCAGCACTTGCAGGGTTTGCTGCATCTTTATGTGGAAAGAGAGTAACAGATAGAAGGAGAGCACAGATAATGTTATGCACCTGTTTCACTGATTAAAGCAGAAAACTAGAAATTCTAATTTTTATATATATATATTTTTTTTTTACTTCATATTTGAACTTGCTCAACTTCTGCATCACACTCTCCAGAACATACAAGGCACAACATTTACAGGTGGCTCCAATTCGTGCAGCATCTCATGTGGAGACCTAATCTGATTTCACTCACCTAAAACTGGGAGGCTTCAAAACTAGATGAACACCAATGTACTGAAGAGGTTTTCTATCTCAAAGCTTTCCATATGCAATAGTCCAAACTCCTTTACCTTTGTACAGATTTAGTCTTGACCTAGACTAGTCTCAGTCACACCTAAGAGTTGGCATCTCTTTGCAAAATTGACCTCTTGTTTACAATTTTATACTAATCACCTTACTGACCTTTCAGTATTGAATTTATTTGCTGTTGCAGTGCCCTACTCTCTACTGTCTGAATATTAAATGTGTTTGTTTTCCCAGAGGGCTAGAGAACATTGGACAAAAGGGTTCAGCAGGAGAGAGTGAAATAAAAAGAGGTTGTGAGTCTTTAACCTTGAGCCTGAAATGAATGTGAACCAAACTCCAGATACTTGGCTTAGATGAAGCCAGGTAAACATTCGAGTATAAGCCCACACACTACCAACCATAAACAGCTCTTGGTGCTTACCAGGCTTTGGATATTTTGCCTAGATGGTTGTACTTAGGACTGACATTCTGAATATCACCTTTTTCTTCTGATGGGAAACAAAAACAAAAAAAATTTGTAGTATCTAAAATTCTATTTCTTTTTTTGTTGTTTTTTGGTTTTTTTTTCCTTGCCTGATGCAGTATAATAAATCTGACTTTCAAGGTGGGATGAAGCTGAAGAGTTTTTTTCTGTTACAGCTCCAGAGAAGAAAGAAGTGGAAACTTATAGCAGTGTCAAAAATGTCCTGAAGTGTTGTCCCCGCAGTCTTTTGTTAAAAGCAGTTCATTTTTTCTGTTGTCTCCATTACTGTGAGAAAAGGGAGCTGTATCTCACTGTTTGTCTTCCCTTGGCATTGTCAGTCTCATAAAGAAACGCCATGACATGAACTCTACATAGTTCATACCAAGCCAACACTTCCCAGGTTCTATCCATCACGGGTGTCCCTGCTTTTCCATGCTTTTACAGCCATAACAACATCCCGAGTTCATCTGCTTTATTTTATCTTCAAAAAAAAAACCTGGCTGGGCTTTGGTTCAGCAGAGCCCCTAAAGAGTTTTACACCAGGTGTTACCTCAAATCTTGAATGTAAGCATGTATTAAAAGAATTTGTTGCTGTTGGGCCACGTCACTCTGGGTAAATTACATTTTGAAACCTGGGAGTTGGATCAGCTATAACAGGTAGATTAAATGTTGCAGTATCATGGCAGAGAAGTCAAAATGCCCCTTTTATATGAAACAAACCCTCTGCCTTTGTTTCCACTAAGTTTTGTCCCTGCAAGCAATAATTTGATCCCTTGGGGGACAGACTTTGAATGAGATTTTGAATTTTATTGTAATGCAGAAATTCTGTCACTGAATGAGGTGTGACACTAAAAAAAAGGTAAATGTTTTCTTCTGGATGCCAAGCTGAAACTGCAAAATTTTAAGTTGAGGAGGGAGTTTCCTCTAAAGTGAAAAATTAATGGAAAACAAATATACATCTCTGTAGAGAAATTTTAAGGAAAAAAAAAGGTGGGTTTCTGCAGCTCCCTTGTGAAGAAAACTCTTTAGAAATCTAATTTTATTTATTGTCAGCTTTAGGGACTTGCCCAGTTTGGCCCTTATGTTACCATTGCCTTCAGAAGATGAACAACCTTAGGTATCAGCAGAGCTGGAGCAGCTCTAAGCTAATATTTCCTGTACAAACCAATGTGAACAAGCAGAAGCCATTCTAGAAACATCCAAATGTTCCTGCAGGACACAAACAGGCCAAAAATTTTGCCAAACACCTTCACCCAAAGTGAGAGGCCGCAGTTCTATCTTCAGACCATGAAGTCAAGAGTCATTACTGCAGTGCTTCCCTGCAATGGCTCGTTAATTAATTAATTCAGGAGCCACTGCAGAGCCCCAAATCCAGGTCATGGCAGGCACGTTTGCAGAGCTGCCTGCCAAACACAGCTGGGATCTGCAGTTTTCCCTGGATTGACTAGAAGCTTGGAATTAAATCCAAACGAGGTGCCAAATGTTGGTATTGAAGCGATACAGATGCTTTCCCTACTCTGGGACGTGGAGCTCCCAAATTGAGATCAGTTCCTCCCTTGATGAACCACTGAGACTTAAATACAGTTTGTGTGATGAAGAAAAGCTTTCCTTTCACTGGATTCTGCTGGATCTGTTCAGGATCATATCAAACCCTTTTATTTAGGTAAAAATTTACCTTCGCTCTAAAGAATCCAGCTGGCAAGTAGAACCTAAGTCTATGCCACGAGAAGTGGCTGTTTTCAGGATCATGGAATTATCTTGATTATCTTGTTGATTGATAAGCTCTAGCATTCAGCTGCAGCTGAAGAGGGGACTGGTGTTTGTGTTCAGAAAGCAGAAATAACGGGGAGGTTTGCAGAAATGTCACCTCATCAGCCCATCCTATAAAGTACCCACGGCACAAAACGTTTCCTGATTTAAAATATGGGAATATGGGAATATGATTGTAAGGCTGCCTCAACAATCATACAATTTTTTCCCATCATTTAGACTAACTACTCTGCACTTTATAAGACAAGCTAGAAGGGCATAGATAGTGAAGGAATTAGTTTGTCACCTGTTCTGGCTCTAGCAATGCAGATGAATCTCTTACCCGACTCTACAGAGCCCTCACACAGCTCAGCACAGCTCAGAGATTCAGCTCTCACAAACCCCTGGTTTGTAACTCCAGGAGCTCTCTCAGGTACACTGTGTGATTGTAGTGGGTAAAATGGACTCAACATTTATTTGTTGATTTTGTTGTGCAAGACAATCTTCCCTCTTGCACCTCTGCCAACCTAAAATGTTCTCGCACCCCAAGGTCTGGCTGAGCTGTTCTGTGCCACTCCAATCCTCTTACGTGGAGCACGAGCAGTCACATGAACTACTTTTTGTACTGTGCCCTGCTGTTACCAAATGTATGTGTGAAGGGAAGGGAGAGTATTTGGGCTGACCCAAGGATCTGAAGATGGCAGGACTTCAGCAGTTAAGATTTCTAAAAGATAAAGAATATCCAAATTAAGAGAGCGTAAACAAGGACCGAGTTCAAAGAGAAAAAAAACCAAGTCAGCCTCTTCCTGAAATGTGCTGAAATTCTGTCCAACTTGGCCAGCTCCAAGCACGGGATCAGCTGGACCCCACAGCTGGAACCCTGTGGCCCCATGCCATTATTAAAGTGCAGCCTGCCAAGGAAAAGAGGAATTAAAGCTTTACAAAGCAGTGGTGTACCAGGCCAACCAACAATGTGCAGCATATTTACATGTAAAAAGATCCACATGCCAACCACCAAACCATTTCAAATGTGTGTGGAGAAGCTTTCACAGTACCTGCTTGCACCTTTTCTGCCTCTGCCTGTGTTTTAGTCTCCCCCCCTCCCCGAGAAATGCTCAAGGTTCGCTCATGGACTACATGGAAGTAGAGGGACAGAACTCATACTTAGTCATGAAACATTTGCCAACAGATCACGTTTTGCCATCCTGTTTTTTCCTCTCTGCCCCTCCACCCCCTTCCAAAAAGTTCTGTTTTTTTCAGCAGTAACCCAGCACAACCCTTCACTTCTTTTGAGAACTGGTAGGTCCCTGGGATGTAGAGAGCATCCCTCCCTTTGCCCGCCCATGGAGGACGTAGCGTCCTTCCCGCTCCTCACTCCGCTCCTCCCACTTCCTACTGGGAAAGCCGTGGGCACCATCCCTGAGAATCGCTGGGCTGAGTCTTGAGTTGATTTTCACCTCTGTTCTTACTGCCAGGTGGTTGCTGGCGTTAGATGGCCCCTGGCACGGGTCACTGACCTGCTCCAAAGACTGCATATATGGCATAAATCGTGTGGCTTCCAGCATTTAACTGCACCACCGAGACACCAACAAAAACAGCTCGCTGTTAACGATGGGACTCAATTCAACCCAACAACCAATACATTATTTTATGACATCTTCTTCTATTTATTAACAAGCTAAATGGCTAGAACAGTGGGTCTATACTCGAGTGTTTACCTCACATCTGCATGAAGGACAAATAAAAGTTGGTTCAACGATACTATGTTCACATTATCCAGGCTTCCAAGTGTAGTTGTTGTGTGCAAGTTATCTCTGTTCATGTGGTAACTGTGATTTTTTTTTTTCTCCCCCTGTGGTAGCATGATTACGCTTAGTACTTTGTCTGCTTGGCTTTTTGTGCTCTTGGCTGCATCCATTTAGATTTTGCTTTAAAAACATTGATATTCTAGTTTTTACACTTGGCTCCTGTGTGTGTCTCATACGTACCCATCCAGCCGTGTCCGTGTTCCGTGCTTTTCTGTTTGTGAAGTGTGATATGTTATGTGTAATGGTTTTTTTAACAACACAAAAGAGACTTTTTTAATTTAAAAAAAAAAAAAAAAGCCTTTCTACTTACTCACTGCAAAAAAAACTATCAACATGCATGGTTTGACATTTGCATTCCAATTAACATGGCTTGTCTTTTACTAGGGATGTACCACACGAGTGGACCTTGGCTTTCTTTAACCACTCCTCCCCATCAGTTCTTTGATGGCTTTAAACCTTGATTTATTTTAATATTGCAGTTGGCACAGACATTCAAAATGCACATAACTGAGCCACTCGTTTATGCATATAACATCCAGAGACTTTGGACTCCAGCTGCCTGCACTGCCCTAACCATGTGCTACATTTTTCACCAAGTGTTCTCTGCCCCGGTGCTGCCCCGGGGAGGTGCCCTCTGACAGCCCTTTCCTTTTCTCCCCCCAGATCCGCGTCGTGAAGGCATTCCGTAGCTCTCTCTATGAAGGTTTAGAAAAACCAGAATCTAGAACCTCTATTCACAACTTTATGACTCATCCTGAATTTAGGATAGAAGATTCCCAGCCCCACATCCCACTCATTGATGACACAGACCTAGAAGAAGACCCTGCTCTCAAGAAAAACTCGAGTCCACCGTCCTCGCTGAACAAGAACAACAGTGCTATCGACAGTGGAATCAATCTTACAACTGATACAAGTAAATCAGCTACCTCTTCTAGTCCAGGAAGCCCAATACATAGCCTGGAGACATCACTTTAGCTGAAAAGGTCACTGCAAAAAAAAAAAAAAAAAAAAAAAAAANTGGGGGGAAAAAAAAAAAAAGAGAGAAATACAAAATGTTAAAGTAAAATAAAATAAGAAACCCCACAGCAACCGAGATATATAAATATATATATTAAAAACATTGCTGGCTGAAAAGCTGTTTGAACTCTTATTCACTCTGAGACAAGTGAATGAATTGTTGATCACAATGGTTTTGGGGAAAGAATGAATGGCTGATTTACATACCCCCCTCCCCGCCCCGCTCCCTTCCAGAAAAACAAAAACAAAAAAAAATCCTCCTGCATGAATGTACTGTACACTGCTGGCCCTTCTTTCTCTCTTTTTGTTCGTTTTTATTTCCTTTTTGGTTTG